>JABMCL010002002.1:362500-402500 GCA_018857735.1 Alviniconcha marisindica
ATCCAGTTACAAATTAAAGTCCTGTTAGTAAGTTCATGCCATGGCATATTAACACAATTCAGTAAACCTGAAATCAAAATCCTATTCACCTTTCATGTCATGGCACGATTAACAAAACTCATCCAGTTACAAATTAAAGTCCTGTTATTAAGTTCACGCCATGGCAATATTAACACAATTCAGTAAACCTGAAATCAAAGTCCTATTCACTGCTCATGCCATGAAGACCGAAGTAAAACTCAACAACAAAACTCGTCGAAGAAGCCACAGGTGTCCTTCAGCTGTTCGACGTCGCAACTTTTCTTAGCAAACAAACAAACAAAAATAAAAATAAATCGGGCGTGAAAGGGAGGGGCGTAGGAGATCATGAAAATATGTATCTGAAACACTTGTTAATACAGATTAGCTTCATGAATACCAAAAGCAATTTTTTGGAGGAGTAAAAAGACCCCCCCCCCCCCCCCCCCCAGCTTTTCCATAGCAGTTCCGTCATTTTGGCAATATCCGCCAGGCATACTTAGTACAGCGGTCCAGCAATGTAAATAGAGACATAGATGCCAGATGGTCCGTGCAAGATTTGTGGAGACGAGTATTGAAAGGCAAAGGCAGGGAAAGCCACCGACACTATATGAGATTTTGTCGATTCAATAGCAAGCCTTGGCGTTCGAGAGAAACACACACACACACACACACACACACACACACACACACACACACACACACACACACACGCACGCACGCACGCACGCACGCACGCACGCACGCACGCACGCACGCACGCACGCACGCACGCACGCACGCACGCACGCACGCACGCACACACACACACACGCACACGGTCGTTCAGAAAGTAGATCCATATATATACAGAGCTGTATTGACCTCTGAAGTGAATGAGTGATTGGCTGTGTGAGACAGGTATTGTTGTCAAACTGCTGACACGTGATCGAGTCACGCACTTAGCTCAGGGCAGTTTTGTCGATTTTGCCGCGGTATACTAGGTACACCGTATATAGGCAAAAGTACCATGGTACCACAGTCACACAAATTAAACACGCGTTTGACGTGACGATTTTTAATACAAAAACAGATTAACAAAACAGCTCAACCGAAGCAAAAAAAAGTATCCTAGGTATCATTTTTCACCGTTTAACTGTTGTTTAAGTGTTCTTTTATAGCTTGAAAGGGGATTTCGCCTGTTGTGTTTTGTCCTAATAATTAGCGTTCTTTTTAACTTTTTATGTGCTTGATCCCGTTTTACAGTCTCGGCAGGTCAGTGGTAGAGACTAGGAGCAAGAACGGACATACACAAAGAGGCAGACAGACAAACAGATACACAGACATTGTAACACACACAGACAGAGACACAGACACTGTAACACACACAAACAGATACACAGACACTGTAACACACACAGACAGATACATAGACACTGTGACACACACAGACACAAACAGATACACAGACACTGTAACACACAGACAAACAGATACACAGACACCTTAACACACACACACAGATACACAGACACTGTAACACACACAGACAAACAGATACACAGACACTGTAACACATAAACAGATACACAGACACCGTAAAACACACAGACAGATACACAAACTAATATTTCGATCAATACATACACACATACGTAGCCCAGAAAGACTGACTAGATTTGCCAAATAATATACATATACAACTTATTAAGAGCCTCTTGAAAGCACACATTCAGTCAATCGCTCGCTCGCTCATTCACACACGCGGGAGCGCGCGCGCGCACACGCACATACGCACGCACACACACACAGTGACACACACACACACACACACACACACACACACACACACACACACACACACACACACACACACACACACACACACACACACACACACACACACACACACACACACACTACTGATATGCCTTACCTTTGATATACATATTTATATGTACTTACATACTCGGTGATTGGATTTGTTTGCAACATGCGCGTTATTAGTTTTGGTGTGTGGTGTGTGTGTGTGTTGTGTGTGTGTGTGTGTGTGTGTGGTGTGTGTGCTCTCTCTTCCTTCTCCCTCTCTCTCTCTCTCTCTCTCTCTCTCTCTCTCTCTCTCTCTCTCTCTCTCTCTCTCTCTCTCTCTCTCTCTCTCTACTCTTCTTCTCTCTCTCTCTCCTTGTGGTGTGTGTGTGTGTGTGTGTGGTGTGTGTGTGTGTGTTTTGTGTGTGTGTGTGTGTGTGTGTGTGTGTGTGTGTGTGTGTGTGTGTGTGTGTGTGTGTGTGTGTGTGTGTCTGTCTGTCTGCTGCCCTGTGCTGTGTGTGTCTGTCTGTCTGTCTGTCTGTGTCGGGGAACGAGTAAAATAGGGTCGAGACTAATGGGAGGGCAGGGTCAGAGATTTCCATTCTTGGCAGTTTAGCAACCACACAAAGAACTCTTTACAGCGCATGCAGGCCCTGCCTATTCTTCTAGCCTGTGTTTGTACAGCGGATCTCACAGTACCCAGGTCTGATACCACAGATAATGGTCAGTGGATCTGTTTACAGATCGCCAGCTGCCGAGGACCCAGTTTCGGAAAAGGAACAAATAAGCGCCCTTGTCTAATCAAATAATTGCCACTTTGTGTGCGTGCGTGCGTGTGTGCGTGCGTGCGTGCGTGCGTGCGTGCGTGCGTGCGTGCGTGCGTGCGTGCGTGTGTGTGTGTGTGTGTGTGTGTGTGTGTGTGTGTGTGTGTGTGTTGTGTGTGTGTGAAATACACGTGTGTAAATCTCTCTCTCTCTCTTCTCTCTCTCTCTCTCTCTCTCTCTCTCTCTCTCTCTCTCTCTCTCTCTCTCTCTCTCTCTCTCTCTCTCTCTCTCTCTCTCTCTCTTCATCACAAGTGTCTAGCATCACCTATTCCTGAAGCATCGATTCTGCGTTTACTGTGTCTGCAAGTCACATGCTTGATGTCTCAGCGGTTTTTACAGTCAGTGATAAAGGTACAGTCACGCTTGCAGTGTCCTCTTTATTAACAGTCCGTAACTGACACTGATCGATATTTGCACATTCCTTAAGGTACCAACGACCCACACATATGTTGCCATGACAGCCAGACTGAGCTGAATATTTCAAGTACAGTTCGGCTGTGTGTGTGTGTGTGTGTGTGTGTGTGTGTGTGTGTGTGTGTGTGTGTGTGTGTGTGTGTGTGTGTGTGTGTGTGTGTGTGTGTGTGTGTGTGTGTGTGTGTGTGTGTGTGGTGTGTGTGTGTGTGTGTGTGTGTGTGTGTGTGTGTGTGTGTGTGGTGTGTGCCGATGCGTTGTGCGTGCGTGTGTGTGTGTCAGTGTGTGTGTGTCAGTGTGTGTACACACACACACACACACACACACACACACACACACACACACACACACACACACACACACACACGACCCAGCTGACACGTGACGATAACACTCCCGCCGGGTGACGTGACCGTCTAGTGACGCTCCGGCGGCCGCACGTGCACGTCACGTCAGTCACTGACTATGTCGCAATCATAGGCAACGTCAGTGACAAAGACTAATACCACATTTCGTAACAAATCGGAAACCTGATGAAGAAGGAGAACTGAGGTGAATGTCGCTTTATCTATGCTACACCTTGCTCTCTTTAGTTATTTATAAACAGTGACGTCAGTTATTCAGTGGCGGCCAGATTGCGCGGCCACTGACACCGGCCCTATGGTAGTCTCGTTTGGACTACTTTCTGCCTTTCTCAGTGAAGAATAGCACATTTCAGTCAACTATACTGTATATTTTCCTTCTGATATAAATTGGTGCCGTATGCTTTCTTCCACACTGCAATAAATATACCAGAAATCCGAGAGTTCGTGAAATCGAAAGCCGTATACGAAACTTATACTTCAAAGTGTATGACTGTAGTCACATGATCGTTTGCCATCAATCAAAATGGAGTCGCTGTGACCGAAGCTCTACTGTTCTGTAAACAAAACTGGTGAGTTGGGGTTTGACTTCTACGGCTGTATGGCAGCAGTCAGTTCTGTTTTTGCCTTGAACGTGGAGCCATACTTGAGTTCTACAGCTGTATGACAGCTGTCAGCTATGTTTTTGCCCTGATCATGGAGCCACACTTTGTTTTTATTCTTCACAATACTGTGCTAACCCTAATAAGTTGTTTAACTTCGACCAACAACCCACACAAGATCACTGAAGACGTCATTATGATAGAGTTTGTAACTTGCCAGTACTTCTTTTTTTCTTACTTTCTTCAACATAATGTAGATATTCCGGTAATATCCAAGGTGGCGGTCGAAAATTCCTGGGACATTTTAAACACCATTTTCGGTCACAAAATATCATTAAATTTCAATTCTAGGGAGGCCCAACTCATATTGCATAAAGTGCTTATTTCAAATAGTTATAAGTCAGCAGTGTGAATAAAACTTAATATGTAAACCACATTTTGGGAGGGTTATACCAGTACTACCATTTTTGGTCACAAATATCATTAAATTTCAATTGACAATTCAATTAAACAGGTTCATATCTAGCAAATGAAGCCAAACAGAATTTGAAACAAAAGTCTGTAAAAGGAGAGTCGTCAATGAGCGACTTTGCTGGCTTGAGCATTGCAGTGCCCAAATAGGCCCAGCGCCACCTGGCTACTGTAGGGGAGATCATTTGCAGCTGACTTGGGCTTTGTCAAAGCCCCAAATAGGCCCAGCGCCACCAAGCGGGGCGATCCGCAGCTAAGTCGCCCATTGTTTTACTGACATCAGCACTGAGGAAGCGTGTATGTCGTTACACAGAAACTAGATCTAGATCAAACGTCAGTGGCGCATATATTACATACTATACTGTATGACACAAATGCTATAAAACTCACTTTCTGTTGCAAATTTGGGCTTTATTCACATCCTGTGAATCTGTTAGGATGATTCTGATGATATTTGTGACCCAAAATGGCGTTTAACATGGCCTAGGAATTTCTGACAGCCTCCTTGGATTTACCCGTTCTTCATCATAAGGTAGATCCTTATTGCAGAGGGCCTGAGTCCACAGAGTGGTTTGTTTGATTGTTTTAATGACACCCAAAGCCTTGACCACCTTTCAAACACACATAGTGACACATGGTGCATGGTTGTATGGTGTATACAGAAAGCGCCGAGACAGCAGCAGTTTCATGTGGCACCAGCCATGCCAGCAGTGTAACTAGTGTAAGTACACCACTTCAGTGGATATTCAAAAAAAGTGCTATAAAAAGCTAGCCATTCATGTAGAATCACACGCGTATGCAGTGACTCGAGTGAGTCTGCTCAAGAGTGGAGAATAGTGCTATGTAAAAGCGATCAACAGCAACAACATAAATACAACATCGTATACATGTACAACATAGTATACAGGTATCATTTTATTTATGGCTGCATGACTTGCAAGCGATGCAATGCTCTGACAGCATCCAGTCCTTCACAGGAAGAAGAAGATTAAAAGATGATTAAGTAATTTAAGTTTCTTTTTCTTCGAAACTCATAAAAGGTAAAAACAAAAACTAAAAATCAGAACAAAAAACATAATTTATATAATACTAAAAATGCTGATTTTAATACAGTAATGGGACAACACAAAACATGTGTGTGCATGCGTGTGTGTGTGTGTGTGTGTGTGTGTGTGTGTGTGTGTGTGTGTGTGTGTTGTTTTATCCTATTAAAATCAGCATTCTTTTTCTCTTTTTGTGTGTTTGAGTCTTGTTTCAAAATTTGTCATTGCATTTCCTGCACTGCTCAGTTTGGGCATTCGTTTGAAGGGCATCTTATTTGTTCTCCTTTATCAGAACACTGAGACAGCAACTAATGGCGAACATGGTGGCCAGCCTGATTCACACGATATCTACACACACAGGGGATATCACCAGCCTTGCCTTCACACAGGGGAAGCTTGCCACCACTTCTGGGGACAAAACAGTTCGACTGTGGAGCACCGAGGATTACACCGAGCTCCCCTGTTCTCCACTCCTCGGACATTCCTACATTGTACATTACTGCACCTTCTCTCCTTTTGGGACCATCTTGGCAACTTGCTCAACGGATGGGAAGTTGATATTATGGGATGTGAAGACGGGAGAGGTCAAGGCGCAGTTCCAACATGCCAGCAAGAGCAGCATACGAGTGTGCAGGTTTTCACCAGACTCCGTTCACATCGTGTCTGGAAGCGACGATGATACCATCTGCATGTGGGAGATTGCAACCAAGCAGCTAGTCAGGTAGACTGGAAGGAACACAAACACACATGCATGCACACCCAAACAGAAACGCACATGCATGAACACGCGCATTCACACAGAAACCAACAGACACAACACACACACCATCTCTCTCTCTCTCTCTCTCTCTCTCTCTCTCTCTCTCTCTCTCTCTCTCTCTCTCTCTCTCTCTCTCTCTCTCACACACACACACACACACACACACACACACACACACACACACACACACACACACACACACACACATGTATACACACATTGAAACACAGCTGACTACCTGTAATCTGTAAAAAGAAAAAGATAAAAACACACAAATGATTAAAAAATAGTTCTGATTAACCAACTATTTTAATAGGTCAGTACTTTAGTCAATACAAAACAAAGTGCAGTTTTGTTGGGATGGACACCTTTTTCAAGCAACAAACACATATAAAAATATACATTTATTCAATGAACAAGCAATGAAAAAAATGAAATTATGTAGAGCTAAATTTTACTTTTCAAAGTTTCAATTCTTTCATCATTTTTTTAAAATAAATGTTGATTTTATCAATTTATCATAGGCATACATGTATGTGTACCAGTGTGTTTTTGTATACATGTGTCTGCCTATCTGTGTGTTTGCATGCATGTATTGTAAGGGGGAGGAAGGGGGGTCTCATAAAACTCCAGCAGATTCAGAATGCAGAATGTATTGTAAGTGTCTGATTCAGCATAATGTATAATACTTAATACTACCAGTACCTGTTGCACTGTGTCTGTCACAGGTCATATACTGGCCATGAGGACACAGTCATTACCTTGACCTACAGTCCAGATGGCTACTTCCTGGTGTCCGGGAGTCCAAACGGCGACCTCTATGTGTGGGATGCCTCCTTCGGCCATGGACGATACCTGTCACTCAAAGTGGATGCGCACGACTTAGGCGTCACTTGTTGTGAATTTTCTCCAACATTTGGTACTGCTGGTAAGTGAAACGCACTTTCATTATGTTTGGTTTGGTGGGGGTGGGGGGGGGGGGGGGGGGGGGGGGGGAGGGGGAGGGCAGGGTGTTTGCATGTGTGTGCATGCTTGTATGCATTGGTGCATGTATATGTTGCACACATGTACACAGTCACAGATTCTGTTTTGTTGTGCAAAAGACCTTGATGTGTAACAGGAACAAACATGAGGTTTAACTTTAAGAGCAACACATACACGCACATGATCGCACGCATGCACACGCGCACACATACACACACACACACTCACACAACACACACTAGGCACGCATCATGCACGATGCACACACACACACACACACACACACACACACACACACACACACACACACACACACACACACACACACACCCCACCACACACACACACACACACACACACACACACACACACCAACCACCACACTACCACCATCACACACAACACACACACACACACACACACACACACACCCACACACACACACACACACACACACACACACACACACCACTCACCACCTCTACATCTACTTCACCCACTCCTCTCTACCTCTCATCTCTCTCTCTCTCTCTCTCTCTCCTCACTCACTCACTCACTCACTCACTCACTCACTCACTCACTCACTCACTCACTCACTCACTCACTCACTCACTCACTCACTCACTCCGCAACGCAACGCAACGCACCACCACCCACGCCATGCCACACCACACAGGCACACACACAGTTGACTGTTGCCTCCATTTGCTGTAAAGCAGTGAGACAGTACTTAGTCTGTTGTCTATGTTTGCAGGTAAAGAGGACAGTGCAGTGGCCAACCTGTTGCTGGCTACAGGTGGCAAGGACAGCCTCATCAAACTTTGGACCTTCTGCGCCCAGGTGGGCTCTGCAGGTATGAAGTGATCCAGCACGTGAAAAATAAATACCCCTGAAGCACAGGAAATGAATAAACCACGAAATGAAGAAAGTAACACCCATGAACCAGAAAAACAGAAGAAAAGAATACCTGGAACCAGAAAAGATAAATAAACCATAAAGATAAGAAATGAATACCCATGAACCATAAGAAATGAGATGAATAAACCATTAAATTTATTTAAAAAAATACTCCTCCCCCAACCATAAGAAATGAAATTAAGAAGTTAATACCCCTGAAATGTAGAAACCACAAAATGAAGAAATTATTACCCCCTGAACCATAAGAAATACGTGAAATGAACAAATTAGTACCCCTCAACCCAGAGAAAGAAAGAAACAATAACAGTAGGAAATAAATACCCCTGAACACTAAAAAAATTAATAAACCATGAAATTAAGAAATAAATACCCCTGAACCAGAAGAAAAGAAGGAAACAAAAAAATGACTATATCCCTCAACCAAAAAAAAAAAAACTTAAAAATAAGAAAGAAATACCCCTGAACCATAAAAAATAAATGAACCATAAAAGTAACACAAAAATATCCCTGAATCATAAACAAAATTAAAAACACAAAAAAGAGACGGAAATACGCCTGAACAATGCATTACTTGGTGTGGAACCACTGATGAAAGGGCTGTCTTGAAAACCATCAGAACAATGGTCAAAAAGAGGACTTTGTTTATATGGTAATATTTTTATGTATATTGTATTTTATGAAACTGTAAGTGTAAAGAAGAAACTCAGTCTTAAAAGAGGGGCAGAAGGGGGCATAAAGAGTACGGCTTTACAACCTGATCACATGTTACTGTGTATCGTGATGCTTTCTGTTACAGATGTTTTATGTAACATATGTGTTGATGTTCTGTGTCATAGATGTATTACTGAAGTGCCATGATCACACTGACATTGTCATGTCCAGATGTTCTGTTACAGATGTGTTACTGAAGTGCCGTGGCTCCCTGTCATGTCCTGATGTTCTGTGTTACAGATGTCTGATGTTCTGTGTTACAGATATGCTGATGTTCTATGTTACAGATGTGTTACTGAAGTGCCATAGCTTCCTGCCAGGTCACACTGACATTGCCATGTACTGATGTTTTATGTGACATGTGCTGATGTTCTATGTTACAGATGTGTTACTGAAGTACCATGGCTCCCTGTCATGTCCTGATGTTCTGTGTTACAGATGTGTTACTGAAGTGCCATGGCTCCCTGTCATGTCCTGATGTTATGTGTTACAGATGTCCTGATGTTCTGTGTTACAGATGTCCTGATGTTCTATGTTACAGATGTGTTACTGAAGTGCCATGGCTCCCTGCCAGGTCACACTGACATTGTCATGTGCTGATGTTCTATGTTACAGATGTGTTACTGAAGTGCCATGGCTCCCTGCCAGGTCACACTGACATTGTCATGTCCTGATGTTCTGTGTTACAGATGTGTTACTGAAGTGCCATGGCTCCCTGCCAGGTCACACTGACATTGTCATGTCCTGATGTTCTGTGTTACAGATGTGTTACTGAAGTGCCATGGCTCCCTGCCAGGTCACACTGACATTGTCATGTCCTGATGTTCTGTGTTACAGATGTGTTACTAAAGTGCCATGGCTCCCTGCCAGGTCACACTGACATTGTCATGTCCTGTGCCTTCTCTCCTTCGGGTGACATTCTTGCCTCAGGGTATGTGTGGTTCTGCCGTTATGAAATACTTGTCATGTCTTTCTTCTTCTTCTCCTCCTTTAAAACATACTGTAAAATTCCTTTGATCAAATATATTTGTATAGCACTTAGCAGTATGTGAATTTTCTCCATATAGCAGGAATAGCATTTTTTTTTTTTTTTTAAATCTCACATAATTATGACAGTGCATGTATCCCTACCAGAATTTCAGTGCAGACAAATCTGCTGCCAATGTTAGAGTGAAAGAAAATGAGTGTTACTGTTTAGTTTACACAGGTGAAGAGAGTGGTTTTCTTTGGGTTCTCTTTCTATTTTTCTAGCTAGCTTTTTTTGGGGGGGGGGGGGGGGGGTGTGTAAGTGGTGATGAAGGGGTTGTTTCACCCAGTAGATGAGTTTTTTTGTTACATTGCTTTTAAAAAATTACTCACATTATTCAGTTGACATAAGTGACCCAAATGATGCAAAATGTACATTTCCTGGCCATTTTCCTGTCTAGTGGTGATAGGTCTATTTTCAGGGATACTACAGCACGAGTTGACCATAAAAAGCGTTTCAGTTAAAATTAATGGAGGGGTGTATTCGAATTAGTGTATTCGAATGTATGAATATATTAGTAATTTTCTGTAGCTCATTGCTTCATGCTGAAAATCATGAAAGTGCTATTTTGGGTGAGGAATAAAGTAACTGAACTATTTATCTCTCCTTGGTTATTCAACTTACTGGTCAAAATACTATTCAGGTGACTTGAGGAAACTGACTCAGCGACTGTCCTTTTCGACAGCAATTAGCCACAGCAGTTATTCATGGCATGTGGGGATTACTGTATTCAAATGTGTGAACATAATCGTAATTTTCTGTAGCTGATTGCTTCGTGCTGAAAATCGTGAAAGTGATCTTGTGGGTGATGAAGAACTGAACTACTCATCTCTCAATTGTTATTGGTCAAAATAATATTCAGGTACTTTTAGGAAACTAATTGTGTCTTGTTAAACAGCAGTTAGCAACAGCAGTTAGTCATGTTTTTGGTGCTGATGTTGATTTTGTTTTTTAGGTTTGTTTTTTGTAAAATTGACACACAAGGGAGTTAATTAGCATTTGAAAGATGTCTTTCAAATGCTAACTAACCCCCTTTTATGTTGATTCTGCACAAACGTTCTGGGCCTCGTTCTTTTTCAGATTTTGTTTGTTTGTTGTTGTAAAGATTTCATAACAATGCACAAACATAATGGGTGCTGATTTGTCATTTTCTTTGTTCCACTTGCAGGTCTTTGGATAAGTCAGTTCGTCTGTGGGACCCTGTGAGTACCTATGCTGTTGTCCTCCCCAGATAAAATATCAGTGTTTCAAAGGGGAAACAAACAAAAAAAGCATCACTGTCCCTATGTCCATAGAAATGGAATGAAAAAAAGGCAGTTTTTTCTTTAACTTGATTTCTTGCCCTTTTTCTTAAAAATTCAGCTGGAGAAAGCATCAGTGGCCCTATCCTTAAAAATGGATTAAAAATAGGCAGCAGTTCTTCACTTGATTTCTTGTCCTCTTTCTGGAAGAATTGACACTGGAAAGTTGCAAAAATACAACTTTGAGTGCTGCCATTTTGTGCACAGCAGTCTGTTTCAGTCTCATCTGCAAGTACAGAGTAACTTGTGTACCTGCAACTTAATGTTTCAACTGTTGTCCGGAGTAAGTAAGTAGCTTGGTGTTTTACACCATTGTAGGGAACACAGTCACAAAGACAATGTCCACAGAGATAGCTGTTGAGAACAACTCAGCATCACGACAGTCCACCCGCAGCTCTACAAGAGCTCAGCGCCACTTCTCTGTTCTCGCAGCCTGTGGACTATCATTGTATCAAACTCCAAGGTCCCCTCTTTGTTTAAGCCTGGAGTTAGAACATAGCTATGCATGCTTCGCCTACTGTTTGTCATGCAGTGTGTATGTCTAGTTTTTGTGTGTTTTTGCTTGCTTCTAAAAGATTACTCTCTGTTTCTGATTGACAGCTCAAAGGTGTGGCCTTATTCTCCATTGATGCCTGTCACAGCAGGTAAAGTAGTATATAATTTATATGTGAGTCTGTCTGTGTCTGTTGCTGTGGGTTATGTGATCTGTCGTAAGGTTACAGGTCTGTCTGTCTGGATCTGTCTGAGACTTGTTTGATCTGTCTGTGTCCAGTGTTCATTGTCTTGCATGTCTGTCTTTGACTGTCTTCCTGTGTCTGTCTTTAGAACTCTTCAGTTCAGTTTTCAGCCTCTTTTACTGTGGAAAAGACATCCTATTATCAATCAATCAAAATGGTATTTGTATGGTGCAAATCCATATAATTATATGTTCTAAGCACCTCAGATAATGCAGTACTGTAATATAATAATAATATGCAGTACTATAATCCTGTATAAAACAAACACATAAACACACTCATACAAGCCCTTAAAATAATATAGAATTATACTTAATAACAATACTAGTACAACACACACACACTGCATGCACACACACATGCGCACACATGCGCACACACACACACACACACACACACACACACACACACACACACACACACACACACATACACACACACAGAGTAAACACTTACTGTATATGCTAAAATGATTTTGTTGTTGTTGTGGTGGTGGTGGTGGTGGTGGTGGTAGTAAAGCTGTAGTAAAAGGCAACCCTGTTAAGTGCCTTTTGAGGTGGAACTATGACATGGACTGTTTCAGTGTTAGTAAATTAACCCCTTCACTGCCATGATGTCATTTGAAAACCACCCCACTGCTTTTTTGTCTTCTTTTTCATACTGGCATGTGAAAGGATTTTCATCAAAACACATAGCATTAGAAATAGATGTTACAGGACTGGAAAATATATTGTTTGCATGTGCATCATTCAGCCTGGAAATTGTACATGCTGGGGCAGTGAAGGGGTTAAGAAGATCTGTTGGTTGTTTGTCTCAGGTTTGTAACCTGCTGCGTCTTCTCAAGAGATGGCGCTCTTCTTGCCACTGGTTCCATGGACCGCACTGTCAAGATATGGAAGCTGACCGACACCAGCAGGATTATGGGTAGGTTGCTTCTTGTAGCGTATTTTGATTGGTTGATTGATCACGTTTATAATGACCTTATTCTTGAGCACTCACTGTGCTGTCCTATAGTCACTTGTGACTCTCAGTGACTCAATGACTGACTGTAGCTTTACATAATGCATTTGAATATCCACCAAAGAGGTGTTCAGTGCTAAGTGGTTGGTGCCATCCAAAACGGCTGCCATCTCTGCGCATGTTCCGTGCACACATTACAGCCATGCTTCAGTTTAGTATTATTCAAAGCCACTTGTGTTCATCCAGTCAGAAAGTGCATGCTTTTTTTTTTTGTATTTCGGTAATCCACCCAACTCTGACATGGACTGCAGGACCTTTAACACACGTATGTGATCTTTTTGCATGCACGTACACACAGGGGACTTCAGGTGGAGTTTTGGGTGGGTTGCTTCCCTTGTGGTTTTCTTCCTGCAGTGTGCCAGTGGACTAGGCCTTTTATTCCAGTTCTGTGGCTTGCAGATATGTCTCCTTACTGAGCTACTTAGAATTTCACTTTGAAGTGTAGTGGATGTTTTTGATGCTGTTTGTTTTTCTGTATAATCAGGTGCATGAGAAAAATCAGGTGCATGGATGCAGTAAAAATCTTTTGCTTGTTTATGTGTGTTTTTTCTTCCAAATATTATATGTATTGAAAATCAGTATCATCTGTGTCTTTGGTGTGTGTGTGTGTGTGTGTGTGCCGCACACGCACGCTGTGTATGTGGGTGTGTGCGTGTCAGGGTGTGTGTGGGGGGGGTTCTTATTATTATTTAAGGGTGTGGGTGGCTGTTGTTTTTGTTTGGTTCTTTGCATACTGTATTTTTTAGAAACTCTCAGCAAGGCCATACAGTTGCAAAAGAGAAGTCAACTCAGTATTTTCATGCAAATAACTCTTTCCATTGCACATTGGCCATACTTTTATTACTCATTCCTTTTTATTGAAGGGTGAGGAACTGCCAGTGTGCATCGGATGTGATAAACGTTTAACCATAGAGCATATTTTACTTACTTGTTCAGATTTTATTGAAATAGAGAGAGCCACTTTACAGCTAAATCACTGCGCATGTTGTTTCAGGATATTTCACCTGAGAAGATTTTTAACTTTTTGAAAGAAATTAATATTTTTGAAAACATTTAAATTTAAGATAATTTTTAGTTATGTTTGTGATATCCACCTTTTAAGCATGGTTTTAAAACTGTATATAGACCCATTTTAATACATACACATTATTAAAAATTAAATATACAATATGAGATGTGTATCGCCCTGATATAACCGTACCAGTTGACTGGGCGTAAAACACCAACTTACTTACTTACTTACTTCTCTGTGACGTCTGTCCATTTATCACATGTAAAGGGAAGATACATTGACAGTTGCACATTGTCACCTCTCAATCCGAATAGACAGTATGTAAAACCATAGACCATTACCAAAGAGTGTCATCCATATTTTACTCATGAAAATGTACTATCAATTTCATTGTGGGTTAAGTGTTTATTGCTGTGAATTAATTCTTCTTCTCCCTCTGTGTTTTCCTCCATGTTGTGTAATTTTTACTGCACTGTTTACTTTGATCGTCATTGTTTTTGGTCTTTTTCTTCCTCTTCTTCTTAATCTTCTGCTTCTTCTTCCGCACAGTGTCCGGCTTCAACATTTTCAAGACTCTGACACTTTTACTGCATGCTGGGTTGTTTGTGGTGTTTCCGTAATCCACTGAGCTCTGACATGGACGACAGGATCTTTGCAGTACCTGTCATCAGTTTGCATGTGTGTGTATACATACAGGGGACTTTCTCTTTATACATTATAGTCTCATCTGAAGAACTTTTGTAGGACTCTACCTAACACTACACTGTCACCACAGCAGAATGATTCCTGCATTAAGATGGGCAATGATGAGAACCATGTTAATGTTCAATTAACTGTGAGGAGCAAAGTCACAAAGACAGCATCCATAAACCACACCTTTTGAAGAGAGAGGAGAGTAGATGCAGAATTGAACCACGGTCTTCCTGCGTACTGGAAACACCTTACCACTGGGCCACGCCGGCTCACATCCTGCAAGGGGCCAAAGGACCAAATCTGCTTGAATCTTGCCTTCAAAACTAGTCTTACCTTTTCAAACAGTATTATGACCAGAAATTGCTTCTCAGCTGCACAAATTTTGAATAATTTTCTTTTGCTTTCCGTTACAGTCCCTCTCTACCTGCCTTCAAAACTGGTCTTTAAACTTACCGTCAGAAATACCTTCTCTGCTCCACAAATCTTGAATTTGCTCTCCACCACAGCCCATTTCTCCTGCCTTCAAAACTGGTCTTTAAACTGACCTCTTCAAACAATATATTAACCAGAAATACCATCTCTGCTCCACAAATCTGGACTTTGTTTTGCTTTCCATCACAGCTCCTCTCTCCTGCCTTCAAAACTAGTCCTTAAAACTGACCTTTTCAAACCAGCATTGACTCTTCTCAGCCATGTGTGTTTGTGTGTGTGTATTCTTTATTGGTATTGTGTGTACATGTGTGCATGGTCCTCTAAGTGTGTGTGTATCTGTCTGTCTATCTGTCTCTTTCATTTTACTTTGCGTGAATATCTTTGTCAATATACTTTTATAGGTTTGATTTGTGTGTGTGTGTCGTACCGCTGGACCCCCTACCCCCTCTCTTTCTCTCTCACTTCCTTTCTCTCTCCCTCTCCCTATCTCTCTCTCTTTTACTTCCTCTATCTCCTCCATCCTCTCTCTCTCTCTCTCTCTCTCTCTCTCTCTCTCTCTCTCTCTCTCTCTCTCTCTCTCTCTCTCTCTCCTCTCTCTCTCTCTCTCTCCTCTCTCTCTCTCTCTCTCTCAACACATTTGGTGCTTTTCTCTAGTTAAATTTTAAAGTGCTTTGAGCCTCTGAAAGGACTCTATAAATTCCCTGCTACTGCTGTTATTATTATGATTATCATCCTTTCCCCTTCAGATGGACTGGCAGGCTATGAGGAGCCGGAGGCAGAGAGGGCGCCGGGCCTGCCGGTGCCTCATCCCATGCAGGGGTGGAAGGTGGAGGAGGTGCTACAGTGGTTAGGCACCCTGGGCCTGGATCAGTATCAGGAGAGCTTCCGGACCAACGCCATCGATGGCACGGAGCTGCTCACTCTCACCGCCGCCGACCTGGAGAGGTCCCTGGGAATCTGTGAGTGTTCACGTGAAGGATTTGTATGTGTTTGATTTTGCTGTGAAGGCTGTTAGTAATGTTGTTGGTGTTATTTCTCTGTGTGTGTTAACTGTGACACAGTCAGTTGTCATGAGTGATGAGAGAGGGAGAGTGTGTATGCATTTGTGAATGTTTAGGTGTGTGTGTGTGTTAAAGTTTAGGTGTGTGTGTGTGTGTGTGTGTGTGTGTGTGTGTGTGTGTGTGTGTGTGTGTGTGTGTGCATTTGTGAATGTTTAGGTTGTGTGTGTGCATTTGTGAATGATTAGGTGTGTATGTATGTGTGTGTGTGTGTATGTGTGTGTGTGCATTTGTGAATGTTTAGGTGTGTGTGTGTGTAAGTTTAGGTGTGTGTGTGTGGTGTGTGTGTGTTGGTGTGTGTGTGTGTGTGTGTGTGTGTGTGTGTGTGTGTGTGTCTTGTGAATGTTTAGGTTGTGTGTGTGCATTTGTGATGTAGTGTGTATATGTGTGTGTGTGTGTATGTGTGTGTGTATGTGAATGTTAGGTGTGTGTGTGTATTTGTTAAAGTTTAGGTGTGTGTGTGTGTGTGTGTGTGTGTCTTTGTGAATGTTTAGGTGTGTGTGTTTGTGTGTGTGTGTGTGTGTCTTTGTGAATGTTTAGGTGTGTGTGTGTGTGTTTGTTAAAGTTTAGGTGTGTGTGTGTGTGTGTGTGTCTTTGTGAATGTTTAGGTGTGTGTGTGTGTGTTTGTGTGTGTGTGTGTGTGTGTGTGATTTTGTGAATGTTTAGGTGTGTGTGTGTGTGTGTGTGTGTGCACACGCACGCACTCCCAGCTCTGGGTAGGAGCCAGTCAGGGCATAAGAATCCCATTTGAGTCTGGTGTGATTTGAACCCACAACCTTCTGACCCACAGTACAAAGCACTAAACCACTACAGTATAGGATTAAGGGGCTGATTGAGTTTGCATTTTTCACCAAACATGATTTGTTTTTTGTTTGACCAGCTGGATCAGTAAGCAAGGATTGAATGGCTTGCAAACAGTAACTTACAGGTTTGATCACGTGGAAATCAGCATGTGGAAACTCACAGCCTTGCTGTTTGTTTTTGCAGCTGCTCTCGGTCACAGGAACAAGATTTTGCGGTGTCGCGATCAAGGGGAGGTGGCGGTGGCACCACAGACGGCGACAGCACCACCTCCATCACCCTGCAGCCTCGCAGGTAGGGCTTCTGTAGAAAGTTCCTTAGTAGGCATGTGGTGCTGGGGTGGAAAGCAGTTTCTTTACTACGCATGGCATGGAATGTCTCACAGCACAAAAGATACACTGTTGTGTGGGTGTGTTGGACTGTGCTTCCCCAACTGTGTAAAAAATGTGTCAGTTGACTGCACTGTACTTGTTAGCCATTCCCAATCTGTGTAAAAAGTGTGTCAATTGACTGCACTGTACTTGTTAGCAATTCCCAAACTGTGTAAAAAGTGTATCTGTGTTAAAGATCAGCTCAACTGGGAGTGGGGAAGGGGGATAGCATGGTTTTGTGAGAGCTGGTGTTCATCCGGGAAAATTACATGTACAGTTTCTAAGTCCTAAATAGGAGAGGGAAATAAACCAAACTCTCTCTCTCTCTCTCTCTCTCTCTCTCTCTCTCTCTCTCTCTCTCTCTCTCTCTCTCTCTCCCCCCCCCCCCCCTCTCTCTCTCTCTCTCTGTTATGTGAAACTATGATCATTGATATATCTCTCCATGTGCTGCTTCCAACCTGTGTTGTGTTGTTTCAGGCAGCCCATACCTTTTGTGTGTCTGTGCTCTATGTGCATGTAGCTTTTGATGACAAACATGTTCTTATGCATGTGCAAGCATGTGTCCATGATCTAGCTTTAAAAAAAAATCATCTCATTATTGACTTGTTTCTCAGTTTACTGGTATCCATTTCAGAATGGTTTGTATAAATGTGCGTGTACTCAACATACTGTAGCTCATTGTATCCTTAATTAATAGTAGTTTCCCTCACGGGCAAGGGCTGGATGTAAAAAAAACTTGAGTCTTCTCCACTACCCTTGTAAAATAAAGTTTATTCATTCATTCATTCATTCTATCTCTTTCTCCTTCCCTCACCCCCTCCCCCTTCCTCACTCTCTCCAGTTTACTCCAACACTTCACTCCCTCACTTTTGGTAACTAGGTCCAAGCTCAGCATCGCCCCAGTCATCTGCATTAGTGGCCGTGACCAAACCCTCAAGGCAGTGGACAGTGGACGATGTGGCTCAGTGGCTTAGCACCCTCGGCCTTGGCCAGTATGACAGCAACTTCCGACAGCAGGCCATTGACGGCACAGAGTTGCTGGCCCTTACTGCCTCTGACCTGGAGACGTCAGTTGGAGTCCGTGAGTGGAAATGATTGATCTCTTTTGTGTTTGGGGGTGCCTCGGTGTGAGCCTGCCTGTGGGCATGTTTGGTTGTGAGTGTGTTGAGTTGTGTGTGGGATAGTGTGAGAGAGAGAGAGAGAGAGTGTGTGTGTGTGTGTGTGTGTGTGCGTGTGTGTGTGTGTGTGTGTGTGTGTGTGTGTGTGTGTGTGTGTGTGTGTGACACCATGTGTACCTGTGTGTGTGTGGGGGGGAGACAGTGTGTACCTGTGTGTGTGTGTGTGACCATGTGTACCTCTGTGTGTGTGTGTGTGTGTGTATGTGTGCGTGTGGAGAGAGAGATAATGTTTGGTAGGATGCTTTGATGATTTATGATTTGTTTGTTTATGCAATGGAATGTATTATGCCCCCTCCTCTTTTGACACAGACAGATGGTCTAGTTCAGTAAATACATTTGTTCATTTCATTTGTTTGTTCATACTCTCTCTCTCTCTCTCTCTCTCTCTCTCTCTCTCTCTCTCTCTCTCTCTCTCTCTCTCTCTCTCTCTCTCTCTCTCTCTCATTTACTGACCTTATATATGTTTCATTTTTTTTCTTCTTTTTATTTTTTTAGTTGCCCTGGGTCATAGAAACAAGATTCTTCGAAGTCGAAATCCAGTTGCTCCTGACTACCAGAATGGAGGAGCAGCGATGCCTGCTAAAGCTCCACGCAGCCAATCAAAAGGTTGGCCTCTAGATTCTCATGCTTCCATGGCAACCAGTAGTCATCACCTGCTTGGTGTCTTCATGCTTTTGTGAATTTGGTATTTTTTGTGTCTCGTTTTGTGCTGGGTTGTTTCCAGATTTTATTACAGCTCTTGGCCCAAGGGTCTTTGAAAGCCTGTATCAAACCAAAATAATCTAGATCCAAACACATGAAAGGTTAATAACAGTACTATTATGACAGAACACACTGTTTCCCCCCCCCCCCCCCCCCCCCCCATTTTAGATTACATTTTTTTTAATTGGGTTGGAGAGGGGTGGGGGGGGAGTAAAAGTGTCCAGCAGATCTTTGGTTCTCTATATTGTTGTTTCTTCCCTTGAGTACATACTTGTTCAGATTTAGATTTTAACCACTTTGTGTCCAATATGACTTTGGTTGCAGACCCTGCCAGCGGACACAATGAGTTTCTGGTACTTAACCACTTTGTATCCAATGTGACTTTGGTTGCAGACCCTGCCAGTGGACACAACGAGTTTCTGTGCCCCATCACCATGGAGATCATGAAGGATCCCGTGATTGCTGCTGGTACGGACATTTTTATCTCCCTTGTAATTCCTTCACTGCTCAGTACAGTCCCTTGACAGGGCCTAGGCACAGGATCACCCACCATTTTGCTACATTCTGTACTGAAAATGCCTCTTGCTGTCTTATGACATTATGGGCATTGCTATCTTTTTGTCTCCCTTGTAATCTTTCACAGCACAGTAGAGTCCCTTGACTGGGCATAGGTGAGGGATCACCTACCATTTTCTACATTCCGTATTGAAAGTGCCTCCTGCTGTGTCATGACATCTTTCAATGGTCATTGTACTGATTAGTGTGCCACAACGTTAAATGCTAGCAAGCACACCATTGTTGTCACTGCCAAGAGTGCAGAGTCTGCAGCGCGGAGCAAAGCACTGGTTCTCGAAAGCCAGAGTTGAGTATGATTGAGTGTGGTCACCAAATGGATGCTTGACCATCACATGCTATGGCATGAGGAAACAACTGCTGGTGAGGTTGACAAAATAGAACAACTCTAGAGAAATGTATTCACCTAATCGACGAAACACAAGGAACAATTAAACACAAGCGCTTTCAACAGAGGGTCTTCATCAGGTGTAAGAAGAGAGATAGAAAATAATAAAAAAAGAAGGAAGTAAAGAAGAAGACAGACAAGAATGTATACGTAGATCTAAAACGTCATCAAAATGACAAAAATTAGGAGCTTTGCTAATGCTTTGCACCCACCCAGAGATTTCTCCAGTCAAATTTTGCACAGGCTCTACAAAAGTCCTTCAGATGAGACTATAAACCAAGGTCTATATATATATATACAAATGTAAAAAATTCACAAACCCATGTTAAAACTCCTGTAGTCCATGTCAGAGCTCAGTGGATTATGGAAGCACCAAAGTAACCCAGCATGCGCTAAAAGTGCCATATTTTCAGAGTGTTGAAGGTGGACACTGTATGGAAGAAGAAGGGTGACCTCCTCCCTCCCTTCTCCGCCCTTTTCAACCCTGTGTTGCTTGTGGTGCTGTGCAGATGGGTACACCTATGACCGCAGCGCCATCAGGTCTTGGCTGGAGAAAGGCAAGGATCGCAGTCCCATGACCAACGCAGTCCTCGTGCACAAAAACCTCACGCCCAACCGCACGCTCAAGATGCTGATCCAGAGGCATGTAGAGCAGAGGAAGAAATGAGCGAGACGTTAGTTACACTTGCTTGGCCTCATGTCCTCCCGCGTCGAAGTAACGGCTGTATAATTAGGATGTGTAATCCTTTTGTTGTTGTTGATAGCTTCCATAACAAAGGCAGAGGGGGAGGGGCTGGGGGGGTGGGGGGGGTGGGGGGTGGGGGGTATATACTGGAATTGCTGTGTTCATGTGTCTGTGTATTTGGAGAATATCCTCCAAACTGCTCAACCTTTTTTAACCAAACTTGGTTTTTTCTCTTCTTTTTTTCTCTCTTTTTTTGTGTTCTCTGTATGCAGGTATTATGTTTATTTTTTTGCTCCCTTTTTTTCTGAAAACAGCATTTCCATTGTTGTTGATGTAATTATGGAACCCCTGGAACCTCCCTCCCCCCCCCCCTTCCCCCCCTCCCCCCCCTCCCCATCCCCCCTCCGGAAGTGTGGCAGCCCTGTACTGTGAATAATAAATGAGGGTCTTAGCTTTGGTTTTAAAGGCCAGTGACTAAACAGACAAACATTTTGACTTCAGCATCCACATAATGTGTTGACAAATATGACCACACAGTTACGGAGACAGTAAGTAATGGTACCAGGAGAGAGAAGTAAAAGCAATGTTTGATAACAGCAGGAAAGGCAGGTGTGTGCTACATTGTATGTTGCCAAATATGGTTTATTGATTTTTGATTTATATACCTTTTATTTTTTTTACTTTTTGATTTTGATTTTGATTTTTTTAATTTGTTCTTCATGTTGTTGTTATCTTTTTTACTAACTTGTTCTTCATGTTGTTATCTTTTTTAATGTCCCTCTGCCAGCTCTGGCTCCTGCAGCATTTCATTCTGCTCACTATGCATGCATAACTAATGGCATCACTGATGTCTTTTTTCTGTCTTTCATTTTGCAATCATCTTTTTTTACTTTTGCTCATCTAGTCAATGCTCACGCAGCATTTGATCCTATTCCATATGCATCAAGTTATGAACTATAAAACGTTTATTGTGACACTTTAATGACACAGTGATAGCTTATTTTCTTAAACTCTTTGAAATAATGGCTGCATTGATGATCATGCTGTGAAATCAATGTAATTTCACAGCTCTGTGTTGTTTGTGATGTCGAATGATGAAACTGTCTTAGCACAATATGCAATCAGCCTCCTGAACTACACAGTTTTAGGCTATTATACTAAAACACCAATTTCTCAGCAAATTGTGTAAACCAATTTGATGTATTCAGTGCTATGTTACCTCATCAGATTATCAGTGAGATCTAAACACACAAAAGGTTAAAAAGAACTCTAATTTTGATAGGATAACACAAAACATGTACACATTTTACAAAATAAACCCTGTCTTGTAGCAACAGACAGACAGGTACAGATAAACAATAAACCCCATCTTAAAGCAACAGAGAGACAGGTACAGATAAACAATAAACCCTGTCTTGAAGCAACAGACAGACTGGTACAGATAAACAATAAACCTGGTCTTAAAGCAACAGACAGGTACAGTTAAACAATAAACCCTGTCTTGAAGCAACAGACTGGTACAGATAAACAGTAAACCCCATCTTGAAGCAACAGACAGGTACAGATAAACAATAATAAATGAACTTTGTCTGCTTCTCCAGCTTCAAGATCAAAACACATGAAAGGTTAAAAAGAACATTATTAGGAGAAAACGTGTGAATTTTTAGGGTAATCCCCTTTATCAAGCTACAAACGACACTTAAACAACAGTTAAACAGTGAAAAATGAGATGGAGAGCTAAACCACTTATCTGTTTTGGGTTGAGCTATGTTATTTTTTTATAAGTAATGTATACGCAACCTAGAGCACAATGGACCCTACTATTGTACTAATTACATAAACACACTATAACACTTCATTCAACATCTTGACATTCATTACATTACATTGTATTACATTAGATAGTCAATGAGGTAAGTTGGTTTAGCATTCTCTTTCAGTAGTTTGTGGAAGATAAGCGTCACTGATTAAGATAGAGCTCACTGTTGCATAGAAAACATGTTTAAAAAAACAACCAAAGCCAAAGTTAACTTGCTACGATTTGTCCTGGTAACAAGGAAATTGGCACAGGAAGGTAGTGGAAGGCAGTGTGCTAACAGTTACTTGCCTTCCTCACTACTTGCTCATGCTTTTTGAGACCTGAAAACAGGTGTAATTGTTTGAACCATCTCTGAGTCAAGTACAACAACAACAATAATAGATAACTTTTCTTTAGCACAGTTCTCTGGTCTACACAAACTCACTACATTTTACAAGATTTGCATGCTTTTTGAGACCTGATGAAAACAGGTTTAATTGTTTGAACCATCTCTGAGTCCGGTACAACAATAATAATAATAGATAACTTTTATCACACTGTTCTCTGGTCAACACAAACTCACTGCACGTAACAACATTCTCTGACAATAACGATAATAATGAGAATTTTTGTGCGCCTAACCTGCATTCAAACCCCAAAGCACATACATAAACATGACAGTTAAACAATGCTACAAGGTATGCAACAGAGGCCACTGTACTGCAATCACAAAACAATAATTGCCAGCACTCTCACCACCAAAAGTTCCAACAGGACAAAAGTACTATTTGTACAGAATACTTTATTCATCCAATTGCATATTAGGCATTTGTGTGAAGACAAAATTCTGTTAAGGGCAAAATGATTCAAAAAGCCTTGTATAGTTCCTTTTTAAAGCAGATTTCTGTGCAGAAGACACTTTCGATGATCCCACCTACTGTGTATGAAGAAGGATGCATGTGGTATTATTGTGGTGATATGTTGAAAGGACATGCTGGCATTTTCTGCCCATTGAAATGTTTGTGAATTTGTGATCTTCTTACTCTTTGAAAGCAAAGGGAGAATTCCCAAAACAATTAAAACATTAGGTCTAACACATGACATTGACATTCCAGTGTTGTTTCCACCACTGTGATTTGTTGGGATTTGAGATGTGAAAATGTATTCACTTGAGAAAGCAAACCTTTTGACATTTATCTTGATTTGTGTAAAATGGGGAAATTACATCTATTCTAGTGATGTACTGTGTTTGTAGACATCTGTAAAGTGATGTCACTTCAGTGGGTGGAATGTATCTCACCTTGTAAAGTGACATCACTGCAGTCAGTGGAATGTTTTTGACCTTGTAAAGTGATGTCACTGCAATGGGTGGACTGTATTTGACCCTGTAAATGGGTTTCACTTCAGTGGGTCAACCTCTGGCCTGATGATTATATGGTCATTTAGTTTACTGGTGTAAAAATAAAATTATGGAACTATTATTGACATGTCATCAGCCATTCATACTGATTACATGGTCAAAAATGAATTACTCTAATAACTATGATAACAATACTGAATATTCCACTTGCCTCCTCTTGATGCCCTAATTTTTCCCAATGCATTGTATGACATGAAGTTTTAAACCCTGGTTCCAGCCAGAACTTCTTAAAGTATTAATTACCTTCATTTAGATTTACTGTATGGTGCAGAATTGTGTTTATGAGATGAATGAGAATGTGGAAAGTACATGGCTAGTGGCTCTTTAGAGGGGGAAGACTGGGGAGAAAGAAGGAAGGAAACTGGTTTTTAATGCCCAGTCAACCACGATGGTGAGCTGGAGAGAAGAACAGAGCAGGAAAATCTTTAAGTAACTTACAAGTTTTTATTTTTAAAGTTTTTTATTTATTTTTATGGAGTAAAACAGGTGAGCATGAACGAATGAATGAGTTATCACAACTGGATGGCTGATAACTGAGAATGAACTGTGGTATAGAATGATGCTATGTTTTTTTAGTGGTCCACTGTGTCAATTGGCTTTCTTCCTTCATTTTTCATTTGTTCTTTTTTGAAACGTGCAGAAAAATCACACAAGCCAATGTAATGGTGAGTTAATCACACAAGCCTATGTAATGGTGAGTTAATCACACAAGCCTATATAATGGTGAGTTAATCATGCAAGCCTATGTAGTGGTGAGCTAATCATGCAAGCCTAGATGTAATGGTGAGTTTTTGCCTGGCCAGCTTTTACATTGGCTTTTTCTCTGGGACTACATCAGCACAGTCTTTCAAATTCCACTCTGTAATGGTCTCTGTGGAGCTTCACACTTTTATAAAAAATAAAAATGGAGGGATTCACCTTGACCTTATTTTAAGGTCACATGGCACGTCAGAAAAGAAAAGTGTCTAAGGTGTATCTCCAGGTAAGTGCATGATGTTATACAGTTGGGTTTAAACTTTGTATTGTAGTTACACACACTGTAGGGAGAATACATCACTGCTTTTCATGACTTTGGCCTGTATTTAGATGAAGTAAATTCAAACATTTCTGAAATGGGCAAAATTTATGTTGGCTTTTTCTTCAAGGCTATGGAGGTGACATCCTTTGGACTTTGTACTTAAATACTATACTTCAAGCTGCTTGTCAATTTTGATGATTTTGATTGCATTTTAAGGTAACGTTGGCATCGTGAGTTGAAACAACGTTTTACTTGAAAAGTTCTTACCCTGTCAGATTCAAACTTTGTATAATTGTAATATGATGTGAGTATAATGCTTTCAGGTCTGTGGCATACATTTTATTTCATGTTGGCATTTGCTGAGATACTTTTTGAAGCAGTATCTTTTAAATTGGTTGTGGCAATGACCTCTTTCAACCTTGACATGTAGATACTGGTTTTCATGAGCTTGACCTTTGTTGAACGTGGCATTCAATTTTGGAATGTGGGTCGATTGAGTTTTCTGTTTCAGTTTTAACCTGATGCCAGTGAGGTAAAGAAGAATCTAATTTTGAAAGACTGTTAGTGTTTGCTGTACTGTTCTCTATGTGTGTGCCTTAAATCTGGTGCAATTTTGGAATGAAAATGGCCTGCTGATTTTAACATGAGAGGAGAAATTTACGCCTCAGCATGTCAAGTTCAGCCAGACTTATGGTTATCTTCTGTGGTTTAAAATTGTTAGGGTATCTGGTTCACACTTTTGACACAAATGCTTCTTTTACCATAACAGTTCATTGTTTGCTTCATATTTCTGTATAAACTTCTTTAACAACCACAGCAATACACAAGTTCAGTGCTTTCCACTCCTAGCTCATAACAGTATTTGTAGATTACTTTTTATTGTGATATAGTTTAGAATTATTTGAAGTGTGATGGATGACAGAACAGAAAACCAAGCCAACATGGCCTTTTTATTTTGTCTCAGGTAGCTCAATTGACAGCTAGCCTAACATGTGTTCTCTGTAGTAATTATAAAGGTGTGTGTTTGGTACTTACATGGAATCATTTAAAGGTCTCTTTATTACGCCATTTAAGATCTGTTTCCATTACATCTGTTCATGCTAAGCTGTACATATATGTTTGTGGCACCATTAAGGTCTTGTTATACCATAAAATTATTTCATATTATTATACCATTTAAAGGTCTGTTTGTTGTGTTAATAGTGATAATAGCTACTGGACATTTGTAAAGTGCCTATGCAATGGCTCGAAGCTCCAAACAAACATAACACACATAATGTACCTGGAGATGGAGAATGTTACCGGCAATTTAACAAAGAGCTAACACATAATGTGCACATCAGCAAGGGTTCAAACATAACTATGTGCAAGGAGCACACACACACACACACACACACACACACACACACACACACACACACACACACACACACACACACACTCGCACGCACACGCACACACACACACACACACACACATGCACACACACAGAGTATTGTTTGTAATTGATGTGTGGCACCCACATTTTCCTTTGAATGGAATAAAGAAGTACTTGACTTCACACACACACACACACACGCAGGCATGCACACACACACACACACACACACACACACACACACACACACACACACACACACACACACACACAACACACACACATATATATATGCACATGTGCACAGACTGGTAGGGCTGAAGTACTATGTTGCTTAACTGAAATTTCAAATATTCAGAGAAGAGAAATGTCTTCAGTTTACTTTCACCATTGTACCATGTAACAACTGTTGTGTGTTACCTTTGGGGGTCTGTTCCTGGTTGGTACCAGTGAAGGTTGTTCTGTGTTACCATTAAATGTCTGTTCATGTTAGCATTTAAAGGCCTGTTTGTGGTGTCATTTGGAAGTCTGTTCATGGTATCATTTAAGGTGTGTTTGTTATACCCAGTAAAAACTGTTCCATGTTATTATTGATGCTATGTTCGTGGTACCATGTAAAGGTTGTTCCATGCTACCATTAAAGGTCTGTTCGTGTTAGCATTTAAAGGTCTGTGTGTAGTGTCATTTGAAAGTCTGTTCATGGTACCATTTAAAGGTTTTTTTGTGGTGTAATGTCAAAGTGTTTGTGATGCCATTTAAAGGTCTGTTTGTGGTGTCAGTTGGAAGTCTGTTCATGGTACCATTTAAAGGTCTTGTTATGGTGTCCTTTCAAGTCTGTTTATGGTGTACTTGGAAGTCTATTCTTGGTACCATTTAAACTTTAATTTAAAGGTCTGTTCATTGCACCATCTAAAGACTGTTCCATGTTGCCATTAAAGGTCTGCTCATCCTTTCAAGTCTGTTTGTGGTATCATTTGGAAGTCTGTTCTTCATACCATTTTAAGGTCTGCTTGTGATGTTAGTTGAACGTGATCATGTTATGATTTAAAGGTCTGTGGTGTCATTTGGAAGTCTGTTATTTTTACCATGTAAGTCTGTATGTGGTGTTATTTAAAAGTGATCATGGTACGATTTAAAGGTCTGTGGTATTATTTGGAAGTTTGTTCTTGGTACCATTTAAAGGCCTGTTTGTGATGGTATTTGAAAGTGATCATGGTGCCATTTAAAGGTCTGTGGTGTCATGTGGAAGTCTCTTTGTGGTACCCATTAAAAGTCTATTTGTGGTGTCATTGGAAGACTCTTCCTGGTACTGTTTAGAGCTTTGTTAGTGGTGTCATTGGAAGAGTGTTCGTGGCACTGTTTAGAGCTTTTTTAGTGGTGTCATTGGAACACTGTTCATGGTACTGTTTAAGGCTTTGTTAGTGGTGTCATTGGAACACTGTTCATGGTACTGTTTAAGGCTTTGTTAATGGTGTCATTGGAAGACTGTTTGTGGTACTGTTTAGAGCTTTGTTAGTGGTGTCATTGGAAGACTTCGTGGTACTGTTTAGGGCTTTGTTAGTGGTGTCTCTGGAAGCTTGTTAGTGGCACCATTTAGAAGCATGTGCTGGCATGAAGGCCTGGTTGGGGTACCTTTTCACAGTCCGCTCAATGAGCATATTGAAGTTTTGTTCATGGAACCAGTTGACAGTTTCTACATCACTACATGCTACCATTTAATGATCCATTTGTCACACCAATGAAGATCTGTAATGTAAGACAGTATTGCAAAGGAGCTAGGTGAGCTCAAAAACACAAAGGATTTGGTTTTATTATGCCCTGTTGATTCTTTTTTCTTTTTCTTTTTATGATCAAGAGTATAAAATATTGTGCTAGAAGAAGAAGAAACAGGATTTGCACACCGCTCCATCTTCCACATAAAGAGGGAGCACAGAGCGCTTATAGCTCTGCTGTTGCAGTCTCTTTGGTATTTGTGACTGCAGACAGCATGTGACCTCTGAGTGGGGGGAGTGTAGACTGTGAAAATGGGCCTTTAATTGTGATGTGGTATGCATGTGCAGTGGCATGAGGGTGAACTGTTAAGGTGGATCATTAATTGTGATGTGGTACACATATGCAGTGGCATGAGGCTGAAGTGTGCAAGTAGGTCATTAATTGTGATGTGGTACACACGTGCAGTGACATGAGAATGAAGTGTGAAAGCAGACCACTGTGATGTATACATGTGCAGTGACATGAGAATGAAGTGTGAAAGTGGACTATCACAGTGTGGTGTGCATATACATGTGCAGTGACATGAGGATGAAGTGTGAAAGTGGACTAGTGTGATGTATAACGTGCAGTGACATGAGGCCGAGGTGTGAAAGCGGACCATCATGTGTGGCATACATATCCACGTGCAGTGGCATGTTGTTTTCTGTGTGGGCCTAGCTACCAATCACACGTCACCATCACGTCTTCACCCTGTATTCTGTTAAGACTTAGTCTGTAACAACCTGTCCTGCTTTTATATATCTATATATATGTGTGTGTGTGTGTGTGTGTGTGTTTGTACAAAATTAACAGTACTTTTGTAAAGTTATAACAATGTGCAGTGTCATCATTTTCTGTTGTTTTTCGCGTCAGGTGAGTGTGTGCGAGGGTGTGTATGTGAGTTACTGTGTGTGTGTGTGTGTGTGTGTGTGTGTGTGTGTGTGTGTGTGTGTGTGTGTGTGTAAAATGGTGTCTGTGCAGACCACAGACGTAGAATAATACATGTCTGTGGTGCTGACACACATACACGCAAATAATTAATGATTAATGATTTCTAAATGCCCAAATCGTGTCCAGCGACAGAACAATTATAAGCGTCCCCCCCCCTCCACACACACACATGGATGCCTGCACACACATGTACACTAGTATACAATTTACAAACCTAACTTAAACAGACAATGGACATGGACTTACGGCTGAAGCACACACACACACAAAAGAAAAGCGCGTATGGGGCAAATATGGTGGTCTAGTTGTTATTTTGGGAAAAGAAACACATGCACGCACGCGTGTGCACACACACACACACATGCACACACACACACACACACCATTTATAGCTTAAACAGTCGACTTTATTTTCATTCCATATGATTGATCACTGAATGTAGCCTAACACTGACTGGACACAACAAAAGTAAACACGTTGAGATGGTCGAGTCACCTGGTGTCAAACTCTTCTGCTGAAACATAACAACAAATTGCTTTTAACACGACGAAAGTAGCTACGGTCAATAGCTGTCAGAACCCACAACGAAAAGCACACTAAGAACAACAGCTGTTAGAACCCACAACGAAAAGCACGCTAAGAACAACTGCTGTTAGAACACACGACGAAAAGCACGCTAAGAACAACAGCTGTTAGAACACACGACTAAAAGCACACTAAGAACAACAGCTGTTAGAACACGCGACGAAAAGCACGCTAAGAACAACAGCTGTTAGAACACACGACAAAAAGCACACTAAGAACAACAGCTGTTAGAACACACGATGAAAAGCACACTAAGAACAACAGCTGTTAGAACACACAACAAAAAGTATGCTAAGAACAACAGCCGTCAGAACACACGATGAAAAGTATGCTACGAACGTCACCTATTAGAACACACGACCAAAAGTACGCTACAAACGACAGCTGTCAAAACATACGACAAAAAGTACACTACGAACGACAGCTGTCAAAACACATGACAAAAAGCATGTTACGAACGACAGCTGTCAAAACATACGACATACGACAAAAAGTATGCTACAAACGACAGCTGTCAAAACGCGACAAAAAGCACGCTACGAACGACAACTGTCAAAACATACAATGAAAAGTACACTACATTTTCAGGTCAATCTGCATCTTTGGTTCAGCTCCCCTTTAAGTCTATGCATTAACATTTTTGTATAATAATAATAACGCCGATATTCAGTGCTGGCTTTGGTTTCGTTAAACTGGTTTAACACTCAGTTGTCCCCGAAGAGGTTCTGGCGGGGACCGAGATCCCAGGAGGTGGGGGAAGATGGAGCTATACCTAGCGCTGCACTGTCACCACCAGAATGACTCTTGTATTCAGATGGGCAGCGATGAGAGCCATTGTAATGTTTCATTAATTCTGAGGGGCAGAGTCACAAGACAGTGTCCACAGACTATAACTTTTGAAGAAAAATGAGAGCCGAAGTGGGATCGAACCGAGGTCTTTCTGCTGACCAGCCTCAGTAACACCTTACCGCTGAGCCAAACCGGCTCACACCTCTATAGGCTACATGTAGCTGTGGTGAAGTTTATAATTATATGCACCTTGTATTTACGCACATGCCAGGTAATATCTATCGTGGGCGATTCCGGTCTCTGTTGACAGCCGGGTTTGTTACACGTGTGACGTCTGCCAAGCGCCATTACTTCCCTTTGTTGATTTTTAGCCGACGGGCCGGGCCTGTGGCAAACTAATGAAGGCTACTCACACACGAGACTGCTCAGCACTGAAGGGAGCCGATGTTGCCGATGCTGACGGTGGGAGAGCCGGCGCGCATGTTGCCCAGGCTGTCGGCGCAGAAGCAGACGGAGCCGGAGCACTGGTACCGTTGGTAATTGCCGGAAGTGGTGCAGGTGAAGAGCTTGCCGATCAGTCCCGACTGCATGTAGGTTTGCTGGTCACGAGCACACTCTGTCACGGTTCAATGGGACAAGGTGACAGACCGTAGTGTGAAGGAACACCTACTCTGTCACAGTTCAATGGGACCAGGTGACTGACCGTAATGTGAAGGAACACTTACTCTGTCACAGTTCAATGGGACCAGGTGACAGACCGTAATGTGAAGGAACACCTACTCTGTCACAGTTCAATGGGACAAGGTGACAGACCTTAGTGTGAAGGAACACCTTCTCTGTCACAGTTCAATGGGACAAGGTGACTGGCCTTAGTGTGAAGGAACACCTACTCTGTCACAGTTCAGTGGGACCAGGTGACAGACCGTAGTGTGAAGGAACACCTTCTCTGTCACAGTTCAATGGGACAAAGTGACAGACCTTAGTGTGAAGGAACACCTTCTCTGTCACAGTTCAATGGGACAAGGTGACTGGCCTTAGTGTGAAGGAACACCTACTCTGTCACAGTTCAGTGGGACCAGGTCACAGACCGTAGTGTGAAGGAACACCTGCTCTGTCACAGTTCAATGGGACAAAGTGACAGACCTTAGTGTGAAGGAACACCTACTCTGTCACAGTTCAACGGGACCAGGTGACAGACCGTAGTGTGAAGGAACACCTACTCTGTCACAGTTCAGTGGGACCAGGTGACAGACCGTAGTGTGAAGGAACATCTACTCTGTCACAGTTCAATGGGACAAAGTGACAGACCTTAGTGTGAAGGAACACCTACTCTGTCACAGTTCAGTGGGACCAGGTCACAGACCGTAGTGTGAAGGAACACCTGCTCTGTCACAGTTCAATGGGACAAAGTGACAGACCGTAGTGTGAAGGAACACCTACTCTGTCACAGTTCAACGGGACCAGGTGACAGACCGTAGTGTGAAGGGATGGCAGCTGATTTTTCGACAAGGTAACACCTGCTTTGTCACAGTTCAACGGGACCAGGTGACAGACCGTAGTGTGAAGGGATGGCAGCTGATTTTTCGACAAGGTAACACCTGCTTTGTCACAGTTCAACGGGACCAGGTGACAGACCGTAGTGTGCAGGGATGGCAGCTGATTTTTCGACAAGGTAACCCGTACTCTGTCAAAGTTCAACGGGACAAGATGAGAGACCTTAGTGTAAAAGGGATGAAAGACCTGACGTTTCGGTATAGTAACAGCTAGTCTCAGTCACAGTTCAAAGGGGCAAGGTGACAAACCCTTGTTTCAGGGGTATCACAGAGCTGATGTTTCGACAACGTGACAGCTAGATTTAAGTGTGCTGGTCAGGGGCACACTCTGTCACAGTTCCAAGGGGCAAGGTGACGGACCTTTGTCTGAAGTAGATGACAGAGCTGACATTTTGATAAGGCAACAACAACTAGACTTTAGATATACGGGTCACGGGCACACAGTTCAAACTGAGGACCAAGGTGGCCTACCTCAGTTTGAAGGGGATGATAGAGCTGACTTTTCGATAAGGTAACAGCTACTCTGTCACAGTTCAGAGAAGCAAGGTGACAGACCTTTGTCTGAAGCAAATGACAGAGCTGACTTTTCGATGAAGTAACAACAGCTAGACTTTAGGCGTACAGCATGGTTACGGGCACACAGTTCAAACTGAGAGCCAGGGTGACATATACCTTAGTTTGAAGGAGATCACAGAGCTGACCTTTTCCACAATGTAGCCGTTAAACTTTAGGTGTACACGTCACGGGTGTTGTGTCAGGCGTTTGGCGAAGGGACCTGCGTTTTTGTGTTCTGCTTGTTTGCTGTTTATTTGACGCACGCTCTCAGAGAGAGGACTGGGAAGCCATTGCGATTCTTGAAGAGTGTATTTTCATATAATTATATCTCCATTTAGTAACACCAAAATGGGGATCGGCCTTATGGGAACAAGGCCTAACATCACAACGGGCACACTCCAGTATAGTTTTGAAAAGGACAAGGAAATACACCTTACAGTAGTGTGGAGGGGATGACAAGAGCTGATTTTTCGACAAGGTAACACGTGGCTAGACCTTGCAGCTATCATCCACCTTCGATCACGGTCATAATTTATGACGTAGGATCAGTTACTATGGAAAACCGTAGACCGCGACGTCAGTGTCGAGCTACTAACTGTGTAATGTAAGTATCAAACTTGCTCTGTTCTCATCTCATTCTGCAGGTCACTCGACTTCGACCTGCAGAATGAGATGAGAACAGAGCAAGTTTGAAGCCTACGATACACGACCAGCCGCTTGACGCTGACATCACGGTCTGTGGTTTCCCATAGCAACTGCTGGTACGTACATCACGTAGTCGTTATCATGACCGTGATCGAAAGTGGATCATAGCCTGAAAAGGGATGACGGGCCTTGTCTGCGTAATATCATGTCTTGTCCTCTAGGCATCGTCACACAGAGAGACAGAGAGAGAGGGGGGGGGGAGAGAGAGAGAGAGAGAGAGAACTCGAACTCAAACCCGAAAACTTTATTTTACAAGGATTGTAGTTTAGGTTTAGTCAAAAAGCTATCTAACAACTAGTCCTTGAGAGAGAGAGAGAGAGAGAGAGAGAGAGAGAGAGAGAGAGAGAGAGAGAGAGAGACAGACAGACAGACAGACAGACAGACAGACAGACAGACAGACAGACAGACAGACAGACAGACAGACAGACAGACAGAGACACTGAGACAAAGACAGACAGACAGGCAAACAGACAGAGAGACACAGAGATAGAGAGAGAGAGACAGAGACAAAGACACACACAGAGACACAGACAGAGACAGAGAAAGAGAGACAGAGAGAGAGAGAGACAAAGACAGACAGACAGACATAGAGAGGGAGTCTGGTCATGGGTATAGCCTATGTACTCACGACAGTCCATGTTGGCAGCATCGCCGATGCTGACGGTGTAGCTCTGGATCCTGTTGCCGCTTTGGTCCACACAGTAGCACCTGGACAACACGGGGGACGGAGACGCTAAACACGCTGTCCTGAACTGTAGGATTGTGGAAGTGTCTCGGACGCGCGCGCGCGCGCGTGTGTGTGTGTGTGTGTATGTGTGCGTGCGTGCGTGCGTGCTTGCGTGCGTGCGTGCGTCTGTCTGTCTGTCTGCCTGTGTCTGTCTGTCTTTGTGTGTATGCGTGTTACTGCGTGTGTGTGTCTGCGTGTGTGTGTATGTGCGTCTGTGTGTGTCACTGTGCGTGGCACTTCTTGTGGCACTCTATGCGTGCGCAGGTGCGCTTGTGTGTGTGTGTGTGTGTGTGTGTGTGTGTGTGTGTGTGTGTGTGTGTGTGTGTGTGTATCCATATGACTCTGTGTGTGTGTGTGTGTGTGTGTGTGTGTGTGTGTGTGTGTGTGTGTGTGTGTGTGTGTGTGTACATATCCACACACTGTGTCTGCCTAGGCCACCCCCACTTACACGGAACCCTGGCACTGTCTGGCAGCATAGGAACCGTCGGCGGCACACTGCGGGATGAACTGACCCAGGAGCGGCAGTCCGTTGCTGCTGGCCAGCTGCATCTGCTGCACACGCTGCGCGCACGTCATCGCTGCACGCGGCAACGTCACAAAATACGTCATACACTCGCGCAAATGGGCGGCTACGTCACAAATACCTCATACACTCGCACAAACCTCAGGATGTTTTAGCGTGGGTGAAAACGTCACAGATACACGTGTCAAACACTCGCAAAATCTCAGTCTGCATCAAGATGTTTTATCACGGACGGCTACGTCACAGCTACGTCATACACTCGCACAAATCTCAGTCCGCGTTATGATGTCTTATCATGGACGGCGACTCACAGATACGTTATACACTCGCACAAATTTAACAAACGGGACGAGAAATCGTGTGTGTGTGTGTGTGTGTGTGTGTGTGTGTGTGTGTGTGTGTGTGTGTGTGTGCGTGCGTGCGTGCGTGCGTGCGTGCGTGCGTGCGTGCGTGCGTGCGTGCGTGCGTGCGTGCGTGCGTGTGTGTGTGTGTGTGTTCATTCCATTCCTATCGGTGGCCTGGGGCCCATAGTGTTTGTTCAGTTCTCCATTCATCCTCTCTCTACGCTGTTTATGTGGGTTTTTTGCTGACCATGAACACATCCTCTTTTCATCTTCTGTCTACCCTTTCTCTACGCTCTTTATCTGACTATGAACACGTGCTCTATTCATCCCCTCTCTACGCTGTTTATGTGACCTTGTCTCGTGCTGACCACGAACACGTCCTCTATTCGTCCTCTCTCTACACTCGTTATCTGACCACGAACACGTCCTCTATTCGTCCTCTCTCTACACTCTTTATCTGACCACGAACACGTCCTCTATTCGTCCTCTCTCTACACTCTTTATCTGACCACGAACACGTCCTTTATTCGTCCTCTCTCTACGCTGTTAGTCTGACCTTGTCTCTTGCTGACCATGAACACGTCCGCGGGCCTTTTGCACGTGTTGGTGGCGGGATCGCAGACTAGACCCTCAGAGCACCTGGTGGAGGCGGGAACACCCAGGAGCAGTGGGGATAAGCAACGCTGTCCCTCACCTGTTGAATCAAACAGGCAGATACATTTTGTTTTGTCCTTGCTGCTGTTGCGGCTTATTACACAAGGCCTCCGGCACATAACAGCAGAAGTGAGTAATGCTTCTTGTCTACCAGTCGATCCAATTCTCGCGGAACTGCAGGCTTAAATTTAGCCAGTGAGCGTCTGGTCGCGCACGTAAAAGATCCCTAAGCCACTGGAAATCGAACACAATAGGGACGTTTTCCCGGCTGCCTCGTTGAAAGCAAATAGCTATAATGCCCATCGCTTTGCTCTAGACAAGCACTACAACACCGCATACACTAGTAGAACTGGGCAGCGCTGCTAGTGCGGCTGTTGGAGCCATAACAAGTAAACACTGAAACACCACATACACTGAGCCATAACAAGTAAACACTGAAACACCACATACACTGAGACTGGTAGAACTGGACAGCGCTGCTCCTGCGGCTGCATGCTGTAATCATAACAAGTAAACACTGAAACACCACATACACTGAGACTGGTAGAACTGGACAGCGCTGCTCTTGCGGCTGCATGCTGTAATCATAACAAGTAAACACTGAAACAACATCTACAGTGGTACTGGTAACACTGGATAGTGCTGCTCGTGCGGATGCATGCTGTAGTCTTCACAAGTAAACACTGAAACAACACATCCACTGGTACTGGTAGAAATGGATAGCGCTGCTCTTGCGGCTGCTGTAAGCTTACTTGGTTAATTAAGGCAAGCTGAAATTTCTGCAAGGGATTCGTTATAGTTAAATATATACTGCCGTTGAATATTATTGGTAACGACTGCTACCAATATTACTTATGTAGTAGTTGGACTTGATGTCTTTGAGTTATTCAAAGACATCAAGTAACCTTGAGTCGCCATAGTGAAAAAAAAGTATGAAATATAAAAAAGGGACAAAAAATACACGATACTGCTACAAAACCAAGAACGACAAAACACACACACACACACACACACACACACACACACACACACACACACACACACACACACGCACACACACACACACACACACACACACACACACCGCCAAACACTTGGAAGGGCTGTCTGACACCTTAGGGCTGTACTAATAATATCATTATGAGCAATGTTTGCTTGTTGTACGGCCCAACTATTCTCTTTTCGGTGTACTGTCACGCACATACGAAATAAAATAAAAATTAAACCAAACACAGAAAAACGACAACGAGCAAGCACGACGACAAATCACTGACCCAAATCCTGCACACATGCGTCACAGCAGCCACAGAAGCCTCCATTTTTGACAATGTTTCCGCCAGCACAGCTTTCAGCTGTGACAGCAGCGCATCTCACAGTTTGGCACGCGTTTGGCTGGCAGACGATCGCGTATGCGCACGCAAACGCAAGGGAGGCAAGCACTATGCGAAACATTTTCTGTTATGTCGTCTGACCTTGTTCTGTCAATCGAAGAAAACTTTGATCTTTCTCGGAGATTAGTTTACTACTCGACAGTCACAATATTTATACTGTCTTTTAGTCGACGAGCTGCGTGGATGTTGAATGATTTGGGGGGAAAACACAGTCTGCTTTATCTCTGACGCCAACAGAAAGGTTCAATCTGTGTCGTGTACCGTAAACCTCATCCAAGCTGAAAACAGGAGAGAATAAGTCATGATTTTTCCCTTTCCTGGCAAAATTCCTCAAATGTAAAAAGTAACTTAATTAAAAAATGGCCGTCTCCATTTCTGGCCGATTTCTGGAAACGCTTAGTGTAGAATGTGCCATGGCAAGTTTGGATGGTGATCGAAAGAATTATAAATCGATTAATGTATACTGTATGTATTCATGTGTGAAAAGGCAACCGCACACACACACACACACACACACACACACACACACACACACACACACACACACACAACACACACACACACACACACACGCAGAATGTATATAGTATATATATACAGACTGGCACTCATAAACATGATGCATTTGTAATCAAACTACGAAAGCAGTTGTGCAGAAACAATGCGAATGGGTGACGAAGTGTACTTTATCTGAAGGATGCATGCAAGTCATTTGAATAAGCGCCCCACAATGGTGTGCTTAACGTGCTTGAACAAAACATAATAGAGAGAGATGTCACTAAGATAATTACTGAGTCATACCTGGTCACACCTGAACAAAAACTACGCAATTAAGACACGTCGGCTCAAAGGAGGTCGAAGCACCATGATTTCCGAAAATCCGGAAGATGTCAAAGAAGCAGTACAATAGTTTACCATGCCAACGGTGATGACACAAAGACTGACGACAGCGCAAAGACTGATGACAATAACATAGAGACTGAATGCTTTGTTGTATCGTGTAACGTTGTTTTGGTTAACAAATCAAATGTGTTCATCTTTATTAAAGGAAATAATCTTCCCAAGCTAAACTTGTCGTGTGCTTGGGGCACGTTAAAAGAGCAGGAACTGCAGTAAATGTGTATGTGTGTGTGTGTGTGCGCGCGCGTGTTTATGTACACATGTGTCTGTGTGCGTGTGTCTCTGTGTGTGTGTGTCTCTGTGTAGGTGCCGTGTGTGTGTGTGTGTGTGTGTGTGTGTGTGTGTGTGTGTGTGTGTGTGTGTGTGTGTGTGTGTGTGTGTGTGTGTGTGTGTGTGTGTGTGTGTGTGTGTGTGTGTGTGTGTGGTTCAAAAGATAGAACAAGAGGAACTTTACGTCTTCTAAAATGGGATTCCCAGTCACCGTTCTAAATCCATGATACACTGATAAATCTGATAGATAAGTGTGGGAATGAGCCATTCTGCTTCGGTCGTGCCGAGCTACGGCCACTTCGAGCTCATTGCCTCAGAAACAAAAAACAATATATCTAGGAAAGGCGCGCCCCCCCCCCCTCTCTCTCTCTCTCTCTCTCTCTCTCTCTCTCTCTCTCTCTCTCTCTCTCTCTCTCTCTCTCTCTCTCTCTCTCTCTCTTCGTGTACTTCGTGTACATCTTGAGGCAGTTACACAGGATGGATTGAGACAGAAAACTGCTAGCCTTCTATCTCTCTGTATGTTTTTCTGTCTTTCTGTCTGTCTCACCCGAGACAGACAGAAAGACAGAGAAACATACAGAGAGATAGAAGGTGGGAGGGAAGGAGCGATTTTCGAGTGATTGGTATTGTCGTTGCAGTGACTGCACATTTGAGACCTAGTTTCTACACACATTCTCCTGACTTTCCGACTCTGTGTGTGTGTGTGTGTGTGCGTGTGTGTGTGTGTGTGCGTGCGTGCGTGCGTGCGTGCGTGCGTGCGTGCGTGCGTGCGTGCGTGCGTGCGTGCGTGCGTGCGTGTGTGTGTGTGTCGGAGGGGGGGGTTGTTTGTGTGAAACTGCGAACACAATTCCTTTCTGGAAAACAGAACAGGACTCGTATTTTCCAGTTTTCAAACGTGGGAGAATCAATTTGTCTCAGACCTTGTTTCGATGCCTGTTCGGTACACGTGCACAAATTCGACATTAACTAGGCAGGCTGAGGTCACCAGCTATTCGGATGTAATGAGATAGATAGACAGACAAACGGGGAGAGAGACAGACAGACAGACATATAGATAGGCATGCAGGCAGACATGCAAGCAAACAGACAGACAGGCAGGCAAGCAGATAGATAGATAAAGGGCTAGCTAGCTAGACAGACAGACAGATAGACAGACAGACAGACAGACAGATACAGACAAAATACCCCCACTCTCAGCGCGAAACACTTGCCAACACCCCTTACTCAATCCTTTTGCGACTGACCCCGATAGAAAGTACAACGACACGATGTCGAAATCGAGCGGAAAAGATAAACATTCTGCTTTGACACACACTAGCATTCCAGTCCCCTCACAGACATAGACCATTAAGACCATTAAGCCACCTTCCTCCAAACTGCCAGACCATTAAGCAAGTGTACAGTTATAGTGTGTGCAGTCTTTATTCGCTGAGGAACGACACTGCAGGCTGCTGCTGCTGAAGATCACCGCTGTCTGCCTCTGCAGCCTCCTCGTCCTGCCCTCGGCCGATGCCTTCGCCTGCAGACCGGACATCTGCAGCGTGGTGGACTGCATGGTCATCACACCCGACGCCTGTAACGGCAGGATCGTCAGACACGGAGGGTACTGCGGGTGCTGCGACGCCTGCGTGTCAGGACTGAGTAGGTTCTGATTGTTACAAGATCCAAACACAAAAAGGTTCAAACGAACGCTTTATTTACTTTAACACGGACAACACAGTATGCGTATAAATAAGCGTTCGTTTGAACCTTTTTTGTGTGTTTGGATCTTGTTGTAGAACGCTAGCAGTCATTCTGTTTCAGATTTCGGTTCAAACTT
>JABMCL010002002.1:410000-412500 GCA_018857735.1 Alviniconcha marisindica
TCACTTACTTTACTTAAATATTCGTGATTCCACCAAACATCGTCAAACAGTACTTATATTACTTAAATACTGATGTTAATATTAATGTTTCCATCAAACAGTACTTCTATAACTTAAATATTAATGTTTCCATCAAACATCAGCAAACAGTACTGATATTACTTAAATATTAATGTTTCCACCAAACATCAAACAGTACTTACATTACTTAAATATTGATGTTAATATCAATGTTTCCATCAAACAGTACTTATATAACATAAATATTAATGTTTCCATCAAACATCAGCAAACAGTACTTATATTACTTAAATATTGATGTTCCCATCAAACATCGTCAAACAGTACTTACATTACTTAAATATTGATGTTAATGTTTCCGTCAAACAGTACTTATATAACTTAAATATTAATGTTTCCACCAAACCTCATCAAGCAATACTTACATTACTTAAATATCGATGTTTCCATCAAACATCATCAGACAGTACTTTCAGTATTGCTTAAATACTAATGTTTCCGTCACATAATGTTTATGACCTCTGTGGCCGACTAGGCGTCCCTAGATATCAAGTAACTCACTTACTTTTCCAGCACCAAACTGAAGTAGTGCAGTGACCGCGCTTCCATCAATATTCATTGAAAGGGGTCAGATGAAGCCTGCTCATGTCTGCGCATTGTTAGCCTATCTTGTCAAAACTGTAGAAAGGTTTTCTACCTGACTGGTTTAAAGGTTCTATACAAAGACGGAGATAGATAGATAGATATATAGACAGATAGATAGATAGATATATATGCGACTCTTTGTGTGTGTGTGTGTGTGTGTGTGTGTGTGTGTGTGTGTGTGTGTGTGTGTGTGTGTGTGTGTGTGTGTGTGTGTGTGCTCACTACCCCCCCCCCCCCCCCCCCCCCCACACACACACCTCTTTTTTCTGCAGATAATCGAGACAGCAACGGGAAGAAAAGAGAAGAAAAAGCAGGCAGGCGATACGCGGCATAATGAATGTGGGTGTCATTGTGTGGGTGAGTCGTGTGCGTGAGCGTGGGTGTTATGGTGTAGGTGCCAGAGATGGTGTGGGTGAATGTGGATGTCATGATGTATGGGTGTGACTGAGTGGGTGGTGTGGATGATGTGGGTGTGATGTCAGTGTAGATGTGGATTGGGGGTTAATGTAGATGTGATGGTGGAAGGGGGGGGGGAGTGAATGTAGGTGTCATGGTGTACGTGTGTGGGTGAGTGTGGGTGTCATAGTGTGTGGATATGGGTGGGTGGTGTGGGTGTCATGATGGAGTGTGGTGATGGGTGGTGTGTGTGTGATTTTGTGTGGGTGTGATGTGGGTGTGGGTGTGTGGTGTGGGTGGGTGGTGTGGGTGAGTGTGGATGTAAAGATGTGGGGGTGTTGGTAGGTGTGTGTGTGTGTGAGTGAGTCCGTGTGTGCGTGCGTGCGTGCGTGCGTGCGTGTGCGTGTGCGTGTGTGTCCACGCGCGAGAGTGTGTGGGTGTGTCAGTTTTTGCAAGCTTGTATCAGTGTGTATGCGTTTGTAGAAGACTCCATCCCCACCCCCCCCCCCCCCACACCCACGTCCTCATCCCCCCACACCACCCCCACGCCCCACCCCAAACCCTACCCCCTTCCTTACGGACTCTGCTCGGCTGCCCGGCGCGTCGGTTCGACAAGGGTCTTTATCGCCGCAACCTTGCTCTTTTAACTCCCAATTGTAGCGTATCTCCTTACTTACCCCCTCAGCGGGACAAAGCCAAGCTAATTAGCAAACTGCAACTTTGACACTCTCGCCTTCCCTTCATTAGCATAGGCCGACGCATTATTAATTAACCATCGCAGCCGCGCGGCCACGTCCCGTAACTCCAGCCGTGAGAAAAGCGTCACAGTTACCCGCCCTGGATATGATTCCGAGCATGTGTGTCCAATGGAGACGCTCGAGAGGGAAGCACGCGCAAAATGACTTGACGCGAAGACAGGGGGGTATATTAAGAGGAGAGGCTAGGCGAGGGGGGTCTACCTGACCCTCTTTGGGGATTTTCCCCTCGCCCTCCAGGCCCCACAGGGCTAGGCTAGGCTCCTGCACCTCAGAGAGTCACGTCAAAACCTTCAGCAAAGTGTTGGGAAGCGTGCGCGGGCTATAGTCAAAGCCCTCCGACAGGCGTCCGAGTGATTCAACATTTGTTCAAACCCACCTCGACGACACCACGCGGCAAGTGCACGCTGCAGATGACCGTACGTGACTGGCTAGGTGGGGAAGCACTGGACAAAAATATGTGTAAAAGCTGTTCGTATAGTTGGGCTTCAAACTCAAAACTACTCTCAGAAAAAGAGCCAGCTTCAAAAGGCTACTGGAAGGTGCGGATTTTTTTCTCCCTGCGAAAGAGTGCTCTGCAAAAAAACTAGGAAGAAAAGAAAAGAAAAAACACTTACTCTTAAGTGACTAAAACTGACTATGCTTCTCTCTCTCTCTCTCTCTCTCTCTCTCTCTCTCTCTCT
>JABMCL010002002.1:417500-422500 GCA_018857735.1 Alviniconcha marisindica
ACAGGAAAAAAACAGACGGATGGGGAGCGGGGATAGCTCAGTGGTTAGAGCGCCGGACTCGTTAAGAAAGGTAGCGGGTTTGAGTCCCTGCAGGAGCGGCTGGCTCTTCTCCAGGGTCAGCGTTCTGTGCAAAGTCAGTTTAGACGAACACCTACTCACGTGCTTTTGCATAGAGGATATAAGTAAACATGGTACTTAACCTCCAAGTCATGGTTTAGGAGCTGTGTGAGAGTCGAGGTGGACGTCCTGGACTGTCCGTCCTAACGAGCCTTCTGGTTTCCGTGGACGTACAGATTTATTGCACCGTGCTTCGGCATTGGTCACAAATTGTCCCTAATATGTCAACTGACATCTGAGGACCTAAAGCATCACTTCATCATCATCATCACCTCCAAGAAACCGTACGGCTTATTAGGGACGGGAAAAAGGAGGGAAGGGGTTATGGAGGTGGGGGGAGAGGGCGATTATATACCATGACTCCTTGCATTAAGATGGGCAATGATAAGAGCCATTTTAATGTTTCATTAATTGTGAGGGACAAAGTCACAGGACAGTGTCCACAGACCACAATTTTTGAAGAGAAAGGAGAGCCGAAGCGGATCGAACCGAGGTCCCTCTGCTTACCAGCCTAACGCCTTACCGCTAGGCCAAGCCGGCTCACATAGATGATATACCTCTGGTGGAGATTATGTACCTTGCATATACTCGCATGCCAGGTGATAGCCACTGTAGGCGACTCAGGTCTTTGTTGTTGTGTTTGTGTGACGTCTTTCGGGCGCCTGTCAGCTCCCTTGTTTGTTGATGAATTGGGGATTGTTCACGGTGCAAAGTTAATGTAAACAGACACTGATTCGCTCTCTCTTGCGTAAGTTGATGAATCTGAACTTGTTCGCAGTGCAAAGTCAGTCTACACGGACACCTGTTCACACGCTGATATAACCGTTATGGCTGGCTGTGTGTTAAAAACCAGTTATCTGCAGAGTCACACGCCGTTGCCTAGGTTAATGAATTGGGACTTGTTCTAAGTGCAAAGTCAAATGTAGACAGACACCTATTCACACGCTCTGGCCTAGGTTGATGAGGTGAGATAAGTGTGCAGTAAGTGTACGGTGTGTGTGTGTGTGTGTGTGTGTGTGTGTGTGTGTGTGTGTGTGTGTGTGTTGTCTGTCTGTCTGTCTGTCTGTCTGTCTGTCTGTCTGTCTGTCTGTCTGTGTGTGTCTGTGGCAGTGTGTTAAATGTTGTGGTTAGTGATATCATTGTAAAGCGTTCTGCACTCTCACGAAATGTTGGAGATGGGGGAGGGGGACGCTGTATATTACTCTTCTTCTTCTTTTACTCCGTCTTTCCCTGGCCCTGATATAACCGTAATGGTTGACAGGGCATAAAACACTAAGTTACTTACTTACTGTCTTTCCCGACATCTGAGGACATTAAGGCCCACATCATCATCATCATTACTCTGTCTGCCTCTTACCCCACCTCCATGCGCCCTTCCCCGCCTTCTCCCCGTCCCTAATAAGCTGTGGCTATAAGCGCTCTAAAGACATCACACAAACACAGCAACAAGGACCTGAGTGGCCTACGATAGCTATCACCTGGCCTTATGGTTTCTGTGGACGTTAAGCAACATGTTTGCTATTACTCTGTCGGCTTTTTGTTGCGTAATTGAAACAAACAAAAAATTGTTTCGGTGGTCGAAAAATTGGCACTGCCACTAACCATTGTCTTTATGTGTCGGCATTGTCAGGTATTTTGTGGAATCGTTAAGAGGGTGGGGGGGTTCCACATGAACATTTCTTCCTAAGCAGGGGCTTGGGGTTGAAGCACTGCATTTAAAGGACCTTGTGTAGTTTTGTCTGATTGTAATTACGGACGTGGACTTCGCGACCTGACCCACTATTACTCGCTATATTAGATATTTTTTTAATATCTTCTTCTTCTTCTTCTTCTTCTTCTTCTTCTTCGTTGTTGTTGTTCTTCTTCTTCTTCTTCGTTGTTGTTGTTGTTAATGTTTTTGACTTGTTTTGTTTGTTTGTATTTTTATTGTTGTTGTTGTTGTTGTTGTTGTGTGTGTTTGTTTGTTGTTAACCCGGAGATCGCGCACAAACCGGAAATCTCTCTCTCTCTCTCTCTCTCTCTCTCTCTCTCTCTCTCTCCTCTCTCTCTCTCTCTCTCTCTCTCTCTCTCTCATTTTAGTGACAGTTATGGCAGCCTAGCCGTTACTGGCGAAAAAGGCCGCTAGGAAGGACGTGAATAAGCGGCCGTTAGACCCGTCGATCAGCCCGCAGACCCAGCTACATCAGTACCAGGCGGCAATTTCAAGCTTCGGTGCAATCAGCGTCTTTTCCAAAGCGGACTAGAGCGGCCGCGCGCTTATACGTCTTCATAGGCTTACGGCCCATGCACGATAACGTTTAAGCGGAAACCGGATACTGTGGAACGTGGTACGCAAGCTCGGGAACTAATCACACTGCACTGGATGTCTTGTAACACACTGAAATGGAGACCGCCCAAAAGGGAGATAATTGAAACATCACGCCCGGTTGTCTACCCTGACCGACTCTATTAGCATACAATCACAGTTGCGTTAACATTGAGTTGGCCTTTGTCACCGGGTCACGTGTGTGTGTGTGTTGTGTATGTGTGTGTGTGTGTGTGTCCGTGGGGGGGGGGGGGGGGGGGGCGTGGTCCGTCCGTGTGTGTGTGTGTGTGGAAGGAGTGAAGTGTATTTGGGTGGGGGGGGGGGGGGGGGGAGGGAGGGGGAGTGTGTGTGTGTGTGGATTAACAATAATAGAGACAAAATATTTACAACGCGCAAAATCTTGTCTGCAGAGACTGTTCTAAGCGCATACATACACACACACACATACACACACACACACACACACACACACACACACACACACACACACACACACACACACACACACACACACACACACACACACACACACACACACACACACACACACACACACACACACACACACACACACACACACATAATTACCCTCACACAAACGCACAGGCACCCGCACACACGACTGACTATACAGAACTTAAATTTACACACAACTTGCACGGACAACAAACAGACTTGAGGCGGAGGAAGACATCAGCGCGGAACTGAAAACATGGCAGGTCTGTTGTTTTGGAGAAAAAAAAGAACGGTCTTGAGATTCGAGTCGAGAGAAACCGGGTTTCTGACGGACAGGAAGGGGAATGTCATTCTATGGAGAGTCCTCCCGAAGACAGAAAAAACTCACGAACCTACAGTGGAAAGTCTGGTGCTATAAATGTGAGAGAATCAGAAGCAGAGCGCAGAGTACGGGACGGTGTGTAAACTTGAAGACAGTTACAGACATAAGACGGAGCAGTGTGCGCAATGCATTTATAGCAGAGAGTGCTCATCTTGTACTGAATTCTTTCTGGGACTGGGAGCCAGTGGATAAATTGAAACAGAGGGATGATGTGGTCAGTTTTACGTTTTTCTTTCACTACGAGGCGAGCAGCACACTTCTGAATGCGACGAAGGCTATGGACAGAGGAAGCAGGCAGACCAGAAAGGAAAGAATTGCAGTAGTCGAGGTTTGACAGAATGAGTGAGGTGGCTGGTGGGAAGATATTTCCGGACATAACTAATACGACGAAGCTGGTAGGAGCAGGATTTGGAGGTTTGACTGATGAAGTTCTCCATCGACAGTGTGCTGTTGAGGAGAACGCTGGGGCTTTTGACAGAGTCAGAGAGTGGGACTGTGGTACTGTGGTATCGTCAAGCTGACGGTGTGTGTGTGTGTGTGTGTGTGTGTGTGTGTGTGTGTGTGTGTGTGTGTGTGTGTGTGTCGTGTGTGTGTGTGTGGTGTGTGTGTGTGTGTGTGTGTGTGTTGTGTGTGTGGTGTGTGCACTGTGTGTGTGTGTGTGTGTGTGTGTGTGTGTGTGTGTGTGTGTGTGTGTGTGTGTCAGTGTGTGTGTGTGTGTCGTGTGTGTGTGTGTGTGTGTGTGTGTGTGTGTCTGTGTCTGTGTCTGTGTCTGTGACAGAGAGAGGGAGAGACAGAGAGGCACCGAGAGAGAGAGAGAGAGAGAGAGAGAGAGAGAGAGAGAGAGAGAGACTGTGCAGGTGTGTGGTGTGTGTGGTGTGTGTGTGTGTGTGTGTGTGTGTGTGTGTGTGTGTGTGTGTGTGTGTGTGTGTGTGTGTGTGTGTGTGTGTGTGTGTCTGTAGGCCTCCCTCCATCCCCCCCTCCCTCTCTCTCTCTCTCTCTCTCGCGCGCGCGCGCGTTTTTCGTACAGAAGAAAACACAACTATAAAACATAATAACTGCCTTACCCCCTTTCCTAATGCTTTGTTTTAGGTGTCGGAGGACGCGGCACGGAGCAAACATAGACGAAGAATCTCGCGTCATCCCAAAACGGAAGAGAGCAAACCAAGGGAGACTATCGCTGCATGAAAGTCAGTGTTCTCTCCCTTACAGCATGCCCCGTTCAGCGTGTCGTCAAACATTTGGCCAACGTGCGCGCCGGGCGATCGAGCTTTGCACGGCGGCTGACAGCAGTCGTTAACTGCCTGCAGCCAATCAGATTAGGGCACATCTCGGTCAGAGGTCAAAGTTTGTGCATAAGGAGGGTGTGAAGAAGAACGACGGGGAGTGAACAAGCGAGAGAGAGAGAGTGAGTCGGTGCTATACCATAAAACGACGTGAACTCAGGTCTATAGTTTCAAGGTGTGTGTGTGTGCGTGTGTGCGTGTGTGTGTGTGTGTGTGTGTGTGTGTGTGTGTGTGTGTGTGTGTGTGTGTGTGTGTGTGTGTGCTCAAAGTATGCGTGTTTTCATAAAGCGCGAGCGTGCGTGATTAGTGTAGGCGTGCGTGCGTGCGTGCGTGCGTGCGTGCGTGCGTGCGTGCGGTGTGTGTGTGTGTGTGTGTGTGTGTGTGTGTGTGTGTGTGTGTGTGCTCTGTCTGTCTGTCTGTCTGTCTGTCTGTCTGTCTGTCTGTCTGTCTGTATCTG
>JABMCL010002002.1:445000-460000 GCA_018857735.1 Alviniconcha marisindica
TCACTAGGTGAACCATGACGGTTATATCAGCACAGTAAGGGTAGATAAATAATTAATAGTTTTTTATCACTAGGTGAACCGTGACGGTTATATCAGACAGTAAGGGTAGATGGATAACAATTTAACAAATTAAATCACTCAGTCAACCATGGTGGTATATCGGCATAGTAAGGTTATAAATAGCCAAGAAACCTTCTCGTCGTGAAAAAATGCCTGCTGCTTCTTATTTTGTGTCACGAAAGTGTTGTCAGTTAAATCAAAACTATTACGTTTTTGTAAATGACGAAAACTGTTGTTTATGAAAGTTTCGGATACTGATGGTGGCAGACAGCGGTTGATGGAAATAGGCCAAAACGAGGTGGCAGTGTTTGTGTGTGTGTGTGTGCGTGCGTGCGTGCGTGCGTGCGTGCGTGTGCGCGCGCGCGCGCGCGCGCGCGTGTGTGTGTGTGTGTGTGTGTGTGTGTGTGTGTGTGTGTGTGTGTGTGTGTGTGTTGTGTTGTTTTTGTTTCTTTCTTTTGTTGTTTTGTTATTGTTGTGTGTTTTGTTGTTTTGTGTGCTTGTTTGTTGCTGTTGTTGTTGTTGTTGATGATGTTTTTGTTGTTGCAGCTGTTTGTTTGTTTTTGCGCTAGGGTCCCCGACCAAACATTACGTGAAACTGGAAGCCTGGCCGTGTGGTTAAGATGCTGGACTCGGACAGAGAAATAGAGGGTTCGAATCCCACTTTAGGCAGCAACCTTCTCACAACATTCCCTTGTCTCGGGGGAGAGGGGAGTCCGTTTTCGAAAGAGACCAAAAACTGTGTGCTCCCCGTGTAATAGAAGCTTGCGCACGTTAAACATCACAAATCTGAGTGGCGCATCTCAATAGCTGTTGACCTGCCCCTTGGACAAAGCGATCCGAATTTCCCACAGGTACAATCCACAGAAGAGGATAAACTACACAACTCGTATACAATATACTAAGAAGAAGCTGAAAAGAACTCGAACTCGAACTCGAAAACTTTAATACTCAAGGATAGTAGCGTTAGGTCCATTTGGACCTATCTAACAGCCAGTCCTTGCTATACTACAAACACAAATAAACACGACTCTCTAAATCTCTCTCTAAATACCACAAACAAATATTATAAACACGATTAAGCAATTGATTAATGTAGTTTCATAGTTCCTACAAATGTGCAAAAACAGAATTAAATTTATTTCATGGGCATACATGTATACAACACTCCAATTTTTTAAAAAGAGCAAAAGCTAGGTATGCGGTGTAATTTACGAGTACAGTACCTTTGCAGCTAATCGCCAGTGGAAAAACAGCAGCTATGACTGTGTGTGTCACTTCACTTAGAAAAACACCAGTCCTCTTTCCCCGGGGGTAGAGCGAGCCTGGAATTCCTGTGCTAGCATGCGAGTGTGAACGGGGTTGTTGATGTCAGGTTTTCTCTCTTTGGTCGCCTCTATAACATAAAGACACTTTATTGTTATGTATGAGGAAATTTGCCTCGAAACACACCATCAACTGATTCAAGATTCAAGATTACTTTATTGTGTCATCAGAGAAATTAAAACGTGGCTGAACATCACAGTACACAATAAGACATAATTATTTTATATATTTTAAAACTCAAAAAACAGTTACTGAAAATACTGTGTGTGTTTACATAATAAACAAAATCAATGTAGCATGTCTGCTTTTTGTCTGTCTTTCTGGCTGACTGGCTGGCTGGCTGTCTGGCTGTGTAGCTGTGTATCTGGCTGGCTGTCTGGTTGGCTATCTGTCTAGCTGTCTGTCTGGCTGGCTGGTTGTGCACAGCACGACGAAACTTGACGACAGCGGCTCTTTCAGCCCAACAACCCAACACGGCGTGCGACCTTGTGACTTGAACAGGACAAAAGTTACGGGTGACTGGTCGCCGCTCTGACGCACAGTTAGAACTAGCTAACATCGACTGGCTGAGACCCCAAGGTCTTCGCCTCGCCCCGAAGGGTCCAGTATTTTCAGCACGCGAGAAGCCGGCGACGCATTTATAGGGGCTGACCTGAACCGAAGGCATTATTTAAGCAAAGGCTGTTAACAATGGTCCGGTGTGTACCAAGGTCTTTCCACGTCGCTGCTTTCTGCAGTTCCCATCAGGGGTTTCAAATGGGCGTTGTGTTGTATGCGTGTTTGGAGGGAGGGGGAAGGGGGTAGTTGGGGTGCGGAGGATGTTGTGGGTGTGGGAGTGTTGGAGGGGGGGGGGGAGAGAGAGAGGAGAGTTCAACGCCGTGAATTGCGTGCGTGTGTGTGTGTGTGTGTGTGTGTGTACAGTGGGTGGGTGTGCATGTGTGTACTGTGTGTGTGTGTGTGTGTGTGTGTGTGTGCGCGCGCGCGCGTGCGTGCCTGCGTGTGTGTCTGTGTGCGTGCGTGCGTGCGTGCGTGTGTCTGTCTGTGCGTGCGTGTGTGCGTGCATGTGTGTGTGTGCGCTCTCTCTCTCTCTCTCTCTCTCTCTCTCTTCTCTCTCTCTCTCTCTCTCTCTCTCTCTCCTCTCTCTGTGCGCGTGCGTGCGTGCTGTGTGTGTGTGTGTGTGTGTGTGTGTGCGTGCGTGCGTGAGTGCGTGTGTCTGTCTGTCTGTGCGTGTGTGTGTGCGTGCATGCGTGTGTGTGTGTGTGTGTGTGTGTGTGTGTGTGTGTGTGTGTGTGTGTGTGCTCAGTCTCTCTCTCTCTTCTCTCTCTCTCTCTCTCTCTCTCTCTCTCTCTCTCTCTCTTGTGTTTTTTTGGGGGGAGTGGGGGGGGGGGGGGGGTGTGTGTGTGTGTGTTTTTTTTTTTTTTTTACCTGGTATATGTTGAAATATGAGCAGAAGAAATTTCATTCAATGGTTCTTATACTGAAACAAGTTTAAAGTGATGTCAGTGTCACGGATGGTTGCCCCCGCCGCTTCTGTCCGTATGGGGTCATTTTGAAATAATGAATGGCCAAAGTCAGTACCCTGTGTGCATGCACGGCCACCACGTGCGTCCATCACGGCTTGACATCTGACCCTCGTGGGTCTGCTGATTAAGGCGCCTCGCTGACTGCTGTGTGACTTCTGTGCAGAAACTACAGACCTGCCAGGTTTTCGTTCCGTGCTGCTGTCTTCATCCGTCGCTTCATCCGTCTCCAGTCTCTGTTTGCTGCCCGTTTTAAGCTGTGCGTAAATTAAGTTTTGTATAGTCAGCATGCTCGTGTGTGAGGTGTGTGTGTGTGTGTGCGTGTGTGTGTATGTGTGTGTGTTCGTGCGTGTGTGCGTGCGTGTGTTCGTGCGTGTGTGCGTGTGTGTGTGTACGCGCTTATAATAGTCTCTACGGGCAAGATTTTGCGCTTTATAAATGCTTTAATTACTAACAGTCCACTGAGACTTACTTAAGACTCACGGTCAGTGGCAAAGATCGAAAGCCCTTGTTACCATGGGAGAGTCAGTGGCAAAGATCGAAAGCCCTTGTTACCATGGGAGAGTCAGTGGCAAAGATCGAAAGCCCTTGTTACCATGGGAGAGTCAGTGGCGCAGAGCAAGACGACTCGTTCTCGAAAGTCAGTCAGGTTGGGAGCCGCTCATACAGTGGTTCCCGGTCTGCTTGGCTTTCCTTTTTCTTTTTTCTGTTTTTTAAACTCCCTCCCCCTTGAACCTAGTTGATACAGCCCAGCGTCAAGCACGATGGAGCACGGTCACCAACTGGACGGGTGACCCTGACGCGCTAGGCTTTGCGCCCGCCCTAAGGTTTCTCCGGAGTCAAATTCTGTGCAGACTCTACAAAAATCCTTCGGATGAGACTATAAACCGAGGTCCCCGTGTATATACGCAAGCAAAAAAAATCGCATACGCACGTTAAGGATCCTGTACGTAGTCCAAGTCAGAGTTCGGTGGATTACGAAAACACCCAAAATAACCCAGTATGTACTGAAACTAATCAAATGTTGAAGTTGAACACGATACGAATGAAGAAGTATGCGATAACTAAAAGATCGCGAATTTGAATAGTTCTGTGACCTTTTAGATCGTTGACTGTCAACACTTTCTGACACCCTTGATTCTCGGGGCGGCAGTCGCTAAGTGATCCTTTAACCCTTTCATTGCCATAATGTGACTTGGAAGAAAAAAAATTAACAATGCGAAGTTTGAAATCTTTAAGCCTTTTTGTTTTCTTTTTCGCATTAGTACATGAAATGATTTTCGTCAAAACTCACAATATTGAAATTAGATATGTTATAAGACCGAAATATATACTGTTAGCAGGCGCCTGAATGTAATTTTCAGACCGTAAATTTTACAGGCTGGGGCAGTGAAGGGGTTAACAAGCTGGCGAATCTATATTAAGAGTGGTCTTTGGGACGAAGACTGTATGATTTTTTTTCTTCTAATTATGTTTATTATTTAATAGTCCCGAGTAGGAATTTCCCGAGGCAAGCTAACTGCGTGAACCTGCCTTCTAATGTATTCTTTAGGACTTTCAATTATTTCGGATGCTGAACACATATCAGGATCTAAACTGCCTTCGGCGTTCCACGATTATACATTTTAGTCAAAACAGCACAATCACGCCAACGATCAGCGATGACATTCATCTTCACCCACTACACGTGAAAATCCAAAATACTGCTGGACGCCTTATTCTCAGAGCACCACGCCAGCAAAACTACACGCCTCTCCTACACCAACTCCACTGGCTCCCAATTTCTGAACAAATATAATATAAAACTGCTTGCATGTGTTACAAGGCAATCACAGGTTCCGCTCCCTTTTATCTGTTTGAGCGACATCAGGCTCAGACATGCTACTCTCTCTTCCTCAGAAAGCAAACTCAGGACATTTCTCTTCTCTTTTCAGTTAAGTAACATTGCCCTTCACCCATCCATCAGTCTATACAATATGTGAGTGTGCGTGCGTGCGTGTGTGTGTGTGTGTGTGTGTGTGTGTGTGTGTGTGTGTGCGTGTTCGTGCGTGCGTGCGTGCGTGCGTGTGTGTGTGTGTGTGTGTGTGTGTGTGTGTGCGTGCGTGCGTGCGTGCGTGCGTGTGTGTGTGTGTGTGTGTGGTGTGTGTGTGTCTTGCACATAGTTATGCTTGAACCCTTGTTGATGTGTACGTGTTAGCTTTTGTTAAATTGCGGATAACATTTCCCATCTCCATGTACATTGTGTGTGTTATATTAGGTTTGTTCTGCGTTTTTAGGCCGTGGGGTAGGCGCTTGACAAATTTCCATTATTATTATTATTATTATTATGGCAAAACCCACTTATTCCTGCAGGCAATTTGCAGCCACCATAGGCAATCACATCATATGATCAACGCCCAGCAGGTAGACACGAGGTGGGCGATTTTCAAGACTTCAGTTTAGCTGTCAGGGTCCAGTTGATCAACAAACTGATTATTGTGAAGTGTGAGTGTTAGCCGGAAGCATTTGTCCCTTCATCTCATCGTGCACGGTGTTCAGTTCAGTTCAGTTCAGTTCAAGATGGTATCTGTGCGCTCGGAAAAGCCCATAATTATGCGCTCCACCCCGTCTCTCAGACGTTTCCCCAACGTTGCCTTTGAAACGGTTCCAATGTTCGTCTGACTGACGATGGCCCTCTCTCGTTCTTTCAAGGAAGATCGTCTAGCGCTTCCTCTTTCCACGCTTCTCTCCTCCAGGCGATGGCGCGATGTCCTTCCTTGGCGTTGTGCCTGCAGGTAGTGTCTATAACTCTTTCACTGCCATAATGTCACTTGAAAACAACCAATAAAAGTGCGAAGTTTGAAATCCTTAAGCCATTTTGTTGTCTTTTTCGCATTAGTATGTGAAAGGATTTTCATCAAAACGCACAACGTTGAAAATAGATTTGTTATAGAATCAAAATATTTACTGTTAGCAGGCGTGTTTGTGCAGTTTTCAGCCCGGAAATTTTACAGGCTGGGGCAGTGAAGGGGTTAAAACTGAAATGCCACAGCACAGCAAGGGTTTGTGGTTAAGTGGCAACTGACCCGAAGAAACACCACGATCTCTAGCGATGGGAATGACATTTATTTAAATGATTAAGCAATTAATTGGTTAATTTTTGACCCCACTTTTGGAATTCACTCCCACAAGACACTGCTCAACCCTGTCATCTTTTAAAGCCAAACTGAAAACCTTCCTCTTCTCACAGTATTTCTACCCCAACTAGTATCATACCCAGTCTTTGCTACAGTCCGTGTGTGTGTGTGTGTGTGTGTGTGTGTGGTGTGTGTGTGTGTGTAGTTATTGTTTGCTAGGTGATGTGTTCATGGTAGACTATACAATATTTAAGGTTCTGTTTGTTGCAATGCATGTTAATGTGGTTTTTATCATGAGTTGTTTGTACAGCGCATGGAGTTTAACTCTGGTTAGAGAATTGACGCTTTACAAGAATTATGTATTATTGTTATTAATCAATATTGATCGAACAATCAAAAGAAACCTGCCGCTGAAACATCTGGCTCATTTTCTGCGTCTTCCGGTCAGCTTGCGTCTCCCCTTCCGTTCTCCTTTAAAGAAACTAACCTTCTCAGATTTGAATCGATAATAATAATTTTTCGGGTGTTTGAAACAGGTGAAAAGAACGTGATCCTCGCGTTGTTCTCGACTATTGTTTCTTTGGACACTGACTTTGTGGCTTTGTTCCCGACAACGGTTCCAACAACAGTAAGGTCCAAATTAAACAAATTACTTTGCACTCGCGAGGTCCCCGCAACCTTTCAGTTAATATCTACTGTTCTGGTGGTGGTCGGTCAAGTTTTAGCGGGTCGGAAAAGGCGTGTGGAACGAACATCTAAAGTTGCGAGCTCTAACTCCCCCCCCCCCCCCCCCCCCCCCCCCCCACACACACACACACACACTCCCCCAAATCAACTGTATTAGGTTTCTGTGGACGATGAAGCCCCATGAAGGCCGATGACTGAGTCATGCCTACGACTTCAGCTGCGTACGGGGACTGTGGATTGGTACACGTGCACTCACAGGAAGGTGGAAGAGAGAGAGAGAGAATGAACGAACGAGTTTTCATTTTATTTTATTTTTTTAAATATTATTATTAACGAGGGTAACGGAATAAGTACAGTACTTTTTTTACATCCAGCCCTTGGGCAAAATCCCAAACAAAATACACACTCAAAATCAAAACATAGTAACTACTCACAGAGAGAGAGTAAAATGCAGAACATACATATATATATAACATGCATATTTAACACATCATATTTATAAATATTGAGAGAGAACTCGAACTCGAAAACTTCAATACTCAAGGATAGTAGCGTTAGGTCCATTTGGACCTAACAGAGAGACAGAGAGAGATCCTGTTACTGCAGCGGGTGTCGGGACTATTGTCTGACCCTCGAGGTCGCGGGCGACTTGTGTAGCATAGTTCTGCTCCACTGATTTTCGTAGGCTTTCGTAATTCAGAACTGTCTTGTCTCAGTGCGTTGGCACTCCTGTGCCTGGCCTATTTGAGTAAGCGTATTGGTGTTGTACAGAGTCCTTTCACGATTTCACGCTCGACTGTTTTCACGGGTATGTGATCATTCAGCCAGGTAAATATATATTCCGTGTCATGGGTCAGGAAACGTGTGACTCTACTAAATAGGCCACGTTACAAAAGCTGGGCGGTTGGCTAGTATGGCGACTTGCTAGAGTCGAGAGACCCAGGGACGCTTGAAAAGGGAAGAAAATCCTGACACTGTCCTTGGGAAGGAGAGAGAGAGAGGGTGGGGGGGGAGGGGAAGACAGACAGACAGAGCTATGCCATGCAAATTAGTTTGTGTATTTTGGTCACAAGGTTTTACCATAATATTTGGCCAGCTATTTAAGCGGCCCTTGCCCGCTTTCCATTGCTTGTTGCTGCTCCCAATTCAGCATGTATATCGCTTACAGCCTGGAGCATGCATATCACAGAGGAATTCTGTGCAGTTAGAAATGTACTTCAGTTGTAGTAGTATTATCTCTACTACCCCACTGACTGTAAGAATATGAATGGACCAAAATTCACACAGGTTACATGTACATAGTACTAAATCGATTCTGTCAGTAACTTTAGCCGGGTATGAAGATTAGTCAGAATCCCTCATGGTTAAATAACAGGGAAAAAAGACACCCCTCTCGAACAACAAACAAACTAACAAAACAAAACTTGTCAATGCTTATCTTAGAGAGAGAGAGAGGGGGGGGGGGGGGGAAGAAGAAGAAGATTTCGCAACGTCTGCTGGAAGCTCTTTCATCCTGGTGTCACCTTTCGATTCCATAGCTGTGTGGTATTAATTTTTCCTGTATCCATTTTCAAATATGGCCATATCCCCCCAAAATAATGAAGAAACTGTATTTTATTCTGGTAAACTGTATGCAGGTATGCTTTTGACGCATTTAAGACGTTGGAACCAAGGGTCAAAAGACATATTTATTCATATGTAGAGATGATTAGTAATTATATTCAGATAATTATTGTTTTTGCTGCAATAACCATTTCGTACTTCTTCCAATCGCTCAACAACGTCAAAAGCTCATCAGTAATTACTAATCATCACTGACAGCGCATGCGCGAAGGACAGCCCAAACAACTGAAATAAAACAAGGCGTGTCATTTATAACCGCCAACAAAGTTTACACCAGCACAAATAAAACCACGATCGTTTGAATCGAGACGGAACTCTTTTCTTTATGCGTCTCATGTTTACGTGCGTGCTTTGGCGCCAGGTTGCTTCTACAGTCATATTAGTACCGAAACCTTTCGGAGGGCGCTGACCGCGTCGCTGGACAGCTGCGCGGAGATAAAGAGTGCCCCTTCAGCGGCGTAACTAAATCTGGCAGAGTTTGGAGGAAGGTGCCGGAAAGCGATGCTCGGAGTGTGCCCCCGAGGACGGCCCTCGGTGGATTCGGTGGATTCGCCCCAGTGGTTTTCTGCCCGGGACTTGTGTCCCCTGCGACAGCGTAGCGGTGACTGAAGACTAAAGACTGTATGATGAATGTTTTGCAAATGCGTGGTTTCAGGTAAACATGTAGGCAGCGTAAAGAGGAAGTGCTGACAAGCCTGCACATTGGCACTTACGCCGTTTCGACATAATAAATGAATGTGTGGAACATAATTGTAATTCAGTCTACTGTTTTGACGCAACGGAAGCCGATGGAAGCACACGAAAGGCACATATTTACTATTATGTGCCCATAATTACTAATTATGTTAAGATAATTACTAATTATGTACTTTTGACGCAAATAAGCCGTTGTTGTGAGTCAAAAGACAAAATTAGTAATTATGTGCACATCATTAGTAATTTTGCCCTTTGACGCTGGTAAGCCTCAGAGGCTAGGGTATGATTTGTCTCAACCGCGTTGGCCTAGCGGTAAGGCGTTAGGCTGGTAAGCAGAAGGACCTCGGTGGATTATGGAAATACACACACACACACACACACACACACACACACACACACACGCGCGCGCGCGGCTTTGAGTCAGTGACCCGCTAAAACAGTGGAGAGGACTATCGGTGGCCGGTGGATGCAGTCTAACAATGCAAACAACTACATTATAATTATATGGCACCGAATATCTCACAATGCAAAGAACTAATGTATATATATATATCATGGCACCAAATATCTGACAATGCAAACAACTACAAGGTGTGTGTGTGTGTGTGTGTGTGTGTGTGTGTGTGTGTGTGTGTGTGTGTGTGGTGTGTGTGTGTGGTGTGTGTGTGTGTGTGTGTGTGTGTGTGTGTGTGTGTGTGTGTGTGTGTGTGTGTGTGTGTGTGTGTTGAATGCATTGAATCTTGAAAACGTGCACATTTAAAGAATGTGAAAGCGCCTAGGGCCTGTGCGGGTTAGACGTTCAACGTACCTGTTATTAAATAATACGTACCAGTGAAACACTTCAGAGCAAGGAGTCATTAAACTGATGCCACTGGTATATGCTTGGCTTAGTTCAACATGCAGTTGCTGGATTTTGTCAAGTATCAGCTTACAGTCAGCAGGCTCTTTGCAAAGGAAATAGACGACCAGCTAGATCTAGGAACTGCCAAAAAACATCCACAACAGTGATCGACCACGGTGTCAAGGAACACACAAGGGTGTTAATTAGCGCTCGAAAGACGTCACACAAACACAACAAAGACTGGAGTCGCCTACGGTAAGTCTCACCTGGCATGCGAATAAATACAAGGCACATAAACTCCACCAGAGGTACATCCTCAAACTGGAAGTGTCAATGATTTGACTAATCATTATCGACTTTCTCATATCATCATATGACTTTATATTTGGTGAGAATATGAAACGTAATTAGGCTCTTTATATCTAAAGTTGCTTAATCTTTTGGCTTGACCCAAACACAAAAGATTCAAAAGAACGCTTATTTATTATGACACAGACACACAATCCGCGCGCTTTCGGGGTAATCCCCTTCGTCAAGCTACAAAACGACGCTTAAACAACAGTTAAACGGTTAAAAACGATATTCTACTTTTGGCTTGAGTGTATTATTATGTCAATACCATGGGCCGATTTGGAAAATTACGGACATGCTGTTTGGAAAAAGAACGGGGGCTCCGGCGTCTGCTGAAGTGCCTTGTCATCTTAACTGACCGCGGTGTAGACAGTGTCAACAATGCGCGCGCGCACGTGTGTGTGTGTGTGCGTGCGTGCGTGCGTGCGTGCGTGTGTATGTGTGCGTGCGTGCGTGTGTGCGTGCGTGTGCGCGCACATGTGTGTGTGTGTGTGTGTGTGTGTGTGTGTGTGTGTGTGTGTGTGTGTGTGTGTGTGTGTTGAAATGCCACCTCGGAAGTCTGGGTCAGCCTCTATTGTGAAGCCACAATAAATAGTAAACATGTTGCTTTACGCCCACAGAAGTCAGGAAGCTTATTATGGACGGGGAGGGGCGGGAGCGGGGGGGAGGTGGGGGGGGGGGGAGGGCGGGAGAGAAAGTGAGTAGTTCGTCCACGCGCTCCGACCCGCAAAGACCGAAGAGACCGTCACCAGAACAATTACTATGTTAAGGAGGTGGGGACGCCGCCAGTGAGAAGCAACTTGTGTACTTCGCAATTGCTGTTTCAACAGCTGTGCGGAGCAGAGTCACAAAGACAACGTCCGTAGAGCAACTGTTGAGGAGCAGCTGAAGCAAAGGGTAGTCCAACTTTCTGAGCCCAGCTCGCCTCCCTGCTCTTGATCTCTCCTGGACTCTACCACAATACCTTACTTACCTGGCCTTTTCACCATGTCCACCTCCCTGGATATTGGCCGGTGTTTTGTGAGGTTGGTGTACATATCGGAATGATAATATTGATAACATGTTGCCACTAGAAGGTGAATCTGTCCTCTCAGGAAAAACGTGTGTGATTTTTTGTTTTCAACCAAAAAAATATATTTAAAAATGGGGGGGGGGGGGGGGGAGGGGGGGGGGGGGGGCAATGCAACGTTGTCAGATTCTTCACGAAATGCTTGGAGCAGTTGATAGCTTAGTTAGCTGACCTGACTGTCATGTGGGAAATCTTGGGTCTTCCGTCCTGTTTGTCTCAGGTTCAGCAAGCCACGATGAAATTTCATACCTACTCCAGGTAGGAGCACCTGCCGTACGTCTTTTGTTATGTAAATAATGCAGATAATGGGGTTCCTGCCTGGGTGTGTCTCACTTATGCAAATCGTACGATTTTGAGTGTGTGTGTGTGTGTGTGTGTGTGTGTGTGTGTGTGTGTGTGTGTGTGTGTGTGTGTGTGTGTGTGTGTGTGTGTGTGTGTGTGTGTGTGTGTGTGTGTGTGTGTGTGAGTGTGTGTGTGTGTGTGTGAGTGTGTGTGTGTGTCTGTGTGTGTGTGTGTCAGTGTGTGCATGTGTGTGTGTGTGCGCGCGCGTGTGTGCGTGCATGTGTGTGTGTGTGCGTGCGTGCGTGCGTGCGTGCGTGTGTGTGTGAGTGTGTGTGTGTGAGTGTGCGTGCGTGCGTGCGTGTGTAAACTGATCTCGGCAGCAAGGATTATTTCAGTTTCTTGACTGTGACTATAATGTGAATTTCCGTTTCTCCGCCGTGGGTGCTATGTTCGTTATAGTATTTTGGGCCACTGTGAATATGTAACGTGCATTTAGTATATCGATTGAACGCCGTGTTCATAACGTAATGTACATTTAGTGTATTGACAGTTGCTATTGATTTAATTTGTAGGTATGCTGCTTTGGCTTTGTCCGTGTCACAACACATTCTGACACAATGATCAGCAAGGCAAAAACTACTGCCTTGTGCGTGCGTGCGTGTGTGTGTGCGTGCATAAGAACATGCACATGTGCTTGGGTGCGCGCGCGCGCGTGCGTGCGTGCGTGCGTGCGTGCGTGCGTGTGTGTGTGTGTGATGGAAGTGAAGCTGTACATGTCTATGTCTATCATACTGCTGGTCAAACAATACAGTCACCCATAGCAGCTTTGAGTAAGCAGTTTTCAGCCATCCATCCAGAAACGAATTACGCTCCGGTCAGGATGTGCAGAAAAGAGGAAAATAAAGAAAACAGCCACACAGTAGCAACAAAATAAAGGAGGCAAATTATGAATATTTATTCACCATTTCAAATTCAGTACATAACTTCAGTCACTTTTCTGCATAATGATCAAAACACATGCATTCCATTCATCAAAAAAAAACACTTCAATCTACGAGTGTCAGCATCTCATCCACAAAGTAGCAGAACACGGCACACCACAAAACACACAGCTCATCCTGTCCTGTCAAAGCCAGAGACCGTCTCCATCCCCTGACCCACAGACCGACAAAGAGCAAGATTTACTCCTTCCTGCTGATCGCTTTTATATCGCTTTTATACAGTGCTATTCTCCGCTCTCAAGCAGACTGACTGCACTCTTGTTGCATGGGATTCTACATGAGTGTGGCTTTTTACAGCACGTTTTGAATATCCACCAAAGTGGTGTACTTACAGCACGTTTTGAATATCCACCAAAGTGGTGTACTTACAGCACGTTTTGAATATCCACCAAAGTGGTGTATTTACAGCACGTTTTGTATATCCACCAAAGTGGTGTACTTACAGCACGTTTTGAATATCCACCAAAGTGGTGTACTTACAGCACTGTTTTTGTTTTCCATGGCTGGTGCCACGTGAAACTGCTGCCGTCTTGGTGCATTCTGCGTAGTAATACACCAGACAACCATGCATCATGTCACGTCACTTCATGCAAAGCCAGATACGCAGGGTGCGTGTGTGCATCTTTTACATGCTACTGCAGCAACATGGGGGTGGAACGGCTACCAAAATAAGAGTCAGCACAAAATGGCAACATTTCGATCACATGCCAGCACTCTAACCACTGAGCTATCCCTGCTCCCAAATCTTACCTCCCCAAAACACAAAAGGACAGAAGGGACCACAGGTAAGAAAACCCCAAAGCTATATGCATTAAGTTACTTGACACAGTTAATGCCAAGTCAACCAGGAGTGTCATGTCAGGGCGAGACAGTTCATCACGGGGGAAGGAGATGAGGTGACTGCTGGATCAGGTGAGAGAGAACAGAAGAGAGAAGAAAGACCTCGTTATCCCAACAATGAGAGAGGAACCTGCCCATCTCTTCATCACAGCTGCTCCCTTCTCCAAGACCAGAGAAGAATCTACGATTCAAAGCATCATCCTTGTCTCCAACTTCACGGAACACTATCTCTACCCTGAAATGGCCTTTTTTCGGTTTGTGACAGGAGGTTGAATATCAATAATCGAAAGCTCCCATCATAAAGTCATTTATTTGCCCCCCACCCCACCCCCACTTTGATACCACTACTCATCCACCCCATCAGTTACGTACTCATTGGGAGGTCAAGGTTCATTCCAAGATGAGGCAGTTGAGTTACTAAGCTTCAAAATGATCACTGTTATTTTACCCTATTTCAAATGAACACATGTTCACCACCAGACACTCACTTTCAGCTTCCTGCAGTCACTTGACACACTCACACTTTCACTGAGCACCCACACATTGACCAGAATCCTTTTCTTTTCTTCCATCAAAGTTACCACCAAAAGCAACATCAACGCAGCCTGGAAGGCCGAGTCCAGAGCTGAGCTGACGTCCTGGCTACACTGCTAGTAAAGGAGAACCAACCAAAGACACACGTTGCACTGAAAATGCAGAAAATGTGCAAACATTTCCATCAGCGGTTGCTCTCTCAATATTTAAACAAAAGTAGTACTTTTTTTGCTTCGAATCTGAGCTCCTCAGGGCACAGCCATTTTCTTCCACTTTTGACCACTGAAGGGCAGAAAAGGGTTGGCTCATGGAGTATTTGATACTTTAGCCACACATGCCCGCCTTCTTCATGAGGTCACTGACACAGACTGCTGGGCACAAAATGGCAGCACTCGGGGAAACGTTTTTAAAACTTTCAGACGCCGACTTTTAATAAACTGGATGAGAAACTGAGAGAAACGCTGCTGTGTGAATATTTTTTATGCATTCCTATCAGCAGGACTTTTAACAAAAAGGATGAGAAACTGAGTGTAAAAATTCTTTGTGAATATTTTTTATTCATTCTTATTGGTAGGGCCTGTGATGCCTCTTTGCTTTGGTTCTCCCTTAACTTATTCAAGGCACCCTGGAGACAAAACAGCCAGGAATGTCTCCTGTCCAAGGTGAATCCAGCCCCAGACTGTTCTTGAAAAGAATAGTCACTCTTCTGTAACTGGCACTGCAGGAGATTGTGTTACACTTCAAGCTGTGTCCTCTCCTAGTCCTGGTCTCTCCAATGGTTAAACCAGCTGATCCATCCATGCATAATTCCATCCATCGCACTCAAAAGTACAAAAAGTCACCCAGGGACTGCGTGTGCACCAGTCTCCTTCCACTCACTCCAAGCTCCTGCCATGCTTCTCGGCGCCACTCAAGCAGTCCAGTTACGCCACCAACTTCTCCGCCTCTTCCTGTCGCCGACGCAGCTCAGCCTCCTTCTCAGTCTGCTCCTGTGCCAGCATCTCCTCTGCCAGCAGCCTCTTCCGCTCCTGCTGGTTGGGCCGCACAACTGCAGCAC
>JABMCL010002002.1:465000-467500 GCA_018857735.1 Alviniconcha marisindica
TTGACTTTCAGTGTGATTTGTGACAAGATGTTGAACATTACACTCAAGCAACAAGCCCACATCACTGTGCTGCTAATCATGCAGTTAGCTGCAAAAACCCAACTGATCTTACAAGATGTGATCCTACATGAGTATTACCAGTGAACTGTTGTTGTTCTGTGTCACACAGAACAGCATGCTACGCATAGTTTGTTGCAATAAATAATGCTCAACATACAGCCAGTCTTGAACATTTTTAAATGAATAAAAAGCAACACATTTTGAAATATAAACAATTATATGTGATAAGGAAGATTTGATGATTTTTTCTCAAATTTAAGCTTTCTTGACATAAACGGCAAATGATGTAAGAAATGTGTCATACATTACTATTTCAACAAGATGTACAATGCTGTTTGTTTCTTGATGAAAATGATAAATCAGTAACTTTTTATTACTGTAAAGTATAAAGAAACATAACTATTTCCATGTGAACAGTTTTTGCTGCATTAATTTTGCTGTAGTGGATAACATAACGTTAATGAGACAACATGGTACTTTGTTTTTCATAACAAAATAAGTAATACTTATTATTTAACAAACAAGTAAGTGTTTTGTAAGAGAAAATGGAGCAAGTAAGAGTGAGTGCAACTTTTGCTGCTTTTGGGTATCATAGGAAAACACACACGCAACCTGTCATCCATGCGTTTCTTGGTCATGTTGACTTGGGTGCCTAGGACAAAAATAGTTGAACAGTTAACTTGAAAGTGAAAGAATTAATAATAATAAAATATTAAAATTGTAATAAATATTACTAAAAAAAATCACAGCAAAAATAATGCTATTAAGATCGGCACCTTACATTTTTAGAACTCTGGAAGGCAGACAGGCATGGTCACTATAATTATGTCGAACGTTATTATTTCCACAGCTCGTGTTGTAATCGTAATGTTCAACACCTAACTTGATGACTTTAACCTATGTAAATTCAAATTGTCTACCATATATGATGATTTGTTTGAAGGCGTAGTTTGTAAACAAAACGAACTACATTAAGTGCAAGCAAAAATGTAAAGAGAACGATCAGAATATACTGTTTATAACCAATCTGCTGTCACACATTACGATTTCAACATGCACCCATGTTGTAAGAAACTCAGTGAAAACAAATTTACGAAAGCATCTGAACAAACTTTAGATCGACAGCAACAAAAACTACTCCTGTATGCTAACATTCCGATACTTTTAAAAGATTCAGCATATACCAATATAAATATCATATAACAGGAAGATCTGACTAAAATCTCTGATGAACATTTAAATTAAGTTGAACATTACGCCTTTTACAGTCATTAAAATATTACCACACACCTTTCGCATATCAGAACATCTCTTCCATGTGGCCATGTGCTAAAATCAAATGACCCGGATGTGTAACATGGCTAACCGGATGTAGTGCAACAGCGTGAACACTTTATTTTTTTCCTTTTGCTTGTTTAATCTAATACTTTGTTGAACGTTATTTATTGCAACAATTTTATAAAAAATGGCAAAATGTATTTTAAAAACTACCGAGACATTTGGCGGTAAAATAAAACATTGGCGCCTGATGCAGTGACGTACCACAGTGACTGGAGTAAAGTTTCAACGAGAGAGAAAGCACTAGATTGTCTGCGGATGCTGGTCATGAAATATTTCAACACACATAACGTTCGACCTGAGGGATATTTCGGAGCCTCTAACTCCAAAAACAAAACTTAGTGATAATCGATTTTATATGCACTGTGTAAAGTGATATCTTCTCTGTGCAAATCGGTGACTGAGGTAATTGATTCATCATGTACGTGCATGAAAGCATCGAAAACACTCACCATGAACGTGTCCGTTTTCAGGGGTCGAATTTCATGGCGCTTTTCACTTTCAAAAAATAATATTTCTCCAGCTGCTCCAGATTTGGAGCTCATATTGTTTCCACTGTGATACTGACCAATTATGAACGCACACACAAAGCAACAACAAGACAAAGTGTTTGAAACGATTATTGACAGTCAAAAATCCGACCCCCCATTTGCGTACCTTTTGGCACTAAGTCATATAGATCTCTCTCTCTCTCTCTCTCTCTCTCTCTCTCTCTCTCTCTCTCTCTCTCTCTCTCTCACTGTATAACATTTCACTCACTCATTCATGCCTATATGGATATAAATAATGCCTGTAATTTGATATCTACTCATCAGTAGCTTAGCAAGGACAAGTTGTTAGACAGGTTTTTGACTGAACCTAAACTACAGTCCTTGTAAAAAAAAGTTTTCGAGTTTGGGTTCTCTCTCTCTCTCTCTCTCTCTCTCTCTCTCTCTCTCTCTCTCTCTCTCTCTCTCTCTCTCTCTCTCTCCAGAAAACTGCTACAGTGCTAGAGAGAGAGTCAGAGTGAGAGAGGTTGTTGTTGTTTTTGGAGTGATTGGCATTGCCATTGCAGTGACTGGTCTAGTTTTTCCATCATTACACCTGTTCAGTTCTGCCCAGT
>JABMCL010002002.1:472500-575000 GCA_018857735.1 Alviniconcha marisindica
TTGTATTTTGGCAATCTGTGGTGTGGTTTTCTGATTTTCATATTTGGCAATGTGAGTGTCCTGTTTTGGGGCAATTTTTGTTTCTACCTCTGAGTAACCTCCAACAGTATGGGGCTGTGGATGTGGATGTTTCTGAGGAACCAGCAAACAAGCAACACACCAAGAGATTGCATTGACCCCCCTCCTCCACATTGCTTCTTCTGTCCCAGAATATGTGTGTGTGTGTGTGTGTGTGTGTGTGTGTGTGTGTGTGTGTGTGTGTGTGCAAGGAACTTACACAATATTATGAGTATATAATTATTATTTTACAGGTTGTAAATGTGTACATTCTTGTTGATCTTGCAAAGTGTGGTGTGCTCACCCTTGACCACTGTTACTATTATTAATCCTTTCCCTGCCCATATGATGTCCTAGGAAGAGTGATTCCCATTTATTATTTGATGTTGCATGACATCCAGCTTGAGTTCTGACTTTTTGTGCATTCTCATGTGGTACAAACAATGCTGTATGAACACTGCATAGTTTCACATGTGGCACAAACAACTCTGAATGAACTCTGCATAGTTTCACATGTGGCACAAACAACTCTAAATGAACACTGCATAATTTCACATGTGGTGCAAACAACTCTGAATGAACACTGCATAGTTTCACATGTGGCCCAAACAACTTTAAATGAACCCTGCATAGTTTCACATGTGGCCCAAACAACTCTGAATGAACACTGCATAATTTCACATGTGGCACAAACAACTCTAAATGAACACTGCATAATTTCACACGTGGCACAGACAACTCTAAATGAACACTGCATAATTTCACACGTGGCACAGACAACTCTAAATGAACACTGCATAATTTCACATGTGGCACAAACAACTCTAAATGAACACTGCATAATTTCACACGTGGCACAGACAACTCTAAATGAACACTGCATAATTTCACATGTGGTGCAAACAACTCTGAATGGAATATTTCTGGCTCACTAAACATCTTCTCAGGACAGTTCTCAAAAGGGATCAGAGCCTGTGGTGCAAAACTCTTTGTCAGGAAAATGGTTAACTCTTTGAAGGCGTTCCTCATCTTAAGATGTATGAATTAGCAGTTCAATTGAAGGTGATTCACAATTAGCAGTTCAATTGAAGGTGATTCACAGCTTCAAACACGGTAGAAATTTTAAAAAGTTAATGGTCTGTGCAACCTTTGCATTGATGGGAAGAAGCTATTGTATTATTCCCAGTAGTTTATTTGCTACAATTTTTTTTTTAACAGGCAAAAATAGCACATCTACAGGAGCAGACAGGGTCATTTTATGGCATCTTGATGGAGTTAAACAAACGTTTTTAGTTGTGTTCCTTGTTGCACATGTGATGTCAGTTGAGTAGTGCGTGCTAGTACTGCGTTCTTGAGTAACGATTCCTTCTGCTTCATGCTCAAAGACTGCCAGTAGATTGTTTCTGGTATTTTGTCATGTGCAGGTGGGACAGGGTGGGGGTCATCACTATCATAGGGGTGGAGGGTGGGGGGGTGGGGGTTGTGTTGCAAGACATGTGAACATATGAAATAAAAAGGTCTATCAGTTATAAAAAATATTAAAAAATCACAGCTGTACAGATTCATTTTCTGTTTCAGTTCTTGGATTGTGTCATGAAAAAGGAATTCAAGACTGCAGAGAAATTATGCAGAATGAGTAAGTGGTTCAGGGAATTGGAGAGTACTTGTTAGCGTGTGTGTGTGTGTGTGTGTGAGCTTGTAGGTGTGTGTGGAGGGTGGAGGGGATAGACTTGTCTGTGTATGTGACTACAGTAGTGTGTGGTGGTGGGGGGGGGGGGGGGGGGTAGGTGTTTGTATCTGCCTGTGATGCCTGCATCTGTTTGAGCATGCAAGTGTCACTGGATCCTTTTAAACTTTCCTGTCTGATATATTAATACACATATTCTGAAGTAATCACTGCCCTCCATACCTAGTCAAAACTTTCTTCTTTCTTCTTTTTGACAATACTTTGTTGCTCCACATGTTTAAAAAAATCATGTCTTTACCTAGTATTTTATTCCTGTGCACATAAAGTGAAAAATACCTTTATTCTGTGGGTTTGTGTATATAATGATGAAACTTACCATATATATAACTCTATCAGCAAAGAAGTGAGTGAGTGTCAAAGTGTATATATTGCAAAGGATGGATGCATTTTCTTCTGAATAAAAGCCCCACATTGATGTGCTTGGCAAAAACAAAAACAAAAAAACAACAACAATGTTATGCAACAAATCATTATCCAACAAGTGGAAGGCCAACCTCTTTGCTCACCAGCTCGTTACCTGTGTGTTTCAGTTTTGATTTACGAGCCTGCTAACCCAGAGGCACTGACCTTTCACCCCATCATCATGGAGAAGCTGCAGCTAGGTGAGTCTGCCACCAGATCTGTGTGTGAATGCAGGTGACTTTGACAATAGCTGGGTGAGTCTGCCACCAGATCTGTGTGTGAATGCAGGTGACTTTGACAATAGCTAGGTGAGTCTGCCACCGGATCTGTGTGTGAATGCAGGTGACTTTGACAATAGCTAGGTGAGTCTGCCACCGGATCTGTGTGTGAATGCAGGTGACTTTGACAATAGCTAGGTGAGTCTGCCACCAGATCTGTGTGTGAATGCAGGTGACTTTGACAATAGCTAGGTGAGTCTGCCACCAGATCTGTGCGTGGATGCAGGTGACTTTGACAATAGCTAGGTGAGTCTGCCACCAGATCTGTGCGTGGATGCAGGTGACTTTGACAATAGCTAGGTGAGTCTGCCACCAGATCTGTGCGTGGATGCAGGTGACTTTGACAATAGCTAGGTGAGTCTGCCACCAGATCTGTGCGTGGATGCAGGTGACTTTGACAATAGCTAGGTGAGTCTGCCACCAGATCTGTGCGTGGATGCAAGTGACTTTGACTATCCTCAACATGTACTGGGGGTCTATGGGAACTTGCCATTGTTATTTCAGGAATTTGTAATTTGTCCTAAGTTAGGACGCACAGTCCACTGCATTTATTGCACCTCTGTAGTGTACAGTTAAGATGTCTCCAATTTTACAGTGTAATTTGAAAAAAATGTAATTTGTCCTAAGTTAGGACACGCAGTCCGCTACACCTGTTGCACCTACTGTTGTGGACACTTAAGATGTCTCCAACTTTACAGTGTAATTTCAGGAGTAGGAGTCTAGTCTGTTGATCTCAGGAGAAGACTTGCTTGTAACTCAGCCAATCATCTGTTTAACAGACCTGGAGGCTGCTGAGGAAGGAGAAGAAGATGGAAGTGGAGATGATGACGATGAGGATGATGATGATGATGATGATGACGACAGTGATGAAGATTCAAGGTAAAGTGAAAGGATCAGTACATCCCCAGCTGTTTGGCTAGTTTTATGAGCTCTGTTATCTCATGTACATTGCCCTGAAACCCATATACAGTACTTTGTGGGTATCCACACACCCATAGTTTTCATAGAGGTGTTTCAGTAAATATCCCTGCCCATATGTTGTAGGTTTGCCCCCACCTTACCTTTTTCATAGGAGTTTTAAAGCAGTGTGTGGGTGTAGTCACACTCATGATGGTCAGTATGTAAGAATAATTATGATGCCATCGATTTTAGAGGTATCATGTTCATACCCAGTAGATGTGGCCAGGTACAGTAGTACTACTTAGTTGTTGATTCACTTTTTAAAATTTCTTGACAAAAAGCAACCCATTTTATGTGAAGGCATGTGATCGTGTGTAGGTGACAGTCGTGAAGTATCATGGAGGTACTGTAAAATTTGAGTGAGTTACAAACATGTACATGAAAGTATGGGCTATTTCTCGCCCATGATATTGGACAAGGTTAAGACTGCCTTAAAGTCCAACGAAAGTGGTGTTAAAGAGCGGTGGTGCTTGAACTGGAAATATGAAGGGGAAGGTTTCAGAGAATGCAGTCATTCATCAAAGAAAAATCACTCTCAGAAAAGAAAAAAACTTGTAGCATTTGCCAGGCATATTTGCTGAGGGTTTTTGAAGTTAAAGCAGTGCAAAGTTATGATGGTACGGTTATCATGATCCGCTGGGTGAAACATGGAAAAAAAGGAGCCCTGTACTGTATCTGAGTGTGTCATTATGTCCTATGGCCGTTTGTTTCACTCCAAAAACATGGGTGAGTATGCTAGACAGTAATTTTATCAGAAGGTCCAAACACATAAACGGTTCAAAAGAATGCTATTTATTAGGACAAAACACAACATCCTTTTAAAAAACAGCAACAGATTTTTGTAATTTCGTATGATCTGCAATCTCTTTTTGGTCTCATCCCTTATGTCAGATTTTTGTAATTTTATCAGTTCCTAAGCATTACGTGGAAGACTGGATCAGATTTTGTTTTGTTGTTGTTGCAGTCTGTGTTTTGTGGTTTGTTAGCATTCCTCAGAAGTCACTGTGTGCAGCCCTTTTGTCACACCTGTATGTACTGTTATACATACAAGCACATTCTTACATGTCTGTGTTTCTTGCAAAGAAGTTGCAGGTTTCATTTACCAGTGTTGGGGGGGGGGGGGGGGGACATTTTTTTCAGGTCATGCATAAAAAAAGTATTGTAAATTTCTTCTCCTCCTTTTGTCTATCTTCTGATTATTCATGATGAAGACATCTCTGTTGAAGTTTCTTAATGGTGTTTTTATTTATTTATCTGTGTCCTGTCTTCTTCTGGTGAGTACATGCTCCTTGTTCTTTACAGCGTGTTCCTTCTCATCAGCAATCATTCATTCATGCTTTCAGTCATGCATTCATGTACTTTTACACACAGACACATGCATACATGCACTCACACACAATTATTCTTGCTCAGTGTTGTACTGACATGGATGTTCTCCATGACAGTTTCCTGTTAAACAGTTGTTCTTTTCTTTCCATCAGTTCTGAGAATGACTCATCAGAGGAGGAGGAGGACAACAGTGGTGCAGCAGAGGAAGGGGCAATGCCGCCACGACCAGACTCTGGCATCGGTATGTGATGTCCACAGGATATGCTGTGCAACGATCATGCAGGATGGATAGAAAGAAGAAGAAAAACATCTTCGTAACACGTCATCTGTGGAAAAGTCGTCTTACAGCCACTGAGAAGTGCAGTTTGGACTGAATACAACTCAGTTTAATACATTGATTTGCTGATCAACTAACCATGACTGTATTCCTACCTCCACTTAACGTCATGTAAATTGAGAGCTTTATAAAGAGGCACTTCCCAGCAACACAGTATTTGCATTTTCCCAAATCCATAGCATCATTTTGATGTTGTTCACCAGTACTTTGTTAGCTATTTTGGACACTGTGGGGCACTACTGATCTCACAGGAACAGCATTTTGTTTGCCTTGTGTGGATGGTCTAATTGCGTGGGTGACAGAGTAAAACAACACACCAGCACAATGTTGTGATGGTGAAAAGATTGCATCGGTCAAATTGACCGGACTGATTTCAAGACACGCTGGTGGCCGTGTTTGATGCAACATAAAACCATTGTACACAGCTCTCTTTTTACAGAACATTCCAGTTTGTATGTGAGTGTTTTGTACAATTTACTGTGTGCATGTAAGCATGTGTGTGCACGAGTGAGAGAGATGGGGAGGGAGGCAAGATTAAGCAAGCTGTGTTTGATGCGACATAATGGCTTTGCACATTGGTCTCTTTTCAGAGCATTCCAGTTTGTGTGTTGAATGGTTTGTACAATTTATGTGCATGTAAGCATGTGTGTGTGTGTTACACAGGGAGGGAGGTGAGATTAAGCAAGGTGTGTTTGATGTGGCATAAACACCTTGCACATTTCTTTTCAAAAGGCTTTCCAGTTTGTCTATGAGCATGTACAATTATTCTGTGTGTGTAAAAGTATGTGTGCGGGGTGGGGGTGGGGGGAATTGAATTAAGCAGGAGGCAGAGAGTGCACCTCCAATACTAATAATTTGTACAGTATTTTCTACAACAAATCATGATTATTGTGAACTAGGGCGTTCATTAGTGCTGGAAAGACATCACACAAACACTCCACAAAGACCTCAGGTTGCCAATGGCAACTGTCAACTGGCATGCCAGTAAATACAGGGTACATCACAGGTACCTCTTCATTTTGATGATGTACCTTTCGTGGATTTTATTTACCTTCAATTACTCAATCGCATGTCAGATGTTACCATTGGCAACTCTGGTCTTTGTTGTTGTGGTCATGCAACAGCTTTCAGGCGCTAATTAATCCCTTGTTTGGCGATTCTACACAAGTGCTCAAGGCCTCATTCTGTATCCAATCGTCACGATTATTCTCTTCAAGTTCAGATTACACTGGAATGAGTCTGACTGCTAATGAAATGGGGAGATGCCCTTCCACATAGTTTTACTGTTAATTGATATCCATCATTGTGAAAACCAAGACTGGTTATTCCGTCCAAGTTTGAAATAAATATGTTTACATCTGAAATATGAACTGGCCTCTTTTAAATGTGCATGTTTGTGTGTGTGTGTCTCTCTCTCCCCCACACACACATACCAGGCATGCATTAAATCATAGATGTACCTGTGTGCATCACAACAAAATAAACAAAGAAAAAACACAACCAAACTGCAATTGAATATGTACAATTTATTCACAAGCCTTGGAATTAAAGACACATCAACAGTCAACTTGTACACATGGGCCTGTGTGTACCATATTTATTGTTCAATTTCTACCCCAAAACATCCTTTTCCTTTCAAACCGTTAAATGCAGATTAATCAACATGTAATTTGAGAATGCATTAATTGAAAGCAGATTCAAAGAAATAATATGCAAAACGTGAAAGCAAGCAAGAAGATGGAACGTAAAAAAATACTACATGTGTAAAAGGGTACCACACCACACCTTTTAAACTTGACCGCAGTGAAACTCCTAGTCTTCAAAAGTGCCAAGGGTTTGAGCAGCAACAGGATCACAAAGCCTGGCTAAATGGAAGCTGCTGGTCATCATGTGCTGTCTGTCCACAGCTTAGGACCCCTGGCTGACACCGTCCACATGTAATTAAGCTTGTAACACTGGAGAAGAGTTGGTAGCACTTGCTCTCGAAAACCAAAAGTTGTATGTGATCACCACATCGCAAGTAACAAGGGCAGGCACCCCTAGTCAAATTCTGTGCAGACTCTAAAAGACTTTCAGATGAGACCATAAACCAAAGTCTCCTGTATGCATACACATGCAAAAATACCCCATACATGTGTTGAAGAGCCTGTTAGTCTACATCAGAGTTCGGTGGATAAATGAAATGCCCAAATCACCCAGCATGTACGAAACATGTTCAAGTTCAACACTATATGGAAGAACTGACTCCACTGAAACATGAGCAAAGAGCAAAGAAACCCATTCTAACACAGGATCAAAACACATAAAAGGTCAAAAAGAATGCTTGTTTCATATGACAATCCACAACATGCATTTTTTTGGGTGGGGGGTGGGGGGGGGGTCAAACACTGGACTCCAAGACACCACACCTGAAAGCAGGTAAGCAGCCTACAGTTTCATTTTTCAATGTTTAACTGTTGTTTTGTCACTTGATAAAAAGGGGCTTAACCCTAAAATTTGCACATTGTCTTTTTAACCTTTTTATGTGTTTGGATCTAGTCTTCACTTTAAACTAGCTTCTCCCAGAATTAAAAAACGTTTGTACACACAATGAACTTAGCTAAGAAAACACCATAAACACAAATTGTGTTTGTGGGTGCTGTCAAGTATGCAACTGGAACTAATAATAGAAATCAAATCCATCTGATGAAATTCCAAGTCCAGGTATATAATTTTGAAACAAACTATAATCAAAACTAAAAAAAGAGATGCATGCTTCTGGATGATCATGGAGAACACACCACTACAAAACTGAATGCTAAGGATCATTTCAAACCAGTTGCACAAAATTCCATTTTGACACTTGTCACAAGTGTAAGAACCTTTGAAAATGTGTAACATGCATGTGGGCACAAAAACAGTAACTGTCATAAATGACAGTTTCAATAACAGCAAATCTATCCAATAGTTAATAATATACAATATTCTTTACCTGTCTGTTTTTCAATAGATAGCAGTCGCGAGGTCTATGCATGGTATTGCACATAAATAATGAGTCATACCTGTCTCAAGCATTTCCCAGTCAATCCAAAAACAAAATACAAGAAACAACCTTCAAATGACCAAAAGCAAGCATAAAGAGCACTGAGCATTTACTCTATCGTACCTCAAGGTTATTACGTTTTTCACATTCTGTCCACAGCAACAGTTTTGGTCATTTCCGCATGTAAAAAAATGCATGCATCACACAACACAAAGGTTTAGTCTCCCACAAAACGCTTCATTAAAATGCATCTGTCTAACATCACTAAAAAGTCCAAATGGAACAAAAACAAAACAAATTTGAACTTCTTTTTTTTTAATTAGTTTTGTTGTCTTACCTGTTTAACCAGGCATTTATGCCACTCTGCATTTAACTGTAACTGAAGATTTCGAGAAAAATGGACCAGACCACATTCTTCAAACCTGTCATTCATTTCACTTTCCTAACGCAGCTCACGCAATGTGCTGTTCAAGACAGCTCCTTATGTGGACCTAACCTAAAAGCTGGAGAGATGGAAAGCTGGAAGAGAAGCACCAAGCACCAAACCCGTCTGTTATCTACCGTCAGCATGCACAGTCATTCCTCTTTATCTACACAGGGCAGCAGCCAGTGAAGCGTGATCATCGAATGGGAGCTGCGGATCCCAGCATAGTGCTGTCCTCTTCACGCTCTGTCGCCTGCTGCTTCATTTCCTGGAGGGTGCGTACAAACTTGGACCACTCGTCAGCCTTGGGGTTGGCTATGTGCTGTAACAGACATTACCCCACCTTTCAAAACAGCAGCACATTCCTGTTGGTTTTAGGTTGAAGTGAAGATAGCCAGAAAAAAAAAACCAAGCTGAGGTGTTATATTTAGATCTGGAAGATCTGTTTTTCCTGGTAGGTCAATTATTTAGCAGGTCTTGGGCCACACAAACATCAGCATGTGCACACAGTGAAGGAGTCCAGAAAAACGACATCTGAGGCACAAAATCTCACCTCTCCAACATCATAGATGTAAATGCGTCCCAGGTCATCTGCAACACCGATGTGATGACCTGTCTGATGCCATCGGAGCTTGTTCAATGCCACATTTCCGTCCACCACCACTGACGCTGTGGGAACCTGTAAACCACACACGTACACAGGCACGTGCGCACACACACATACAATTATTGTCATATATGTATATATGCTATAACCACTAAATCCTTTCTTGAACAAAATAAAGTTGAATACCACAGAACATGGTAAAAACAAACATCAAAGAAAAACTGTGGCCTTGTTTTCCTGGCGGCAAGTTCTCAAATCCATGGACTACATAATGAATGATTGCTCATAAAAAGGAAACTTCTCAATCTGCATCGGTGGGTCAGATAAGTCAAATTCTATCAGACCATGTATGTTAATAACTGTCCTTGAGAATGGGTGGAGGTGTGTGTGTGTGTGAGGTTGGGGTGGGGGTGGGGTGGGGAATACTGCCTGACCTTGGACCTGAGGCCACAATACCAGGGGAGCTGAAGCAGGCACGCAAACGGTCAAGCCGACAAGACCAGAGGTTGTCCAGGCCCCTTTGCTTGGCACCTGAATCTTGAATCTCACAGGAGTCAAGCCTGCCACAAAGGTCATCCCTTCTCTTCCTTCCTGTTTTCTTGGTAAGTTTTCAACCCCAAAAGAACAAGGCAATGCCAGTATACAGCTTATGACTACATAATTGATTATTTTTGATTTTTAATGTATGCATTATTGCTGATCTTGTAAAGTGCAGTGTGCTCACCCTTGTCAGTGAGATACAGTACTATGGAAATGACTGCTATCATTATTATTTGTTATTATACACCCCTTTTTTTTGGGGGGGGGGGGGAGGTACAAGGGTTAAATTCTTGACAAGTGGTCAATAATGGTGGAAGAAGAGGACCACTCCCCCATAAAGCATACATCCAAGGTTGAGATGGTTCAAACTGGGAGGTGGAGGGGGTGGAGCGGAGTGGAAGAAAAAAAAAGAAAAAAAAGAAAGACAGGATGACTGACCTCTGTCTCATGGTTGAGATGCCAGAGGTCCAGACGGCCCATGATGTCGGCGCTGGAGAAGAGAGCCGGGTTGGTCGGAGACCACTGCACGTCGCTCACGTAGTCGCTGTTGTCCTCAAAGGAGCACAGGTACTTCTGCTCCTGTTTACAACACAAGGATGCCACAGGTAAGCAGGTCATCCAAACACTACCCAGTTGCCAGCATCAACACAGCCAGTGGCTGCAGCAGCATCCGTGCTGCAGAAGGTCCAATCCCTTAGCCCAGCTACAATCCGTTACCAGGATCAGAGCAGGTGACTGTCTTCAGGCTGCACACAGGCCACAGCCCGTTGACCCACCGCATCTCTTACAAAGTTCACAATCAGTCAATTCACTCTGCCTCTGTAGTTCACAATCAGTCAATTCACTCTGCCTCTGTAGTTCACAATTCGGTCAATTCACTGCCTCTGTAGTTCACAATCGGTCAATTCACTGCCTCTGTAGTTCACAATCGGTCAATTCACTGCCTCTGTAGTTCACAGTCGGTCAATTCACTGCCTCTATAGTTCACAATCGGTCAATTCACTCTGCCTCTATCAGACTGGCAGCATGACAACAGAGCATCTGCAGCAGGCATGCCCACTGCACGACAACCTCAGGCTTTTTGGCAGCCTGGAGAGCATAGCAATCTTTGTGCAGAGAACGGTGGTTTCCATTTGAGTGATCAAGAAAAAAGAATTTACAGCATGACTTAACCTAGCTACATACCTGCCTAACACAATGTGAAATACTGACCCACAAGGATACAGAGCACACACCAGATGACCTTGCACACCATACCTGCCTAACACAATGTTTAATACTGACCCACAGGGATCACTGTACACTCCAGATGACCAGCACACCATACCTTAATGCTCCACAGCTTGACCGTCCAGTCAAAGGAGGAGGTGAGGAAGTAGGGTGAGAAGTCGATCTGTCCCGCCACGCGGTGAGTGTCAATGGCGGTGATGGGACCCTGGTGGCCTTCATATGCCTCATTGATGCCAGCTTTGCTGTTGGACAGAAATGACACCATATGTATGACTGCTCATCAGTGTGCACACACATGCAAATACACATAAAGAGTGAAGACACAGAAAACACACCCACAAATCTGTATGCCATGCCATGTAAACAGTCAAAACAAATGAGGCACACACAAATCTCCCACGCCAACAAGCAGATAATAATAACAAATAATTCTTATACAGCCCTATTTTCTAACACATGCGTTAAACTCACTGCGCTGTACAAATAACTTGACCAAAACCACATTTACATACACTTCAACAAATATATACACACCAACACACACACAATCCATTGTAACAGTAACACATGGTCTGCCTAGGCCTGTATAAAGGCCTGTCCAAAGAGTGAAGTCCTGAGCCAGGCCCCAAACCCAGACAGAGAGGGTACACCTCGCAGCCTGGCAGACATTCATCCAAGGTTTCCCACATCATGAAAGAGCGGACCAAAAAACAGCATGGAGCACTGTATCCACGCATGCAGACGGCACAACACACAGACAAAAGACATTCCCCAGAACTCACATTTAAGTTTCTGGCCTGCCCCCGACCCAGCCCCAAAGACATACATACCTGCCATGTCGAGAGGCCGAGTAGACCAGGCACTCCTCCGAGCCCACGATGAAGTTATTGGCATCGCCAGACAGGAAGCTGAAGCAGGTGGCAGCCACGGACTTGGACTGCTTGTGCTGCAGCTCCATGCTGTCCTGGGGCTGTGACAGCATGTCCAGGCTCCAAGAGCACAGCTTGCCGTCGTTGGACACTGAGATCAGGTTGTGCGCGTTCTGCGTCCCTACCACTGTCACGCAATACACAGGGTGCTGCAAACACACAGAAAAAGAGCTTGCTAGTGTTGGACACTGAGATAGGTTGTGTGCACATTCTGCATCCCTACCACCATCATGTAATACATGGGGTGCTGCAAACACAGAAAAAGAAGAGCTTGCCGTCGTTGGACAGAGATCAGGTTGTGTGCATATTCTGCAGCCTTACCACCATCATATAATACATGGGGTGCTGCAAACACGCAGAAAAAGAAGAGCTTGCTTGTGTTGGACATTGAGATCAGGTTGTGTGCACGTTCTGCGTCCCTACCACCGTCACGCAACACCCAGGGTGCTGCAAACATCCAGAAAAAGAAGAGCTTGCTGTTGTTATACACTGAGATCAGGTTGTGTGCACATTCTGTGTCCCTACCACCTTCAAACAATACAGGGAGTGCTGCAAGCACACAGAAAAAGGAAGCGCTTGCTGTCACTGGACACTGAGATCAGGTTGTGTGCATGTTAAGCATCCCTACCACCATCATGTAACACATCGGGTGCTGAAAACACACAGAACTGAAGACCTTACTATCGCTAGGCACAGAGATCAGGTTATGGGTATTCTGCATCTCTACCATTGTCACACAATACCCAGGATGCTGCAGACACAGAAAGATATGTTTCTTGATTCAACAAGCGCAATTCCCTGTTGTTGGACACAAATGTAATATTTTGGGTCCCTTACTTCTGTTGTGGAATATTCAGGATGTTGTTCCAACACACACACACACACGCATTGCAAGCACACACACACACACACACATGCAAGCACAGACACACACACACACACACACACACACACACACACACACACACACACACACACACACCTTCAAACCACAGAAATACATACAAGACAGCCACAAAAACAAGACACCCTGACAGACTGACCGTGTGTGCTGAAGCAGAGAGGGGTGTGCGCTGCACGGGGGTGCGCTTGTTGACACGGTTGTCCCACAGCACAATCTGACCCGAGTAGGTGCCACCCAGCACAAGGTTGGGGTGGAACTTGGCAAAGCAACTGGACATGATTGGCGACTGCACACAGAATACCAGAGCAATTAGCCAACTGCACCCAGTATACCAGAGCAATGAGCCAGCTGCACACAGAATACCAGAGCAATCAGCCAACTGCATACAGAATACCAGAGCAATCAGCCAGCTGCAAACAGAATACCAGAGCAATCCAGCCAACTGCACACAGTATACCAGAGCAACCAGCCAGCTGCACACAGAATACCAGAGCTATCAGCCAGCTGCACACAGAATACCAGAGCAACCAGCCAAACAGTCAAAACATCAGCTCATCTGCCACCAGTGAACAGCAGAGAGCAAAGCCACAATATTAGCCACATCTAACAGGTACTAACTTGCTGGTATGGACTGCATTCTTCAGACAAAGTTGTCTGAAATCAGGCTCACTCCACGCTGTGAAAAACGTATCATAGTGTTCATGCCGGACTTAAGATGGAAAAAGGGAGCTGTCTGACCTGGCAATGGAAGATGTATTCTGGAGTTTCCTTCTTGTACTTGATATTCCAAATAAGCGCCACGCCGTCCGGCACATTGGCGGCATCTTCGTTGGCACTGTAGGAGGCCAGGAGCAGTTCTGGATGCTGCACAATCATAGCACATCGTTATCAGCTTCACACAGGTACTGTGAGCAATGGTAGTTTCCTACAGGTATTCCGGGGTGTGATGCACAGTCATAACACATCATCAGTTGCATACAGGTACTGTGAACAATGGTAGTTTCACACATGTGTTCTGGGGGATGATGCACATTCTTAATATTCATCAGTTTCATACAGGTACTCTGAGCAATGGTAGTTTCACACAGGTATTCTGGGGGATGATATACATTCATAACAGATAATTTTCATAATGCTTTTATTAGGACAGAAATTTTTATGAGGTAGACCTCGTAAAGAGGCAATTTTGATGTCATATGCACAGCTTGACGTCAGTTGGATTTCTCACATACTTATTTATCCATGGCTTTTCACCCCGATGTTATTGTCATTTAATGTTTTGTGATTTGTGTGAATGTGTCATGAGTGTACTTGGCACCATAAAACATTGCAATAAAGTTGTATCGTACTGTATTAACACATTGTCAGTTTCAAACAGTCATTCTGACATACAAACACAAACTGAAGGTCATCCCTTTTAACAGCAGATATCCAACAGCTTTCAGATGTTTCACTGACAGTGACATTACACAGGAAGGTGACTATTTGCTGCCAAAGGTAAGTCCAGGCGACTGTCAGTAAAAGTGTGCACTTACGTATCTCTGCCCACAAGTTAACCACTGAATCACACTGCAGTAAGTAACTTGGTGTTTAAACCCAGTCAACCAATACAGTTATATCAGGGCAAGAATGACACTGCTTTTGCATCAAAACACTGCATGCAGTTAATAACAAACACCTTTCCGTGTGACGCAACATTTTTTGTGGGATACAAGAAGACAAAAGACCATGCACAAATGTTCAGCAAAAGTTACCTTTTTACAACAAAGGACAAATGTTTATTTTACATGAAAGCAACAAAAATGCGAAGACAGATTATCTGCGTACATTCTGTGTGCACCTCATGAATGTGGCAATCAAGCGTGTCTGTGTGTGCATGGCAGCATTGTGGCATACTTCAGTAACGTATTCCTTCAGAGGCTGACTGGTGAAGCATACCTGTGACGACCAGTCGAGGCTTGTGATGATGCGGTGCTTGGACCACTTGTCATCATAGAAATCTCGGCTCAGCTTCAGCCTCTCCCCAGCCATGGCTTCACTGTCACACCGTACAATCACAGTTAGAGAGAGAGACATAGCAGAATACATATCAGCACACAATCCATTTGTTCAAACTTTTTTGTTTGGACACACAAGACAGAAAGGGAACAGACAGAAAAAGTCAGTAATTGGATTTTAACATCCTGTCACTAACACAGGGTCACCTCAGGATGGTCAAAATCAGTCAAAAGCAAAAGCACAGTCATGTCAAACATCTTTTCCTGTCTACTAATATTCTCAAGTCAAATCTACAAAATCAATCTATATATACACATATACAATAAAACATATACACAAATTTTCAGAGTACCTTTATACTGCTCTTGTTTAAAAAATAATTAATTAAAAAAAGCATATACAGCTATATACCAGTATAGTGATAATATTAATAGTCGACCATTCTATGTGACTTATCAATACCAGAACTCATCTATATAAAAGAAATCAACAGAAACAATAAGAAATATATATCTAAATGCATCACCGCAAAGCTGCACATACTTGTTGCTTACTATCATCTAGCTGCTCAAAACAGCCTATCTCTTCACAAAAAATACTGGAGAATTTCCTGGGAAAAAGGTCAGGAAAATGGACAATTATCAGAAAAATGACAGGACAGACAGAGCAACAGGACTAGGTAGAAATACTAGAAGAACATGAGCAGAGACAGGAACCGGGGAATCAAATGACAGTCCCGAGACTCCGGGCAGGAGGGGACATCACACGTCCCTAGCCACCCTCTGGGGGACAGATAGAAGAATAACTTCAGAGAGGGACGGATAAAAGTATAACTTCAGAGAGGGACAGATAAACGTATAACTTTACAGAGGGACGGATAGAAGTATAACCTCAGAGAGGGACGGATAAAAGTATAACTTCAGAGACGGACGGATAAAAGGATAACTTTACAGAGGGACAGATAGAAGTATAACTTCAGAGAGGGACGGATAAAAGGATAACTTTACAGTGGGACGGATAAAAGTATAACTTCAGAGAGGGACGGATAGAAGTATAACTTCAGAGAGGGATGGATAAAAGTATAACTTCAGAGAGGGACAGATAAAAGGATAACTTTACAGAGGGATGGATAAAAGTATAACTTCAGAGAGGGACAGATAAAAATATAACTTTAGAGAGGGACAGATAAAAGTATAACTTCAGAGTGGGATGGATAGAAGTATAACTTCAGAGAGGGACAGATAGAAGTATAACTTCAGAGAGGGACGGATAAAAGCATAACTTTAGAGATGGATGCATAAAAGTATAACTTTAGAGAGGAACAGATAAAACTATTAAAAGTATAACTTCAGAGTGGGATGGATAAAAGTATAACTTTAGAGAGGGACGAATAAAGGTATAACTTTAGAGAACAGACAAAAAGTATATCTTTAGAGAGGGACAGACAAAAGTATAACTTCAGAGAGGGATGAATACAAGTATAACTATAGAGAGGGGCAGATAAAAGTATAATGTTAGAGAGGGGCAGATAAAAGTATAACTTCAGAGAGGGATGGATACAAGTATAACTTCAGAGAGGGACAGATAAAAGTATAACTTCAGAGAGGGACAGATAAAAGTATAACTTCAGAGGACAGACAAAAGTGTAACTTCTGAGATGGACAGACACAAGTGTAACTTCTGGGAGGGACGAATACAAGTGTAACTTCTGGGGGGGAGGGATAAAAGTATAACTTCAGAGACAGCCAGCATGGATCATGCTGTCCACAATCCCCATCCCACCACCTTCCCCCACCAAAAAACAAACTCACTCGTCCTTCCCTGCGCTGTCCTTGCCAGCATAGTCCACAAAGATGTCAACCTCCTCTGCCAAAGCTCGCTCAATGATGCGCGAGGAGTAATCAAAAAACTTCTGGAATTTCTCTGACATCAGGATCTGTTTCTTCTCCTCTTCACTTAGCTCTGGCAATGCTGCAAACAGGGAAAGCTTAACGACTCACAAATGGCTACGCAACAGCCCCAGAAAATAACATTCATCTATCTGCTTAGCAATCATCACTCAGTCAAAATCTAATTACTCTTTTGATGCAACTAACAATTGCTACCCCCACCAATCTCTGCCCCCCCCCCCCCCCCCACAATTGCTCCACCCCAATCTCTGCCCCCCCCCCCCACCAAAAAAGAAATCATATCTAAATCAGCATTATACAAGAATGATGGAAACAAACCAAATCCAAAATCTCTTTATTTTTAAAAACAACAAAAGAAAAGTAGAGCATGGAACTAAGCCAAAGCGACCTATGAGTTTTTTTTGTCTGGGTTTTTATTTTTAATCTAATAAATGGAAGTCTATATAATTTTGAATGAGCTACATTTTTTGTTGCTTTTCTCACTGATGGTGTTCGTTCTTTCTTTTCTTTTCTTTCTTTTCTATTCTCCATGAGGTTACCTGGGCCAAACATGATGCAGTCATACAGTGACCTGTTCTGCAGGCGAAGGACAAAAGGTAATGGTAAAGGTAACACTTACGTTTCTTTTCATCTTTCTGTTGCTCTTCCTGGGTGGTTGCCGGGGCGACCATCTCCACCTGCGGCATCTTGTGGCTGTGCCCATGACCCCTGAAGTGTGATCCTGGCCCTTCCAGCTCCATGAAGTCAAGGTCGTTGTCCTCATCTGAGCGATTCCCATCATCATAAACCAACACTATTTGGTTAATAATTTCACATTGCTGTCCTATTACACCACTGCCTGGGTACACAACAACCACAACCACAACCACACACACACACACACACACATCAAAAACAACAACAAAAGAAGTGACCAACAAACTGTGAACAGTTGGCTGAGCACAGGCAAAAAACAAAAACAAAACAAAACTCTCAATTACACTAAATCCAAACACAAAATGGGAAAAGGAAAATCATCAGATCTTACAAAAACAGTGACTGCAGAAACACACACAGGCACGCACGCACACACAGGCACGCACGCACACACACACACACACACTAAGTGGGAAGAAGACAAGGCCCTGTGATACAAGGAAAGAATGGAAAACAAAAGACAGCAAGGAAAAAATATTTCAGGCAAAACTTCACTATTTCAGTATCTCAGATCAGTGACTCACAGAAAGCAACATTCATGTCTTCTTTTGCCACACTGAGGTCAACGTTCAAGTCAAAGACTTGTTATTTCAATGCTGAACAAAAATGCTAAGCTGAGAATGCAGATAAATTTAAAAGGGGAAATAATAATAAAACGTACGTATCCCCTCCCCCAAGAGATCACAAAAAGAGGTGTCAGCATCCCAGACACACAGAACTAAAACCAATAGGTAACCCTCTCCACCCCCCACCCCCTGAACTCATAGATCTGGAAGTCTAACTGAGCTGAATAGAGGGAGATTCACTTTTTTCATTGAAAACGCAACTTTCTTTAAAACAAAAACCACAATAACACATGTATAAAGTTCACATCAGGAGCATTACAAATAGCCAATTAGGTAAGTGTTTAAAAAGAAAAAAAAGAAAAAAAAGCATCAACAAAGAGCAGTGTATCATTTAAGAGCAGTGTATCATTTAATCTAGATACAAATCATTCCATTAAAAATTGTACAATAGTATCCACTTAGCACCTGTCAGGTATGGCTTTTTAAGAAATGTCTGATTTCAAATTAAAGTTTGACCTTTTAGTTTGATGACTTTTACCATACAAAACACACACACGCATGCACACACACACACACACACACACACACACACAGAAACTCTTTTCATATTCAGTTACACACACACACACACACATACACACAGAATCTATGGCACATCATCAAAGAATCAACATACAAAAAGCCACAGGCTTTCAACATGCAGTTCACCATCAGTAGAAAAAGCACAGACTAACATTCACATCACAGGCACATGCAACCACTCCAAAAATACCAGACACTCATTATAAATGCAATCAACAAAAATCCCAAACTGTTTCAGGCCATAATTAAATCCATTCCAGGCATTGGGTGCAAGACCAGGCCATGCATTTTGCAAAACATTAGGGTGCACAGAATGACCTTTAGTATAACCATACTGTGTGTGTGTGTGTGTATGTGTGTGCGCGCACGCACGTATGTGTGCATGTGCCTGTTTAACATGTGCACATAAACAAGCACATGCCTGCACATAGCTTACACTCATAGCTAACATCTACATATAATTTGTGTGTTTATGATCAGTCATAATGCAGTATTCAAGTATGAATGCATATATATATATATATATATATATATATATATATATATATATATATATATATATATATATATATATGTACTGACAAACTACTATTTCATCATCATATTTGCTGACACGGGCTTAGTTAAAATGTTTCTGGGCACCACACAAAACCTTTCAAATGATTCAAATTTCAGACAGTCCATTTCAGATTGTCTATTATTTTTAAATAGCCAGGTCCATTTGAGACAGTCCATTTCTGAAGGTCCATTTCAGACACTCCACTTAGATACTCCATTTCAGACATTTTGGACAGTCCATTTTAGGCAGTCCACTTCATTCAGTTCTTTTCCAACAATCCATTTTAGAGTAAGACACACAATCCATTTTAAACAATGCAAATATCCACCCCAACCAGTGACTGTCTATTACAGTTTCACTGATAGCCCGCTACATACACTACAAAGCCCATTATACTCTACAAGACAGCCCATTTCAGACAGTCCACTATCTTAGACAGCCCATTTCAGCAGTCCATTTCATGTACAGGTTCTTGTTCCAACAATCCATTTCCTGAGAGCCCATTCACAGAAACTGCAAGACAAATTTCAGACAGTCCATCAGAGTCCCTAATGCTTTAAATAGCCACCGCCAACCAGTCACTACTCATTAAAAGTTTCAGCTCATAGACAGTCCACTACATCAGCTACAAAGCCATTACCACTCACTTAGACAGCCCATTTCAGACAGTCCACTGCTTACAGACAGCCCATTTCAGAGCAGTCCATTACATCAGCCTTTCAGACAGTCCATTACACTCAGCCTGTTACAGACAGCCCATTCAAACATCCACTACACTCAGTCTGTTACAGACAGCCCATTACACTACAGCCATTAGTCTTTACAGACAGTCCATTTCAGACAGTCCATTACACTCAGCCTGTTACAGACAGCCCATTTCAGACAGTCCATTACACTCAGCCTGTTACAGACAGCCCATTTCAGACAGTCCAATACAGACAGTCCACTACACTCAGCCTGTTACAGACAGCCCATTTCAGACAGTCCAATACAGACAGTCCACTACACTCAGCCTGTTACAGACAGCCCATTTCAGACCATCCATTTCAGACAGTCCACTACACTCAGCCTGTTACAGACAGTCCACTACACTCAGTCTGTTACAGACAGCCCATTTCAGACAGTCCACTACACTCAGTCTGTTACAGACAGCCCATTTCAGAGCATCCATTACAGACAGTCCACTACACTCAGCCTGTTACAGACAGTCCACTACACTCAGTCTGTTACAGACAGCCCATTTCAGACAGTCCCCTACACTCAGTCTGTTACAGACAGCCCATTTCAGAGCATACATTACAGACAGTCCATTGCACTCAGTCTGTTACAGACAGCCAATTTCAGACAGTCCACTACACTCAGCCTGTTACAGACAGCCCATTTCAAACAGTCCACTACACTCAGTCTGTTACAGACAGCCCATTTCAGACAGTCCACCATAGACAGTCCCCTACACTCAGTCTGTTACAGACAGCCCATTTCAGACAGTCCACTACACTCATCCTGTTACAGACAGCCCATTTCAGACAGTCCACCATAGACAGTCTACTACACTCAGTCTGTTACAGACAGCCCATTTCAGAGCATCCATTACAGACAGTCCATTGCACTCAGTCTGTTACAGACAGCCAATTTCAGACAGTCCACTACACTCAGCCTGTTACAGACAGCCCATTTCAAACAGTCCACTACACTCAGTCTGTTACAGACAGCCCATTTCAGACAGTCCACCATAGACAGTCCACTACACTCAGTCTGTTACAGACAGCCCATTTCAGACAGTCCATTACACTCAGCCTGTTACAGACAGTCCATTTCAGACAGTCCATTACACTCAGCCTGTTACAGACAACCCATTTCAGACAGTCCACCATGGACAGTCCACTACACTCAGTCTGTTACAAACAGCCCATTTCAGACAGTCCACTACACTCAGCCTGTTACAGACAGCCCATTTCAGACAGTCCACCATAGACAGTCCATTACACTCAGTCTGTTACAGACTGCCCATTTCAGAGCATCCATTACCGACAGTCCATTGCACTCAGTCTGTTACAGCCAGCTCTGTTACAGATAGTCCACCACAGCCAGTACATTAAGACAGTCCACTCCATTACTGTCAATGATCCATTCTCAGATTGTTCACTGCGAACACTAAAAGTTCATCACAGGCACTCCCCTACAGTTCATTACAGACAATCCATTGCAGACAGTCCACTGCAAAATCTACAGCTGTAGATAGTCCATTCCAGACAGTCCACTGCATACAATATAACAGTGAAAGTCTGTTACAAGCAGTCTGCTACACTTACAGAGTCCACTACACTCTGTTTCAGACAGTCCACTACTGTTTATAACAAACAGCATGCATGATATAAAGGACTAGAAGTTCCCAGCAAAACACATGAGTTTTTGTTTTTTGTTTTTAATAATAATAATAATAATATATATTTTAAAAAAATGGCATACTAACTAGACAGACATGAATCATACACAGTTCAGGACATCCAGTTCAGGGAAGGGAATGTGCTTTTCAAAACATGGAGTTGGACACACACGAAACTCAGTAGAACTAGAATGGAACCTACAACGAGAATCCTCCCAGAGAATTACAAAAAAAAGGTCCCCCCCCCCCCCCCACAGGCGGATGCTCAAAATGTGCAAGTCATCAAGCAACTTGTATCTAAACAAATTGGGAAGAAAATCAAACTGAACAGAAACCAAGAGAAAGGACAGAAAAGAAAAAAGTCCACATTTTAATTACAATCTGACAGGACTCCCCCCCCCCCCCCCCCCCCCACCCACACATTTTTTTTTTTTTTTTTTTTTTTTGCTGCTGCTAAGTATTTCATGAAAATACTTAGTGTTTGAAATCACCCATTTAAGAACAGAAAGTGGCTGGTAAACAATGTCTGAATAACTGCACCTTTCCCTAATGCAACAGAACATGCATCACGCAGCAACCTACTGATGTTGATAAAACAGCTACAACAACAGTTTGTGAAAAGAGAACACAGCCTTACTGCCTAGCGCACAACATCTGATGGAAACTTTGTGTCACAGAAGGTAGCAGTGAGTAATGAAGGAAGTGTAAAAATATGAATGTCCATACAAAAATATAAAAAACAATAACTTCTTCATTAGTATCATTCAAGTTTTGATTATAATAAATGCCTCCCATTTCATTTTTATCAGCACATGTATTTCTATGAATATTTATGTATGTCCATACAAAAATATAAAAAACAATAACTTCTTCAACAGCATCATTCAAGTTTTGATTATAATAAATGCCTCCCATTTCATTTTTATCAGCACATGTATTTCTATGAATATTCCTTTGTTACATTTAGAAGAAAAATCCACATGTAATACATACAAAATTTGCTCAGCTTGGTGCCTACAAAAATGTCTCTTTGCCCCCCTTTCTTTTAAATTATGATCTCCCAACACCCTTTTCCCTTAAATTATGATCTAAAGTAATCCATATACAAATATTTGTAATCAGAAATACTTGAGTGTACTGGACTGGAATTTGACAAGAGTAGCATTAATCTCTTTTGCACAGCTGACTGACATGTGCTCATTACTTTCATACCAATGGCAGAAGATGTGCAATTTTGAAAAAGAATCTGTGCACTACCACAGAACCAATCAGACAACACAAAATGACACATAACCTTTGAACTGATTGAACAAAACAGCACTACAAGTATATAGTTCACAGACTTAAGCATGTACAATCATGCTGGAGTGATAACACAAAGTACATCAAATAGTAAGAAATGAAAGTAAGTGCACAATCAGACCTATAAGTAACTAGACCACATCAACCTTCAAAAACCCTTTTCTTTTGGCATTAAATGTAATGAATGGATTACCTCCATGTGAAAGCTTCCCCCCCTCCCACACACACACACACTTGTTATTTAATTTTTTACTGTTTTATCATTGATTCTGTTTTAAGGTCAACAAGAGATTCAAAGAGAAAGAATTTGTCTATTTCACTCTTTCTCAAAAAGAATTATGTTTCGCATCTAATCTGCCCCCACCAGTTTCCCAACTACTTTCAAAAATGAATAATAATGCACAAAATGACTAAGCAATGTGTCCAAGTTAAAAACAGTTATATACCTGCAAAAGTTACAATTTTCTTGATATCTATAGATTTTTTGTTTCTTTATTTTACAGTACACATAACATTATCAATATGCTCAGTTCACTCACATTCGAAACATGGTACTTTCTTAGCAGCTTTCACAGATTCTGTTAACCAAAACTTTCCCATCTCTCACAGACAAAACTCAATTGGGTCTTACGGATAATCTGAACATCATCTGTCACTGTGACTGAAAAGATTCAATGAACAAATGAACAAACAAAAATTAATGGTCAGTCTTGTCATTCAGTCACAGTGCACTTAGTATGTCAACAAAGATTTTCGCACTTGTAAAGTCTGACCTCCCGCATGATGGCCTCATACAGGTCATTTTAATGTAGCTGTGTGCCATGATGCCAGTGTTTTGCAACAAAAGGACCCTTTGTCTTGCTCAATGTTGCAAACAATTTTATTTGATCCAAAATACTGTACAAAGGGTACAAAGGGTATGTTTATTCATATTCAGCTCACCATGATAATTTTTTGCCTGTCAAAGAAAATGATGACCCATGTCTGTAAATGAGATGGATTAAAATAACAGGTAGCAGAACCCCAGTTCATAAAACAACTCTCTTGTGGCCCTAAACAGGACTAAAGGACTTCAAAATTGGCATGAACATGCAAAACTCAATAGAATCTATAATTTGCATTTAGGCGTGCATAGGTTTCAAAGATCTCACTAAAACATCATCTGAAAGAACACCAACTTTTGTATCTATTTTTGTCTAAAAAAGAAACCGCCAATGACCTTTAGAGACATGCTAACCTCACAAAAAGACCTGACCCAGTCCATGCACGTCTAACAACCAGTACAAAGTGGTTGGGGCTCTATCGATCAGAACTTGGAGGATATCACCATGACAAGTTTTAACCTCATTTTGATCACCACCATACTTCAATGTTAAAGTTTATGCTCCACACTAGTGAGCCTGATGGTAGGCTGGACTAACAATGATCATTACACAACTCACAGGCACATGTTGGTTTTTTTCTTCTTCAGGCATGTCTAAAATTAAAGATAAAAAACTAAATCTAACCAATAAACAAAACAAAAACAAAAAACTTGTTCCTAAAAAGACAAAAATAACTTTTTTCATTTCCAGCAGAAAGGACACACAGACTGCTGACATCTTTGTCTGAACACCGAAACAACACAAAAACAGGGATTTGTCCACAACAGCTCTCCATCAAAAGCAAACGAGCTAACAACATCGCCAAAAGATACTAGGAGGAAGGAAAGGAGGGAAGGCTTGCAGGCTGAGTCAACAGATGCTGACAAGAAATATCATTACCTTCATCGTCAATAAACTCATCATCCCACTCCAGCTCATGAGAGACAAACCTAGGCCCGTAACCACTAGACCTGGGCGAGCCTGAGCAGCCATAGGAGACACAGTCAAACAATTAGGCCAGGGCAGGGTGACAGTGTCATGCTTCAGAGCTTCCTTTGTTTACTTGTCAATGCAATAGGCATCACAGAGGCAGTCTGTCCTTCTGGTTGGTGTTACATTGTTATTTTGGTTTGGTTCATTTTCACTTGTGAATGTTATCGGAAAATTGCAATGGGCATCACAGGAGCAATCTGTCCTTCTGGTTGGTGGGTTCTGTTATTTTGGCTTGGTTTATTTTGGCTTGACAATTTTATCAGAAAATTGCAATGGGCACCACAGGAGCAGACTTTTGTCATGACATCACAGGAGCAATCTGTCTTTCTGGTTGGTGTGTTTTGGTGTTATTTTGGCTTGGTTGATTATTCTTTGCTTGTGAATTGTTATCAGAAAAAAAATTGCAATGGGCATCACAGGAGCAGACTTTTGTCATGACATCACAGAAGCAATCTGTCTTTCTGGTTGGTGTGTTTTGTTGTTATTTTGGCTTGGTTTATTCTTTGCTTGTGAAATGTTATCAGAATTTTTTTGCAAATGGGCATCGCAGAAGCAACTTATCCATCTATTTTGGGGGTTGTGTACTTTTGTCATGACATTGCATGAGTTAGCTTGCAATCCATATCAATAAATTGTCAATCCACTGCAGCGTTAAATGTAATGAGAGCAGTGAGTTTGTCTTAAGCCCATTCTTAATTGGGCGAATGTTACTTCGCGAACCTAGTTGGAAGTATTCGGCGAAGCTAGTTGGTTCTTAATTGGGCAAACTTTTCTTCGCGAACATAGTTGGAGGTATTCGTTGAAGCTATATTCGGGGTCCAAAAAGCTTCGCTCAACATGTTCTGGAACATTCGCCCTATTTGATGATCATTGTCTCTGATTGGCTGAGAGCAGAACTCTCCTGTGGATGAAGAAAAAATAAAAATAAAAATGGAGGACGGTGTCACTAGGTTCTCCACTCGCTTCAGAGGGAATTTGTTTATTTGTTGACTTGTGGGAGGCGCAGCCTTGTCTCGGAGACCCAGAATGAGATAGTAGTTAGTTGAATTACCCTGTGAGGGATGATGAAAGTATATTGACTTGACTTTAGCCTACATTTTCGATCATGCTGTCTGCGTCTGCCCAAGTTCGGGCCGAAGCTTGCATCTCATTAGAAGCCAGTTGAGAACGAAGTAAAGTTTGGACTGTCCGAACCATATTCGGCAAACTAAAAGTTCAACTAAGAAACGAATCATAGTTCATCGAAGTGTCCAAAGTATGTTCGGCGAACAAACATTCGCCCAGTTAAGAACGGGCTTTAGGTTGTGGAATTTGCTTCCACATCTTATGCGCTGGTTTGATTTGATGAATGGTTTGATTCTGGACAGTCTCAAATCAGAATCTGATGGGTTTTTGTTGCTGTTGTTTGTTTGTTTGCTTTTTGTTGTTTTTCTAAACATAAATGATTATCTAATCCCATTCATACAACATTTTGCAATGCACTGCTGATAAATTAATTTTAAATACTGAGAAAAAAGAAAGAAAAAAACACCCTTATTAATTCAAAGTTAACAATGTTGATTTCTTTCTTTATTTATTGGAGGGGTTTATAATCATAAACAGTAATAAGCACTAAGGCAGAAACACTGATTTTTTTCAATCCAAACAACATTTTTTTTTTTTAAAGCTGTAGTAGAATGTGTTCATTCTTCAACATATTTACCTCTTTTTTTTCTTTCTTTTCTTCTTTCAACAAAAAGAATGGGGGGGGGGGGGGGGGGGGGGGAAGAGAGAAGGCGCATCTGCTTGTGCCATTGTGGTTGTATGAGCAACAAAAAATAACTCTGAACTGAAAGCTTCACCGCTTCACCATGCAGAACAAAAACAGAAGTACGCAAACTTCAAAACCTAACAGTAACACAGCCTAGAACCCATTTCACTTTTTTTTCTTTTTTCTTTTACTTTTTGTTCATAAGTAAAAGAATAATAAAAAAATTAAAAGAAAGAAACAAAAACACAATATTTCATCACCATACATCAAGCTGAAGTCATTAAAAGAGAAAGAAAGAAAGAATGATTTTTACTTTGAAAATTAGGGAAAGATGCTGTTACTACGGTAACAACAAATCACAACACTCCAAACACACGTACCATGACGAGAGCTGCTGGATTCCGATAATGAACGATCTAGGTAAACAACATGTCAAGTAACCATTGGTCAGAGTTTTGCTACTGAGCTTTAATGATTGCTCAAACTATATGAATTAGTGAAATGGAAAGGATTTTGATGATGAAGCATTTAGATGTGCATGACAAGTATAAACTTGCCAAAGTTGTGAAAAAATGAATGGGAGATGAAATGTTTCCCATGAAACAGAAACTTAAAATCAAAATCAAAATACAGACCACAATTTGTTTTAAAAGTACCCATAATACTGACTTAACAGACTGAACAACTGAACAACAAACAAAATACAAGTACTGTGCACCTCTAAATCCCTACATGATTTGCTCCTCATTGTCAACCCCATTTTTCTTAATCTTAAACATTATTTTTCTTTTTATTTGAACTTTTGTCAAGTGATCTTATCTTGGGATGAGCCCTACGTGTTTCTAATGACAACTACATAGCACTGGTCTCTGCTTCTAAGCAGACCCAAGGGGCCTCTGCGCTCTAGAAGTCTGAATGAGTGACTGTAGCTTTACAGTGTTTTCAATATCCACCACAGTGGTTACATACAATGCTGTTTGGTAGTTACGTGGCTGGTACCACAAGCAACTGCTGCCATCTCAGCACACCTTCTGTGTACATCATACAATCATGCACCCGTTTACAGTGCCATTTATTCAAAGCCACATACCTTCCACTTGCACTTTTGGCAAATGATCAGGATCTTTCATATGCTACTGTGATAACACAGAGGTGGAACAGATACCCTGCCGGGACTCAAACAAGTGACCTTCCAATCATGAGTCCGGCGTTCTACCACTGAGCTATCCCCCCTCCCTTTAATGCAAGACATCCCAAACAAAAATTCACCTTACTCTTACATCTCCCCAATGAGAATGGTCTTCTAGATGGTGAAACTAACCAGAAACATTCACTGTGAGAACTTAACTTTCTTCCCACAAAGTTCAAAAGAGAAGTCGGAAGTAAAAAAACTTTAAACTTCTTGTTTCATCAAATTAAAATATAATGTATACAGCATTAAAGAAAACAAAACACAACTAAATATTAGATTCTACTGCATTGAGATGTTCTGCTCAAGAATCCCAATAAAATCAAATAAAAAACAAATTCTTTATAAAGCGGCCAACGGAAATTTGAGTAGCTTGCCCCCAACAAAGCCAGCTGCAACAGCCTTGAATGCTACTAGGTACCATGCAGCCTACCAAATGGCGCTGATGTTGGTGGCAACCACTGTCATACATCACACACAAAATTCTTCCTCGTTCACTCAATTAATCAAAATACAAAATTACACATCTGCCAACTTTATAAAGTGATGACTGTCCCCACACCCCAATTAAAAAAAATAAATCAATTCACAGCTTCACAGTTCACTACTACAGATTTCAGACAAACTAGCTGCTGCACTTCATGGCAAACTGCATCTGTGTGTACACAAATCATTTTCATGTGACACACCCAAAAGTCAGAACACTTTGCTGACAAATATGCAACTGTTTCTCATTCTGAAGTGCAGGTAGGGGTATGTAAGCACACATATACATTTACTTATTGGCTGGAGGAGGGGGGGTGGGGGGGGGGGAGAAAAGTGAGAGGCTGTTTTCACATTCATTCATTCACATGCATTCTAATTCTCTATTCACTATGTGAGTGTGCATGTGCATGTGTGTATGTGTGCATGCAAATGGGTAATCACATCTACCTTTTAAATGCATAGTTTTGATTCACCTCGATGAAAAACAAAAAATCGTCTAAATTATGGCAATAAGACAAAGATCTACCTACTTGGTCTGGCACAACTAACAATCCAAGTCTGGGCCACTATTTTAACAATGCCTGACCAGCTGGCTAAAATTCAAAGAAAATAGTTATGCCAGTTATCCTTGAACAAAATTATATGTATATATATAAAGTATATTTAAAAAAATGTAAATGCAAAAGAACTAAGTTTAGGTTGTTGTGTTGTTGCTGCCGTTTCTGTTTTTCATTTCTTAATGAATAAAAAGAAAGTCTCCAGCAGCAACTTTCTGACAGCAATAGTATTGTTTCTCAAATGTAGTGTTTCTGCCCCTTTCCACTCAAAGTAAAACCACAGAAAGCAACATAAAAAAAATATATAAAAAAGAAGAAGAAAAAGACTGGAAGTAGTAGCAAGCTGGCAATGGACAAAAGGGAAAAAAATCAGGAGAACCACCCAAACTGCACAGGCAAAAGGACAACAACCCAACACACCCAACACTGACATGACAACAGGAAGACAACATCCAACAACAAAAGCTAGTTGAAACCAAGTGCAAGATTCATCTGAATTCACTATCCACAGTCACAACATACATGTATACATGTAATATAACAGAGAGAAAAAAAAGTAAAAAGAAATCAAAAACAGCACACACAAAAAACAAGCATCAAAATTAGATATTTAGAGTAATGGAAAGGTGCATTTATTCACTAGACTTTTTTCCCTGTCAAAAAAGAAAGAAAAAAAAGAAAGGCGTAACATGGATGTCATGTACCACTACCAGCCATACCCCCTATTATGACCCTGTGCAAAAAAGAAAGAAAACCAAAACCCTTGCTATACTTCCCAATGGTGCACTAATTCAGCCTTCATCAGCACTCTTGCCACCCATTCACTTGCAAAATCAAAATAAAAAGCTGACTGCACTTTTTTATTTTTTTTATTCCCTTTTTCATTGGCTCTAACGGAACCCGCTCTGAAATGACCATCCAAGGCACGGAAGAAGCAGAGATTGCAGACAAGAAAATGACTCACCGTAATAGTCCCAGGGGCCACGCGCTTAGAAGGCATGAACAGACGGAGTTTTTGTTACAATACACACACATACAGTACACTGACAAAACTCCACATGCCTAAACACATAACAGCAAAACGGCCAAAGACAAAAACTGAAGTCTCCAGGCAAACCACTAATTTTCAACCCCAAAAGCAAATACTCATTTAACTCACATTCAAAATGACAACAAGGTAATGTTTAATCCAAACTCTCCTGCGAGCTTAATCCTAAAGCTGGGGGATGGGGAGGTGGATGGGGAGATAAGGGGTGGGGTAGGGGGGATATTTGATGACAAATTTGAGTACGCTAATAAAGTAATATTGTCTGTTTTGATGCTAGTTGTTTTAGCTTGACAGTATAATGTGTAATGTATTATACTAGGGCTCACTTGAGAAAGGGTGCTCTAAGACCCTACTATTATTACTATTTATTATTTATAATACATTACTTCACTGAAGCAGGAAACACATCTATTATCTCCTTTAAAGCAGACAGTCCTATTGATAGCACCCTGTGCTATTTTTTCACAGTAGGTCACCTCTAAACATAAGCTGAAGTTACCTGAACTTAAACTGGTTGAAGCAGTACATGCACAATCATGTCCATGTGAATTAGTGAAAATAAAGTGTAAACCATCTTGCCTAGTGTATAGGATCTCACTCAAGGGGTCTCCAAGAAAAACAAAACATTCAAGCTTCCTCCAAATTCAAGTCCGGAAACATATCAGCTGCCTCCCTTAAACCAAAAATGAAAATCAAGAAAAATATGCTGCGACTGGTCTTTGTACTTGTTTGGATGAGAATAAGTGAGAGAATATATTTTATTTCTCTGACAACCCTGTGTTTTTGACATTAAGTCAAAGGCACAAAAACTGCCTGCAAATCTAAAGCTCAAAGGTTATTATTATCATGTACTTCCTTTAAAACAAAAAAGATCACTTCTGGAAAAGAAAAAGCTGACCATTACATTCTCACATGATTTTACACAGGAGCTAATAATAATGATTGGTTTGTGTACTGGTGAATATTCCAGTTTGAGCACTGGATATGAAAGGAGCAGAGAGCTCAGAAAGGTATGTGAGGCATAAATACAATATCTATTTTTTGTTCTTAATACAGATTTGTTAAAAAAAGAATTAAGTGAGTTATCTGATAAGTTGTAAAATGACTGTAACAAGGACAAATACCCCTAAAGTGTTTTGATATACTGACATAATTTACATACACCTAAATTACAGGCAACACACACCAGATGTGATCACACATAAGAACCTAAGAGACATGCAACACCCCCCCCCCCCCCCCCCCTTTTTTTAAACTCTTTAAAGATTTTTTTTTATTACACATATTAGTTATTACTCGCAGATGTGCAAAGCACATTCTTGACATGCTAAAGCTTTATCCCAAATACACTGTACACCAACAATAATCAGCACCACTTACTTTTCAATAAGTAAGTAAAGTTAGTGCCTCTCGTAATCAGTCGCAATGTTTTATTCGTTTAATCTAACTGACCATAATCATATTGCCTGCAACTGTGGTGCCTGAAAGGACTAACTGTTCAGGACAGTTTAAACACAGAAAATGCAACGAGGAGGGGAGGTCCCAAGCCTCATTTTGACAATATCAAAAGAGACACACAACACAGTACACAGTATATGTACATTCAGTGATCCATCCAAACAACAGCACATGCCCACAACACAGGGTAACATTTCAAGAATTACAGGTGAACCACAATACATGCTGACACCCTTCCGAGAAGGTAGACTGTCACCCCTTCACTGTGGTACCCTTCATCTGAACAATAGTACCTTTTACCTGTGGTGCCCTTTCACAATGGTACCCCCTAACTATGGTACCCCTCAGCCACAGCACCTTTAAAGGCTGCTCTTCTTCTAACTTTGTCAACTTCTTAAAGACTGCTCTTCTTGTAACTTTGTCAACTTCTTAAAGGCCCACTTAGCGAATATGTCTGTTGTCACTTTGGTTCTTAATATATAACGAAACTGCAGGCTATTCCCACCCAAATCTTCAGCGATTTGTCACAGAAAAGCATCCACTGATGGTCCCATGGGGCAATGAAAACATCCATTTTATCCATCAGCAGTGGCAGTTTCTTCTCCCATTTTCCACAGGTCAAAATTTTGTCATAAACAATGGCTGATGACCAGGTCATGGCACAAACTGACTGGCAAATCAGTGGCAAGCTTCAGCCACTTTGCCAAAACATCCCACAACAGGACTTGTATCTTCAACAAAAAAAAGGCCTTGCAAAGCGGTCAAAGGTACTTTGCCGAACAACTTTTACGAATGCTCTTAACTACAGTACCCCTTGTATGTGGTGCCCTTTAACACTGGTACCCCTCAGCCGTAGCCCCTTATTAACACTGTTTACATTGTGTAAATAAAGAGAAGCAAACATTATCTTCAATGCAAAACTTTGTCACAATACCAGTCTGAGTTCAGGTACATTGCAGTTCACCTGCAGTTTATCAGGGCTGAAAATGTGAACCTGGTGCCTGGTGGCTCATGCAAAGACACACTTTAGCACTGCCATCGGAATTACAGGGCAAAGCATTTCAGCATGCTTCAGATTTCACTCAAACAAACCAAGACTGTCTGGGTGGTATTTCATGAGGCAATCACTTGTCACTCTTCCAATTCTGTTTGGTTCCACTATCTCATGCCTGGCCAATACCTGAAGAGGCAATCAGTTATCACTCTTACCTCCAGTTTTGTTTAGTGCTACAATTTGATGCCTCATCAGTATTTAAAGAGGCGATCACCTGTCAATCTTAACTTCCAACTTTGTACATTCACACAAACTGGTGCATGAACAGTATAAAGAGGCAATCACTTGTCACTCTTATGTCATATTGTTTAGTTCCAGAACCAGACTAGTACTTAAACAGGTAATCATTAATCACTCTTATTTCACACTTATTTCAGTACTTAAAGATGTTGAAGTTGATCGCTTTTATAAAAGAGGCAATCTTAATAACTTTTACTTTACACCGGGTGCCTGGCCAATACTTAAAGAGACAATCATTAATCACTTTTGTTTCACATAATTATTGCTTAGGCCTGAAATCTTGGGCACATTTTTTTTCTTCCAAAGTCAAATTCAGACAGGGGGAATGTGTGCATGTGTGTGTGTGCATCTGGAGGGGCTCAGAAAGAGAATGTACTGCGAAAACAAATACTTTTTCTTACTATAAGACATGTTAAACAGTGCCCTAAATTGTACCTAAACACAAATACACAGCCTTCACATCCATGCACAAAAACCTTCAACTTTGCTTAAGTTTACATTATATATCCAAAATATATATAATAACATGATTAATAAACGTCTTATATTCCAAGGTACAGCTGAACTAAAGAATATTCATTTGACTTTAGAATTTTAAGTCAAACATCCGTCAGTCACTGACTGCATGTGGCTGTTGTGAACAAAAACCATGTCTGAACAGGACACACATTTAAAAAGACCACATACACACCCCCAGATTTTTTTCAATGCGCCATCTAAGATCAATTTCCATGCCAAATGTACCGCAACAATGCCTGTGGAGCCACTGCAGAGTATTCTGGATGTGCTGAGCAAAGTGTGTATTCATAACTCAACCCCCGAAAGACCACCTTCATCAATGAGCAACCACTTTCAGAATTCCACGCAAAAAAACAACAAAAAAGACTTTTAATATCAGCAGTTTTGACGACCATGTTTCTGCAAACCCTTCTGTTCATCATTGCACATAAAAGAATCCTTCACCAAAGACCATTTCTCTTTTAAGACCACTTTTCATGACTTACAGGGTGATCTTTCTTCATGGATTCCACTGTACATAAACATGTATTGTTTACTTGCTGTGTTTTCTGCATTCTGTCAGTTCAGATGCTGTTGTTATTGTTATCAGTGAAGGATCAAGATACAAACACTCACGCTGGTGACATGCAGTATGCCATCTACAGTCATCTGACATACATGCTACCAGTAGTAGTACACACACAAAAGTATACGTTACGTGATTACATTGTAAATACCATACTCCAGCATTGCACTGTAGTACTACTTTTACTAGTAGTACAAGATCTAAAAACTACACGTAGTCTGTTTCAGACATTAAACCATGTCAGTAGACTAGTGCCAACACCTAGGAGATATATTATTATAATATGCATAACAATATACATGAAATACAAATGTAAATGGAGAAAAAGAAAAATTAGTTCTTTCATCGCTAAAACTGAAACTCATCTTTGTTTTCCCCCATATCAATGCTTGTCCCCCACCCCCCACTCCTGTATCAGAGGTATATGGCAGGAATAAAGGAAGCAGCACAAAACTGTCATCATAAAGACTGGCAGAATTACCTACACTTCAATGTGGATAGTCAGGTTTTACCCATTCCCTGCCCTGCCCTGCTCTTCGTTGGTAATCAGCCAGCTACCATGGCTGCACCTTGAGCTCAAATTTGAAGCAAAGAGGTACTTCTGTTGCACAAACCTTGATAGAATAACCATGCAAAGCTGCAAAAAGGCGATATCCGCACATTTTCTAATTGTCAGACTAATTTGTGTCTTTGCTTGGTGTCCCCTTAAAACTGAAACTGTTCAGGGATTCAGCAGGCAAAATTCTGAAAATTAATAATTACCATTAGCTGAACCTGCACACTGCACCATTCTTGGAGCAAAATGGCACCAACAATGCAAAATCTTCAGCAGGGAAGGGGTTAATCTGCCCCCTTGAACATTTGGAACATGACTATCATTACTTCCCGAAGAGGGGCTGGGGAATAAGAAACGTCTGATTTCTACAAATCTGCAGGTGTAATGCACAGGAGTCTTCCCCCCCTTTGAACAGAATGCTATTTCAAAAAATATCAAAATGTCAACAACAACAAAAAAGACCCCAAAAGGGTGCACAACACTCTAGCGTACAACACTGCCTGGCACACACACAGAGAACAGAGACACATCCACACTGAACAAAGGAGGGGCCACTTTCTACAGGTATCAAAGAGACCATGAACAGAAGGCGAGAGAGAGAGAGAGATGACAAAAAACAGTACAGCCAAGAGGGGCAATCAGTGCACTGTCACCATGTCAGCTATCTTTATGTGAACACACACACACACACACACACACACACACACACACACCACACACACACACACACACACACACACACACAGCAGTCTGCTACAATTTTGCTCTGTTTCTGCCAACCAGTGCAGTGTGCTCAACCTCTTCAGCACAAATCACCCTATAAGACTGCACCCTGTGCATGTTACCTTAGCCCCAAAAGAGAACTCTCTCAGTGTGGGAAAGTTCTGAGGCAGCACAAGAACCCAAACAGGTATGTCTGAATCCTCAGCTGCCATCTCATCCAAATTTAAACAGAGGTGTTATCCTCTCTTCTCAGCCCCCTGCAACCACAACCCAGACTGGTGAAGTGATGAAAGACCATCCCAATAACTGATGCCTCCTCCTCAAAGACCAATGTTCTGTTCTCCATCATTATCTCTGCGTAGATGGACCCCTGGCCAATGATCATGTTTAAGACCACTATCCTTTGACTTTTCCTGTGGTCATAAAACAAGTGCCACTGTGTCTCCTGGTATGACCAGCTCAGCTCACTGTAACTGCCACCCAAACTGTTGTTGTCCTCTATTCCTTGTCTACTCTAACTGCCACCCAAACTGCTGTTGTCCTCTATTCCTTGTCTACTCTAACTGCCACCCAAACTGCTGTTGTCCTCTATTCCTTGTCTACTCTAACTGCCACCCAAACTGCTGTTGTCCTCTATTCCTTGTCTACTCTAACTGCCACCCAAACTGCTGTTGTCCTCTATTCCTTGTCTACTCTAACTGCCACCCAAACTGCTGTTGTCCTCTATTCCTTGTCTACTCTAACTGCCACCCAAACTGCTGTTGTCCTCTATTCCTTGTCTACTCTAACTGCCACCCAAACTGCTGTTGTCCTCTATTCCTTGTCTACTCTAACTGCCACCCAAACTGCTGTTGTCCTCTATTCCGTGTCTACTCTAACTGCCACACAAACTGCTTTTGTCCTCTATTATCTGCTGTAACTATCACCTACACAGCCAATGGAGCAAAAACAGTTCTGATTCAAAGTGCCGCCCAAGTCCATCCCTAAGACTAAATTGCTTATTTGTGTATCAAAAAGCTAGCCTACTTCAAGAAATTGGATAAAAACTGAGAAAGCATACAGACAAAGACCATCCCAATAACATCCAATAAAATTCTATGTCTATAACAAAAACAGCACAAAAACAAATCCATCTTCCCTCACACACAGTGTGTTGACTGAACAAATTGCCCCAAAGCACATCGCACCATCTCTTGGTGCCTTCTCTACTAGGGTACTGAAAATGAATGACCGCCCCCACCCCAAGATTCCTTCCTTGTGTGCTAACAATTTTACTTTTACAGGTTTTTATTCTATCTTCTGTGTAGCTAGCAGTATCAACAACTTTGCCAGGTAGTTTTCAACTTCTCCTCCCCTGACATGGCAGCCATGATCGGAATGCTGACCTTGGTTAGTAAATGGAAGAAGAAGAAGAAGAAGCAGAAGTGATACAACAAATGCTGACCAGCCTTCTCTCTTGACAGGTTCAAACTGCTGACTAGCCTTCTCTCTTGACAGGTTCAAACTGCTGACTAGCCTTCTCTCTTGACAGGTTCAAACAGCTACAGCTATGGCAGAGTACACATGGCAACGCACCTGGGCGTGCGTGCATATATATGTATATTATATATGTGTATGTGTGCACCAAGATGGCTGTTCAGTGTCATGACACAGATGCTGACAAACGTACAAAGTAGATACTGTACAAACTGAGGAAGCAGGCACTAATTTGTGCACAAAAAAAGAGTTCTAAGTCGTGGTTACTTACTGCCGTGACTTTTCCCATATCTCCCACCTAGCATCCAACAAGTCAAGGGGGCCACATGTTTAACACAGCAAGCCATCATCAAAACGCAACAATCCTCTCCAAAAAGTCATCTAACAGTAACAGTAACTGAGTAAAGAAATCAACATCTCGCTGTCTTGACAGCTTCTGTTTCAAACAGATTAACTTATACAAACATCACATCAGTTACAGTCAAGGTAGAAACTGTAATTAAATGGCATACCTCAGCAACAAAAACAACAACAAAATCATCAGTTCATTAGGTAACTACAAAAACTCAAATGGAGGGAAGAATTATTTTTTATTTCCAAAATTAGTATGAACAAAATATCACATCACCGGATTCCAGTTAGGTGACATCGTGCTATTAGTGCACCATGAAACACAAGGAGTTAAACTTCAAGGTCATAATGTATGGTTTAACAAAGACATAACACTTTCAAACTGGCACTGATAATGACACACTGTCCAAAAAATTGTGGTAATTTTGTTATAACCATCGCTCCAATCCAATTATTATTTATTTATTTTTAAATTTTTGTTAAATGACATTAGCCTAAACAACTGACACAATTTTCCTTAGGCAGTTCTTCATCAGATTATGCCATATCTACAAGCTAACAATTTTATCAACAATCTTTTGAAATATATTACTTTATTAGTATAATTATTATATCATATTTATTGGTTCTGGAAAACCTCAGTTAGGCAGAAGGAAGGTACAAAGACAGTAAACTGTATAGGCATTTTCCAAGCACTGATTTACTTGCATATATTGTATCTATAAATGTCTATTAACTAATCTATTGACTAACTATATTACAGTACTCAGTCTTTCTTCCATCGTATCAATCCTTCCTCCAGAGTGTTTACAAACATCAGAGAAGCTCATGATATTTTAAACTGACTTTTAAGCAATGTGCTGAAAGCTACATCAACCAGGGCCTCATTTGGGCTGTGTTTAAAATCTGCATATGCAGCTAAAATCTAAAACTCCCATCCGGGAATTTCCTTTCTGTGGACTACACAAAGATCAACGACAACTTTCACTACTTCTACCAACTTACAGTGAACGTAAACGCTACAGACTTGAGTCCAACTCTTCCAGCATCATGTGTGCAACACCAACATGAACAAAGGCACGTGACGAGGGGCAATGGGGGAAAAAAAGAGCCACTTACCATCCTTTTCCACAGGATCCACGATGACCGTCTGTGTTTCCTTAGAGTAGGAGACATTTTCTCGTGGAGCGATGCTCGTCTCATTCACTTTGGCAACACTCAAGCGAATTCTTCTGGGCCTGGATAAGAGTCAGGAAGGGTCGATGGATTGGGGGGTGGAGGTGGGGGGGGGGGGGGGGGGAAGATTTTTACTTAAACACTTCATCTCTATGTGCCTCTAAATGTCATGCTGTCAGCACCCCCTCCATTTAAGTATGAAGTCTAAAATTCACAGAAGATAACCCCCCCCCCATCAATTATACAGTAAAATTGGACTTGGTCATAAAAATAAAAAAAGCATCCAAAATGTTGCACCAAATATGTATCAGTTTCCTTTTTTCAACTGTCAAGTATATTCACACTAATCACAAACAATGTTTTTACTTGTCTCTGATCATCCCATTGCAACTTCAAAATTAGACATTACTCACTCTCCTAAAACCCCACTTACAATATTCAAAAATAAGTTATAAAAAGTTTTTTAAAAAGAGCTTTACGTGGTTTGGCTGATGCTAGGAGGTGCCTCTGTCTCTGGAATCCTTTGACTCTGTGGAGCAACTTTGGCTGGAGATGCTGTTTTCGCCTCTGTGCAACAAAATCATCACGATTCAGATTCAGACACATGTTTGTTGTACTCTGCTACTGCCCTAGTATTTAAATGGATGGCACTGCCCTTTGTTTCATCAGAACAACAGACAAAAATGGTAACTGCTTTTTGGACTTTGTTCAAATTTCTTTATCAGTTTATGTCTATGCACTTCAGGGCGGGCACACACACACACACACACACACACACTCTCCCAAAACACTTATTTCTCTTCATTTCCCAAAAGTCAGCTCTTGCCCTTACTATGTTTTCCCATGAAACTGAAAGGGTAGAGCTATCCTGTTTACAGTGCCAGTGGAACTGTCCTGGTTACGGTGGAACAGTGTTGTTTACTGAATGCTAAAATAAACTGAACTGTCCTGTTTTATAGTGTTCACTGCTACAGTAGGACTGCTCCGTTGAAAGAGTGTACAGCAGAGCTGACAAACTCACACTTTGGTCTCAGTAAATAATTCTGAATTTAAGGATTTTTCCTCACAGACATGTAATGCACTTTTTAATACTTTGTTGACATCAGTAAGCCTGAAGCTGCACCATGCATATTATTATCGATGACAGTGTGATGATGACGAAAGTATCAAGCACAGCCCTTTTAGTTTCACAGCTCTCACTTTACAACTGTTACATCAACTGTCATATCAGTTGTAAACCTCTTCAATTGTTACTCACTCTTCATACTAATAATACAGAGAAAAACAAGAAGCAGAAACAATGTTTCTTACATTTCAATATTATGCTTTTAGCTTTGATAGAAGTTATAACTAAGAAGAGCAACCAGCAATAAAAACTAAACTAGTATAATTACTGGTTTTCTGAACAGTTCAATGAACTACTATTAGTATTACACAGTATTAGCACTGCTGTGCATTAATTAGTAATAGTATTAACTAATACTAATTAATTAAAACTTCATGCAGCAAATAATGCAATACCTGATACAGGTGAGATGCCGAATTCGCGGAGAATTTCATCAGGTTCTGTGCCAGATATGTCAGCACTGACAGACTTGCCAGTGCTTTTGAAATCATCACCCTGAAAGTGAAAGCATTCAACAGAAAAAACACAGTAAACAAAATGTACATGCAGTATACACACAATAAAACCATGCTTGAGAAAACACAGTAAATAAAATGTGCATGCATACATACAATAAAACCGCGCCTGTTACACAGTTGTTGTGTTGAATTGCCCTGTGAGGGATGATTACATTTTTTTGACTTTTTGACTTGATTTGCTTTTCCTTCAAATTCATGCATGAACACCTGTGAATGTGCTTTGTTTCATCTTAATCACTGAACAGCTCATCACAACTTGCAATTTTTGTAATAATTTTTTGGACAACTGACACTGATATATAATGTATACAGACAACTCTTTCAAACTTATGAACATTACTATTCTAATATTTACTACAAGTACAACTGCAAGGCAGGAAACTGTCTATGGAACTGATCATTTTACACACACAAAAATGTTTTTTTCTTCTTTTCTGAACCAGTGTGTTTTGAGAGCTTTTCTGAAAGGAGAGAGTCTAAGAGGTGCATGTATCTGTGGGTTGGAATACAGCTATGGAAAGTCCAGCCTTGAAACCAGAAAGTACACCTGCATAAAGAACTGGTGTTTGCCCTGGGGACAGCATGGAGCCTTTTGTTACTGGATCTGAGACAGTGGGAAGGTGCATAACAGAATTAACACTAACAATTATTAACACCCGTTGACCTGTCATCTGTGTTTGATGAGCAATAGTGGGAAGGTGAGTAACACACAGTGGTATCTGCTACCCATGATGGACCCAGGCAACGAGACATGCAGGCCACCAAGTTTGTTGTTTCTAATGGTATTTCACTATTTGCCTATCAACTGAAATGGTGCACATGCTTTAATGGGCTGCAATTATCAAACAAGTGCAACTTGTCAAGTTGTAAGTTGATCCTGACACCTGTTTACACTAAAAGACAAAACAGGACGACACACGTATCCATAATATTAATAAATCCTTTTTTATGAGCACCCCTGGTTGTGGAATGTTGCCCAAACTACTATGATTCCCACAGGACAACGAAGAAGAAGAAGAAGAAATCTGTTGGTTATTGGTAAACATACAGGTGCAGGGTATGGCAGGCTCAGATTCTGGATGTGATTCGCTGTGACAATTTACATCTTTGTAATGTAAGTAGACCTACAAGAATTAGGCATGAAAACACCAACTTACTGACATCGTCAATGGTATTCTGATAGTTTACTGCATGAAACTGCATACCCATTGTCTGCCACATCTGCCATTTTTAATTTGTCTGATGACTGTCAGAAACTTGAGATGAGAAAGGTGATGATTTGTTTTGATAATGCAAACTTTTTTTGTGCAATGCAGATGCTATTGCTATGCAATTAGGCAGCCTATGCTGCGAAAATAAATAAACAAAAATCAATAAAATTTAAATATATTTATGGTGTCAAGAAAACTTCACCATGTAGTAACATTAGCAACATCTTCTGGATTCATTTAAGAGCTGTCCCTCCTTGAGCTCAATTGGCTCTGGTGGTGGTGGTGGTCTTTGTTGTGGCTTGGGTGCCACTTAAAAAACAAACAAATGGTTACAACACATTGCACCTGCATCACTCTTCTGTGACTTGTGTTCCTTCCCACAACAGTTCAAAATGACTGACATCATGGATATTTGGCAGGTCTACAGTAATTTAACAAAGTAACCAATCATAAAAATAGCAGTTAGCACTGAAGATGTCAATAAGTTGAGTTTTCACACCTAGTGCCAGTAGACTAGTGGTTCACATCACATGATGCCATCAGCAATCCAGAAGCAAAACATATTGCTTGCTGTATTCCAAAAAGAGTTCAAAACGCCTGACAAAGCAGACAGTGGTAATAATAATAATCATATTAATAATAAGGAATTTATAGAATTCTTTTCATAACAAAGCATGGCAAAAACACATGCACACAAGATCATACATGCACATGTATGCAAACACAGGATTACACGCACGCACACACAATGCCTATAAAGAACACACGCATGCAAGCGTGCACACACACACACATGGCTGAGACTGAGAAGGATGGGCGGGTGGGGGGGGGGGGGGGAGGGGGGGGGGTTTAAAGACTAGTCTGAAGGCATGGCTAGAACTAGTATAACTATAAGAGCTGAGCACCAAAACAATACAGAGTTTAAGATTTGTGCAGCATAACACATATTACTGGACCACTGGTCAAAATACTGTTTGAAGAGGTACGTTTTAAGGCTAGTTTTGAAGGCAGGGATGGAAGGGCACAAAAGGAAGAGAATTCCAGATTTGTGCAACAGAGAAGCAAATGGTATCATCATCATGACCATGCTGTTTTCTTTAAGTCCTATCATCCAAAAAAGAGCACAGAGACCAAGAACGGACATAGATCTGGGCAAGTTCAGCCAAGTACTGAGGGGCAGTGCCAGTGGTGATTTGATAGCAGGGACAAGCTATTTTGTATTTAATTCTCTGTTCTATGGGGGAGCCAGTGTAGTTGCTTGAGCAGAGGTACTGCAGTTCGACGCAATAAACAACAGGAAAATCACCATTGAAAATGCCGACAGATTAGCATTTAGACTCTTAATGACCCCGTTGAGATCACTAGGGTGTAGCAGCAATATTGTAAGTTTACACGAATCGCATCCACTAGAGATCCAAAATCTGGGCCTGCCATGCCCTGTACCAAAACTGCATCTACAATATTAAACTGAAAAAACAGGGGTTTTCGGTGCCAATAACAAACCACCACACAATACTGAAAAGCATTCTGCAATAAAATGAATGATAGTGTGCATTACGTTAACAGCTCTGGACAGACAACCCTTCAATAGGTTTGATAAATTATGCTAAAATTAACCCGCTGTGCGGCGTAAGATGGCAAAGATTACCTCTTTTCCTTTCTTTGAAAGTTCTTTTTCTTTCCTCTCTTTACGCATTTGCTCGAGGCGAGCTTTCTTTCGCTCAAGTTCGGCTTTTCTGTCAGCCATAGTGGCGAAATTCTCCAAGAAACTGCCAAAGTCTAAATGTTGTCTGCCGACGTCTGACTCACAACTTCCATATATATTTACTGCGGAATAGTGGTTAATATATTCAAATAGAAACATAAAGCAGAAATCTAAATAAAATAACTTAAACAAAGATAAATACGAAAAAATAATGAGTTGATTTGGTTTACATTTTTAATTTGCTTGATTGTTTCGGACCCATTTTCCTCGAACCTAATATTTCAGAGTGGCATCCCTTCTTCCAAAGGATCAAAGTGCTGTCTGCATTGAAAAGCAATTTGCGCATTATCTAGGTTATTACAGTCATGGCAGACTTGCCGATGTCGAAAGCCATCGTCAAATTCAATTCACATTCTCAAGCAAGAGATAAGATTTACAGGTAGCAGTGATATATCGATTAATTACGATATTGTGGAATTTATTGTTTATGCAACATGTGGTGTTGATTCTTTTGTTGTTGTTTTTGAGTTGATACAGTAACTAGTGAAAGTCACGCGATTGTTTTACGTTCCGCCTTAAGTGTGTCTTCTTTTTTATTTTGACTCGAGGGTAATATCCAAGGAGGCGGTCAAACATTCCCTGGACAATTTAAACGCCATTATGGGTCACAAATATTTGAATCTACCAAACAAGTTCATACAGATCTAGCGAATGACGCCAAAATTTGCAACAAAAGTGAATTTGATTATAGTCTGTAAAAGGTGAGTCGCAGTGCATGATTGATTGTTTTGCCAACTTCAGCACTAAGGAAGCTTGCATGTCGTTTCTGAGAAACTAGATCTTGGTCTGATGCACACTGAAAAACAAAATATGATAAAGCTCACCTTTTGTTGCAAATTTTGGTTTTATTCGCTTGATAATTGACAATGATATGACACTCTCTGGATGATTCTGATGACACTTGTGACCCAAAATGGCGTTTAAACTGTCCCAGGAATTTCTGACCACCTCCTTGGATATTACCAACTCGAGGTCTGCATCAGCAATATATGTTCAGCAGATGGGATTTCATTCATCAGAGTTGTAGAAAGACTGTTTTTGTTTGTTTTTTGTCAAGAAGATTCTTGAAGGTGTTAATATGTTGTGTGTGCTTGGCATTCTCTGTGAAAGTGTTCTAGTAGGTGCAGCTTGTTTACTGAATGAGTTTCCTGTTGAGTTTCCCAGCAATGTTCAATAATTATATATATTTTTATGAGAAGAAAAAAAATGGTCAATACAGTTTCTTGACTTGTCAAGGTTGGGTTAAAGAATTGTCTAATGTCAGCATCATCAAGATTAAAACTGATCTCTTTTAGTGTTAAGTGGATGTATCTGGTGATTGGTTCAACCCATCACTGAATCTCTTGATCCTGAAACAGGGGTCAGAACCTGTTAGCAGATACTTTTCTCATTACTTTTCCCAGTATCCGGCCCAGATGCTTTTTATATTTTATGTAACAGTCTAACACTAACAGTACACTTCTCATCTGTTTCAGGATTGCACAATATGGATCCCGACTAGCACTGTGGTATTTGACAAAGCAGACAGGGGGAGGTACCCTGGAGAAAAAACTGAAGAAACTTGAGGCAGCTTTGGCATTATCCAGAAAATGTAGGTGTTGACGGGGATTGGGGAGAGAGGGTACTCTGTGCATGATGAATTTTTGTCAGTTCAAAGAAACTGAAAAAGTATGTGTAGATATATATATGAGCCTGTGCCAAAAGGCGAGGACCATCCATTTTTTGGTCATAAATTCTTCTTCAGGTTTAAGTTTTCTCTGAACAAACCTACCTTTATCTGAAAGAGTATGCATCAAAGAGATAATAAAGATAAGCTTGACTCCCAAAGTCAGTTTTGAGTTAGTAAAATATGAAAATTTACACCAAGTCCGGGCTGAAAATCGGCAAAGGAAGGGTGGACATTTCGGGTGCACCACTTCAGTTGTCTTTTTGTTTGCATCTTTCTTCTTTAGGCAATTTTCCCTTTGCTGCCTGACAGGTCATAGTCAAAGGTTTTTAATGCTTGTGAAAACGGTTCATTACTACTTGTAAAATCTGAATAATTGAAATAAACATGTTTATTTCGATCGAAACGCATTGGGTCCGGTTCTGATGCTGATGGAAACGTTCGTCTGCTACTATTCACTGCGGACTTGTGGGTGGTGAAACAAAGAAGCTGTTGCTAAAATCAGTGTTTAGTCAAAAGCAGTGATAATAAAAGCGTTGGATTCCGTTCGTAATTATTTTTTTCATAAAATTTCAAGTTTTTATTTTGTCAGTTCGTTAGGATCAAAAAATTGCCGATCCTGGGGATGAACGTTGATTTTGTGACCGCGTTTTTTTTGCACAAAGCGCAGCCATGTTTACCCACTGTGCTTTGCGCCTACTTTCTCTTCAAACATGGTGCCAACAAGGAACGGTGAGTGAATTTTCGATTTGGGTCATGTACCTTTTTACAGTTTCAATCGAAATGTGATGTTGCGTCCGACAGATTAAATAGTTACTTTTCATTGATACAACGTTATTTTTGCATTTTCATTCGTAATTGTAAGTGAAGTGACCATTATTAAACAGGTTTCGGTCGGCAGTGTGCAAATTCAAAGTGATGTCTTTGTTCGATAGCCAGCTGTTTCTCAGATGACACAACTCGGTCACTCGCGATCGAAACACTGACCTAAGGCACTCGCGATCAAAACACTGACCTAAGGCGCGGAGGTCAGTGTTTCGATCGCGAGTGACTGATTTTTGCACAGTAATGTTCAAGTTTCGATCGAACGAACTAGTTTTTTTCTTAGTGTTTCAACTGAAAGAGAAAAATGTATACGTTCAAGTGTTTACTTCGTAATGGCGAAAATACCCGTGTTTACGATGGCACACGTTTCGGAGTTGATTTGCCTCTGTCGGACAGCGTTTTTTTCATTTGTTCAGTCGATCAGAACAGCATGATGCCATGACACAAATTCTTACTCCTCATTACACTTCTGCAACTCTACAGGTTTATTATTGCCATCTGTGATGTGAACTAAGAGTTTTTAAAAAGGCATAGCCATAAATTATCTATTTATACCAATTTATACAAATTATACAAAGACACAACAACAAAAAGAAGAAGAAAGAAAAAGAAAAAAAGCATTCCCATGACATTAACATTGTGATTAGGGAGATGATTTGTTTTTGTTTTTTTTATCTCCCCAGGCCTTCCCATTTCCCTGGGATGAATAAAGTATATTGTTATTGTTGTTTTGATTCTATTCCTAGCAGGACAGATGCATTCTAAAGTGTCTGCTGAAACTAGTGAAAGCCAGAATAGAATTTCTTAACTGATGTAGTTTTATATGTGCATTGCAGTATAAATACAATACAGTGCAGCATATAAAGTAGAATTCTTGTGACAGTTCACTATAAATATGCAACATGAAGACAAAACATTCATACAACACAAAATACAATACACTGTGGCACAATGTAGGTTGGGGGTGGAAGTTAGTAGGGAGAAAAGACCAAATGAACAGAAATTTAAAAAAGGAGGGGGTAACCTGGTATTTGTGTTATTATGTTTCAACTACAGCACTATATATATGTTAGTAATATTACCTAATGTCTCATATAGATGTATATATATATATATATATTCTGGGGAAAGTCAAAACGCACACACGTGCGCGTGCAGACACACACAATATCTTATATGCATGTAGGTCTCCAGAGTTGCATACCTATAAATTATTATGTACACATGCATGTTTCTTTTCAGGCTAAAGAGGTCGATGCTCCAAAAGGGGAAGAGCAAGTGTTTTTCATCACACAGCAGGGACAACATTAGTGGAGCATGAAGCCAGATTCGTCCTGGGAAGCACTGCAGTACTTAGGAACAGCAGAGAAATAAAGATATGTCTCAGTGCTGAACTGCCAACTCACTGAAAACACATATTTTAAATTTCTTAGGATGGGAAGTATTAGTGTTAACATGGGAAATTCTCTATGCTTTGTCATCAGTTTCCAGATTTTGCATTACTGTTTCTGGTTACTTACAATATGTTACAGTTGTTATTCCAGGTAGTGAGACTTGAATGCCAAATCAATGTCTTTCGTAATTGAATTTTACCTGCTGTTAACAATAGGGTTAAGGGTATAGGGTGAATGTACATTTGTAATTCACATGGTTTTCTGTTTTGTCAATGAAAGAATAATAATGACAACTTGGCTGTACTTTTTCTAGGTCACATACTGACTGTCCAGTGTTACATATTCCATTGTGTCCTCTGATGTGCATGGCATCCGACAGTGCATTACTTTAAATAATGGTTTCAGCCTTGTTCAGTATTTACAGCAATGTGTCAGATGTAGGAAAACTAAGTGATTTATTAGCTGTGCATATGTTTTACAGGAAAGGAAAGTTTACAAACTTTACAAAGGGAAGTGTTGTGTCCACCATAGAGTTGTTACATCCAACAGATAAAATGCTTAAAAAGGGCCTTTGACAAAATTACAACTATACAAGCAACTTGTTTAGTGCTGCAGTCATCAAAACCACTGTTATCAGCTGGTAACATTTTGTTGCATTGTAGGGAAATCAGCACTGTTATTTTATAAGCTGTGTATTGTGAGCAAGGGAAATGTTATGTCCATCCAATAATTGTTACATCCGACAGATAAAATGTTTAAAAAAATGTTGATGACCTTATTTCATGCTGCAGTCATGGAAACAACTATGCTTCATAAATTCTAATAAACACATCCTATTTTTGATTCAGTGTTGTGTTTCATTTTCATTTTATTAAAAAAATTAAGGTGGCAGTCTGTCGGATGTAACACAGGACATCATTGTTATGATTTTGAATATGAAATAAAAAGTGAATTGAGACAATTTAAGTTTTACTGTCTTGTTATAAATGATGGGTGTTTATTTTTCCCACAGATTGATAGCAATCATTAAATTCAAAGATTAAATTTAAAAAAACATTGTGTCCTGTGTTGCATCCGACAGATTCAGGTGTCTGTCTTTAAACGTCTTTTTCTCAGACTCGCTTCATCAAGTTATCTTTTTCAGACCTGAAATGTATATAAAAAAGACTTATCTTTTAAATGCTGTTACTTGCTAAATGACTTTTCTGCTTTTATTTTTCACTCTAATGTCCACCTTCTAAGCAGCACCTTTTGGCACATGCTCATATATATATGGGTGTGTGTGTGTGGGTCTATGAGTGATGAGATGTAAGTGTGCGTATATAATATTGGTGTATGTTCATATCTGTGCTTTGTGTTTCTGTGTGACTGTCTGTATATAATGTCAGCTCTGAATATTTTGCTCACTGTTTGTATCCATGAGAAAATGGTTTCTTTTTGTTTTTACAGTGTTTCGAATGGGCAACAGTCTAGAATTGGGACAAAAAGCTCTGGAGGCTATGTCAATGCCAGACCTAACACTACGGAATCTTGCTGTCACTGCTCACTCACTGAAAGCACTGTGGCTTCTCCTCGACCACACAATCTGGTGTGGCAAAATAGAAATCATCAAGGTCTGCAATTTTTTTAACATTACATGAAATTGGTAAACTGAATCTATAGGGATTCTCCTGTTCATGGACTTCTTCTCTTAAAGATCCAACTGTAAATGTACCATTCTCATCAGGGTTTATACTGTAATTGAACTTTTTCTTATCAGGGATCCTACTGTAAATGGACATTTTTTCATCAAGGATTCTGCTATAAATTCAGCTTTTTCTCATCGGGGATTTTAATATGTATATATATATATATATATGGACTTTTTTCTTCGGTATCCTACTGAAAATGGACTTTTTCTCATCAGGGATTGTACTGTAAAGGGACTGCTTTCTGTTATGTGTCCTGCTGTAAAAGGACTTTCTCATCAGGGATTCTGCTGTAAAATTATTGTTTTCTGTTAAGATCCTACTGTATATTTTGTCAGCAGGGATTGTACTGTAATAAAAAATTTTTTAAATGGATGTAAATCCTAGTGTAAAAGACAGGACATCAAAATCTAACTACCTACTGTAAAAGGATTTTTCATCAAATATTCTATTGTAAATGGATCCCTCCCCTCTTAAATTTTATCAGGGGCTCTACGGTAGATATACCGTTCTGTGTTCACTAAGTTTGATTTATCTTATTTTGATGATGAAGCATGTAGCCACTCTCGTCTTTCTGTCCCACAGATCGACATCCAGCTGTGGAGCAAATGGTCGTCATGGGCTTGGTTGATTGGATTGGCTGCCTCCACGACCTTTGACCTCCTCAAGCTGCACCACCTTCAGACCAAGCTGGACAACACCGCTCTCCTGATGGACTCCATGACCTGGCATGACCTGGCCGACCAGATCCTGTTGGAGATGCACACGGTCAGGCTGAACTTCTGGCGGGATTTCTGCGACCTCTTCATCCCCCTCAGCACCCTGCAGTACGCCAGCCCCGGGCTGGGGGCGTTGTGCGGCCTGCTCTCCTCCCTCATCGGCTTCCAGCTGGAGTGGGAGAAAAATGTCAGCCCTTACAAGATCAATAAGACTATGAGGCTGATTTGATTTCATCTCTTCCTTCAGAGCTCTTCTTTGCAACTGTTCTGCACCCCCCCCCCCCTTCTTTCCTCGTTGGCAGCAATTCTCACTGCACTGCTTGCTGCTACTGTTGGCATTGGCATTGGTGCTCTGTGTGCGCTTTAGTCTCAGGTTGCAGGTGAGAGTCTGGGCAACAAAGACTTACTGTGTCATACTGTGATGAAACTTACTCGCTTTTTTTCTTTTTTTCTCAGTTCTGACCCAATTTGCCACAATGCGAGGACATGAAATGTACAAATGCTTGCAGACTTCTCATTTTCCAAAAGCTATCTTGAACAAATGGACTAATTTTCATTGTTATCATTGAAGGCGTGCGCATCTTCGTAAAACCAAGATTTTCTTAAATGGGATCAATAGTATGCTACTGCAAGTACATGGGAAAAAAGCATGGGAGATGATAGAACATGTGGTCAGTCTGAACATCCACACTGAAAGCTTTTGGGCAGAAGTTTTCAAATGGCCCAGGCACCATCATGTTATACTTGTAAATGCAGAAAGTGCAGTTTCTTCTGTGTTGCCCTACCAATCTGAGAGGTTCACCCACACTCCGAGCCTCACTTTCCAGCACCCTTCCTCTAAACTCTGCTAAAATCAGTTACACATCTGAAGGGGAACTACTTATCTCTGTGTGTCTGTCTTCTGAAATCACCCCCAGGTCTTAGGCTGCTAAATGCTCTCTGAAAAAGAAGCAAAAAGTTTGGGTACTGGTAATAAGACTGTGGAATCAACATGGTACTGAAGCACATGGATAGGTGTATCCACCGTCGGTAAAAAAAATAAAAAATGTCTTGATTCAAATGATCTGGGTATTATTTGTGCTGGTGTAAGCACTGTGAGTGGCTATAAAAGAAATGCCTGATACAATCATGAGTTGTCTATTAAAAACTTACTGCCATTTAAGTACCAAAGGAAAACTATCAGTTAGCTGATGTTTTGTACGTTGTTTGTTAGTGTTCCTCAGCTAAATGTAAACTGAAGGGGGGCTTAATGTCCTCGGATGTCAGGCTGACATGTGGGGGGGGGGGGGGGGGGGGGGGGAAGGATCTGAAACAAAATGACTGCTAGCGTCCTAAAACAAGATCCAAACACAAAAAGGTTCAAACAAACGCTTATTTATTTTGACACGGATTCACAGTATGCAAATTTTCGGGGAAATTCCCTTTGTCAAGCCACAAAACGACACTTTGACATATTAGGAACAAAGTAAACCAAAGCTCAGAGTTGGAGGTTATTATATATGTCCACTGTGCCATTGCTGAAAGGCAACTCTTGCTTTCTGCTTCTGTTAAATAACTTTCAGATCTCGTCTGGCAGCCGGATGTGACTCTTTGCGTGTATATGGAATAGCACTGGGATGATGTGAATGCAGATTGATTCTGTTTGAACGTTTCTGCACTCCAACTTATGTGTGCATAATGTGCGAGTGATATTTGTATGTGTGTCTGCGTGCATAAAGTGGAAATTTTATCCTTGTGCAATGACAATTATTGCCAAAATCTGCCCTTTGTTGAAGTTAGTGAGGCATGATATCTATTTGTATATTCACTTGTTTTATTCGCCTCAGGTTGTTTTACTGGTCACAGGGTGGTCTGCGTGCAAGGGTATGTGTGACTGAGCGACTGGATGCGTCTGTGATGATATTTACTCTGTGAATGTTTTTTACTTTTAGTTTGCGGCTAGATTTGATGACTGATCATGCTTCACTTCGAATCGTTTTGTTATATTCAAGTTTCAGACCAGAAAAATAATCAAACAATGCTGACTGCCTGTATTCTGAGATCAAAACACTCAAAAGGTTAAAAAGAATGCTTATTTTAATTATATAAGACAATTCTGTGAAAACACCTTTCTCAAGCATCAAACAAACCCTTGGTGCTTCAATGCCCCCCCCCCCCCCCCCCCCCCCCCCCCCCACTTCTCTGCGAACTGAAAGCTAAGCAGATCAAATTTTATGCCTATCATTGTTTCTTAGGTCCTCGCCTGAAAAGGTGTTTTCACTGAAAATTTGCACATGTTTTGTATTGTTTAATTAAAATAAGCTTTCTTGTTCATTGTTTTGATGTTATTCAAGTTTAGTCACCTGAGCTGCATTTGGACTTCAGTGCAGTTGTGTGTGCAGATGGTGAGGATGCATGTATACATGCAGTAGATGTGGGTGGGTGTGTTTGTGGGTGTGGTTTTCAATGCTAATAGTCATGCAGACTCCTCAACCTGCAACTCGAAACCACATTTCAGCTGTTCTTACCAGATCTTTTGTAATGTGTGGATAAATGTTTTGTTGAAAGATGCTGTGAAAGGAATGCAAGGGTGTGTGGGAGATGAGCACTGGTGTGTGTGCTTTCAATTTCACTGTGTGGATCTTGCATGTGTCACCGCTGGGAAAGGAATGGAAGGGTGGGAGGTGGACGAGCACTGGTGTGTGTGCTTACAATTTCACTGTGTGGATCTTGCCTGTGTGTCACAGAAAGCACTGGTGTGTGTGCTGGGAAAGGAATGGAAGGGTGGGAGGGAGACGAGCACTGGTGTGTGTGCTTACAATTTCACTGTATGGATCTTGCCTGTGACACTGCTGGGAACGGAATGGAAGGGTGGGAGGGAGATGAGCATGGGTGTGTGTACTTAAAATTGCACTGTGTGGATCTTGCCTGTGACACTGCACCATAACCTTTTTGTACAGTTTGTGAGGAAAATCGACCTTCTACCTTAAAGGACAAGTCCAAGGTTAGGGGTGATTTTGGACACGATTTCCGTTAAAGCTCACTGAGAACGATGATGTAGGTGAAACTGTGATCTGAGGGTTATAAATGCACGAAAAAAAAGGCATTTTCTGTCATACCGAAAGCGTCGCCATGACGCCCAAATCACGTGACCATATGCCTACTACGTCACTCTGGGGAGTCGCTGCAAAATGGCCAACTCAAGCTCCAAAGACGAAACTGATATTTGCCCGAGAGACCCACAAGGATACAGCCGTATCAGTTTGAGCCTGTCAGGCAGGATTTTGAAAGAGTACTGGAACATCGTGTCAGCTTCGAAGAAAACCCCATGCGGTATTCCATGGGGTTTGCGAAATCTCACTCACTGAAGTGCTCGCTACACAAATGGGCATGATGCGGCGCAGCAAGAAAGTCAGCTCGTTTGAATTGTATAAATTTAATCCACTTTCGCCCCACTGCAGGTCGATTGCACTGGAGCTCGTGCATTGTTATACCTGCGGTCGTCTGCAAATTGTTACAGTTCACGGCAACACAGTAGGCCGGCATAGTTAACTTTTTTGTCGACCACACACATACACAGTTTACTGAAGAATCTAAGATGGCAACCGCACTGACTTCCCAGACTGACGTCACTTCCGGGAAAGCCTACAGAAAATAAAATCGATTAAAAACCCAATTAAACATTTTTTTTATTTTTTTATTTTATTAAATCTGCAACTAGTGACTCATTTGTCAATCATTTCGATGGTCATTTTGCATACTTAAAAACCTTGAACTTTTACTTTAAAGGGGACCCCAGTTGAAGAGTCAAGGTGGCCTTAAAGTGTAGAAAATGTGCAAATATTTCCCGTCACAGGCTTTGTATGGTGATTCTCTCAATATGTATGCAACAGAAGTGCTTTTTTACATCAAACATAAGTTCCTCAGGTGTGTGGTTCACTCTCTACCCAGTTGAGAGCAGAAAAGGTTGGCTCATAATGTAAAAACATTTACTTCTGCCACACACGCCAGCCTTGTTCATATCATAGACAGACTGCCAGACACTGTTGTGCCACACAAGCCGGCCTTGACACAGACTGCCAGACACAAAATGGCAGTAATTTCAGCCATATTTTTCCCGACTTTCAAACGTTGATTTTTAACAGACTTTACTGAAAGTTGACTGGACAAACTGCTGTGAGTCACTGCGTATTTTTTATCCCATTCCTATCAGTGGGGTTCATGATACTCCTTCTCTTCGGGTCCCCTTTAATTGTGGTGCTGTTTTCACAGACCCTATAGTATAACTTTATAAGTGGCCGACAGAACTTTATTTTTTCCCCTGATGGCTGGGGACAATGCAAATTGTTCCCTTGGAGACACAGTGCCCATATATGGGCACAGTGGGTACTAACTCTTTTTTAATTTTTTCATACTGTGACTTGCCAATGAAAATCCATACTGTGACTTGCCAATGGAAATTGATTTGATTCAAATAAAGTTTATAAACACTTACCTTTCAAAAGAGTTTATCTTCCTTTTATTACGTTCAGCCACAAGTACACACACATGGAAACTATATGTTATTACACCTTTTTGTTACATTTGTTTGATACCAAAGACAGGACAAACCTTGAGCTCCAGAATCAACCAGCAGCATTGTATCAAGTCTTCAGACCTGCTGTGTGCCATTATTATTATTACTGGAATCACCCTGATATAACCATACTGGTTGACTGGGTGTAAAACACCAAGTTACTTATTTACTTACAGTTACTGAAATACAACACTTACTGTTACTAGAATACACTACAATTTGGCACAGGTACCAGCGAATACAAAGTAATATCACACAGTCTTGACAGTAAATGCTGTTTAATATCACTGTGCAAGTGGTCAAAAACATGCATTTGTGGGCAAAATAAGTGAACAGCTGATTTTGAATGTAAACCAAAAAAAATGAGTGTAAACAAAAATTTACACAATAATTTGAATGTAAAAATAATTTATACAATAACTTCATTTGAATGTAAACAACAATTTATACAATAATTTGAGTGTAAACTACAATTTATACAATAACTTCATTTGAATGTAAACAAACATATGCTTCAACTTTCATTTCATTTTACTCTCTTCATATTCTTCATAATAAACAATGAATAACAAGAACTATAAACCACTGCCAGGCAACTACCCTCAAACAGCGTTTCCCCACACTTGACCCTCACATCATTTCCCCACCCCTGACCCTGACATTCACCCAATGTTGGATGAGACAACAGAATGTGCCAGTGTTTCCCCACACCTGACCCTGACGTTCACCCAGTGTTGGATGAGACAACAGAATGTGCCAGTGTTTCCCCACACCTGACCCTGATGTTCACCCAGTATTGGATGAGACAACAGTGTGCCAATTTCCCCACACCTGACCCTGATGTTCACCCAGTAGTGGATGAGACAGCAGAGTGTTTCACCATTTCCCCACACCTGACCCTGCCACCATTTCCCCACACCTAACCTTGACGTTCACCCAATGTTGGATGAGACAACAGTGTGCCAGTTTCCCCACACCTGACCCTGATGTTCACCCAGTGTTGGATGAGACAGCAGAGTGTGCTACTGTTTCCCCACACCTGACCCTGATGTTCACCCAGTGTTGGATGAGACAGCAGAGTGTGCTACTGTTTCCCCACACCTGACCCTGCCACCAACAGTGCGCCAGTTTCCCCACACCTGACCCTGACGTTCACCCAGTGTTGGATGAGACGGCAGAGTGTTTCACCAGTTCCCCACACCTGACCCTGACATTCACCCACTGTTGGATGAGACTGCAGTGTGTCGCTATTTCGCCACCTTGACATCCACCCAGTGTTGGATGAGACGGCAGAGTGTTTCACCATTTCCCCACACCTGACCCTGACGTTCACCCAGTGTTGGATGAGATGGCAGTGTTTCACCATTTCCCCACACCTAACCCTGACGTTCACCCAGTGTTGGATGAGACGGCAGTGTTTCACCATTTCCCCACACCTAGCCCTGACGTTCACCCAGTGTTGGATAAGATGGCAGAGTGTGCCACCATTTCCCCACACCTGACCAAACCATCATACATGTGTACAAGTGCAGTGTTACTTGCCACTGCAGCATCTACACTCCAATTTTAGGGATTTCAATAAGGGAGTTTCTCATGTCAGGAAGACTGCCATAGCTGAAAGCAATCCTGACGTAGAAATCTCAACAAACAATTATGTTTTGGCTAGAGACAAAAAGATGCCAGTAACGACAATGCCAATTTAATAGTCTCATATATATGTAGACAGATGTTCTGGTTAAAAAGCATGTAAGTATGCACACTTTGACAACAGAAGAGATCCTTCCCATCAGCCTAGTCATGATAAAATGCATGCAAAGTGTATTTTGATTTATATCATCATTTCTTTTGTGAAGGTGTTGCAAACATATCAACTCAACTTACATACAGCCACTCAGTCAGAGTCGCATACAACTAGAGTGCAGTGGGTCTGCTCTGAAGCAGAGGACAGCATTGTACAGTTGCCATTGCGAAGCACTTAGGGCTCACCTGAAGACAAGGCACTCAGCTAGTGTTTACATACAAAAGCTAAAAACACACACACACAAACTGGAGGTATATGTTAATCAGTATCACAGATTTTGCTCACAGTGGAGACACCACAACAATCAGCAGCAGGGTCTGTGCCCTTTAAAAAGTAAAACGCTCTGGTGGGTCTCCAGAGTGCACAACCTATTTGGCTGCAAAACATCAGCCCTTTCACTGGGTTACTTATTTACTCACAACATGATTAGAAACCTGATCACATACAAGCAGCATAGTAATGAATTCATTCAGAGAAATAACTGATTTCAACCCACACACATGTGTGCACAACACACACTAACACAAACTCAGCCACACACTGATACACACATATTAATAATTAACACACCACACCACACACACACCACCTCCATCCAAAATCCATTGTGATGCCTAAGCAAATTAGTATATTCCGCAGTTCATCAATCATGAATATCATGAAGTAATTGAATGTAATGTCCACATCACTTCATACATGATACTGTCAGCACTTTTCTGGCACCGATGGTGAACACCTTTAACTGATGCAGACACCAACACTCAGGTCCAAACATCCTCCAGATAGTGTCGGTGTATCCTCATCTTCATCACATATGTCTTTGCGTCATCTGCACTCAGCCCTGCAGTGACCAAAAGAAGAAAATGATTTGCATGAGATGTGAACTGGGTTAAACCTCATCACACACTCTTTGAAATGAAACTCTGCTTAGGAAAAAGTAGTTCAAATATCCCAAACTGTAAACTCTACTTCTAGTGTTGATCTCTCTCTTAAGGCAGAACCATCTAGAGTACCTCTCTCTTAAGGCAGAACCATCTAGTGTACCTCTCTCTTAAGACAGAACCATCTAGTGTCCCGCTCTCTTAAGGCAGAACCATCTAGTGTACCTCTCTCTTAAGACAGAACCATCTAGTGTACCTCTCTCTTAAGACAGAACCATCTAGTGTACCTCTCTCTTAAAACAGAGTGGTTCAAACATAAGCCAAAGTGGTTCAAACATCCTAACTGTAAACTGTACTTCTAGTGTACCTCTCCCTTAAGACAGAGTGGTTCAAACATAGGACAACGCGGTTCAAACATCCTAACTGTAAACTGTACTTCTAGTGTACACCTCTCTTAAGACAGAACCATCTAATGTACCTCTCTCTTGGGACAGAGTGGTTCAAACATTTACACTGTACTGCTTACTTCTAACGCTCCTCTCTTAGTGGCTGGCAAAGGACACTTGAGAGAGCTGTACAACTGAACAAACTGAGGCACAGAACATCGGAGAGTACTGTACAATTGAATGAACTGAGGCAAGGAACACCTGAGAGTTGAGAGTACTGTACAAATGAATGAAACAGCACAAGGAAAATCCCCACAGGAGCTACAGGAGAATTTTCTTCTCCATGGTCAACTTTCTGTGCTGATTTATTTCAGTATTTATTCCACCCGTGTGTTACCACAATAGCAATAAAAAAAGATCCTGGTCATTCTGCAAAAGTGCAGGTGGCAGGTTACAGCTAAACTCGCATGCACCTTACGTATGTGGCTTTGTGTGAAGTGACAATGTAAACTGGTGCATGGTTGTATGGCGTACACAGAACGTGTGCCAAAACAGCGTCAGTTTCATCTGGCATGAGCCATAAAACAACTAAACAGTACTGTCAGTACACCACATCGCTGGATATTCAAAAAAGTGCTATAAAAAGGATAGTCACTCAAAAAAGTGTTATAAAAAGGATAGTGACATATGTGACATGATTGCAATGAATGTGCTCAAGAGCAAAGAATAGTGCTATATAAAAGCGATCAGTCTTAATAATAATAATAATAAATCAGTCATTTACAATCAAATACACATAACAGAACTGGGGACACTAGGCCACACAACAGTGGCCTTCAGAAGCTGCAAGAAGAAATGCAATGCGTGCAATGACAAAGTCACCACCCACCTTGTTCCTGCATTATCACATTCTCGATGGCAGCGCTGACGTCTTTGGCCATGTTTTTGGCATCGCCACACACAAACACCACAGCCTCTTTCTCATGAATCAAGCGGTAGATTTCTGAAGAATGCGCTCGGATGTTGTCCTGCACATATCTGGGACTGTCGTGGCTGTCAGGCACGTCACGTGAAAAAGCCGGCAGAAACTTGGTCAGGACACCTTTCCTCTGAAAGGCCTTCACTGAAGTCCTGAAAAAGAGAGACCCCATAAGATTTCAGTGTTGGGGAACCCATCAACAGCTACAGAGCCTGGCTACTCAGGCTAATACTGATTTCTACAGAGCTGGATGACACAGAGTGATGTTTTGTCACGTTAACACCAACAATTACAGAGCCTCGCTACTCAGGCTAAAACTTGTTTCTATAGAGCTGGATGACACAGGGTGATGTTTTCTCACATTAACACCAACAGCTACAGAGCCTCGCTACTCAGGCTAAAACTTGTATCTACAGAGCTGGATGACACAGAGTTAGACTTCTCAGGCCAACACCAACTGCTACAGAGCCTGACTACTCAGGTTAATATTGATTTCTACAGAGCTGGGCTACAGACTAACACTAACTGCTACAGAGTCAGGCTAACACTGATTTCTACAGATCTGGATGACACAGAGTTAGGCTTCTCAGGCTAACACCAGCTGCTACAGAGCCTGGCTACTCAAATTAATATTGATTTCTACACAGCTGGGCTCGGCACAGACAAGTCACTGGGTGGATGGAAGTTCTGGTTGGTCCGAGAAAATATCTGGACCTGAAAAGCGCATGGTTGCAAAGATAATTCAAATAACACAATTCAAATAACACTGCTACAGAGCTGGGCTACTCAGGCTAGTACTGTTAAAGAGCTGGGCTACCAAGGCTAACACAAACTGCTACAGAGCTGGGCTACCCAGGCTAACACCAGTTGCTAGAGGTCTGAGCTACCCAGGCTAACACCAGTTGCTAGAGGTCTGGGCTACCCAGGCCAACACCAGTTGTTATAGAGCTGGGCAACTCAGACTAACATCACCTGCAATAGAGCTGGGATACTCAGACCACTACAGAGCTGTGTTATTCGGGCTAACACCAGTTCTTACACAGCTGGGCAACTCAAACTAACATTGACTGCAGTAGAAGATCCTTAAAAACGACCTGCATGAATTGTAGTCTTCTAAACTGCAATACCTCATTCCTGCATAACCTCAGAGTCATCAATTGCTTCTTCCTTTTTAAGTTTTAAAAATGTTTTCAAATGTTTAAACACAAAAGGAGAACTCACCTGAACAAGAAATCTCGCTCTTTGTGCCTGCAGCCAAACAACAGCCAAGTCTCTCCAACAGGCTTATCTACCCCTTCTTGCTCCAAGCGCAGTTGTCTCTCCTGTAGAAAGCCAATGTAGGGAGCAACACCAGTGCCTGGCCCGATCATGATCAGCGGCACAGACAAGTCACTGGGTGGATGGAAGTTCTGGTTGGTCCGAGAAAATATCTGGACCTGAAAAGTGCATGGTTGCAAAGATAATTCAAATAACACAATTCACATAACACTGGTTGGGAGTCTGGCTACAATCTTTATGAGAAAAAAAACTAACAAAAAACCCAAAAACCTACTGACTTCTACTAGTTCCAGTTGACACATGTTTATTTCTTCCAACACACCAAATATGAAACAGATCAAAAATGCAGATGCACAACTTTAAAAAAAACTTGTGCTCTCTCTCTCTCCCCCATTCCCCCCTCCCTCTCTCTCCTCCCCCCAGCCACCACCCCCTCCCACTCTCTCCCTCCCTCCTCCTCCCCAACCCCCCCACCCCACTCTCCCTCCCCATCCCACCTCTTCTCTATCTGTCTCAAAGACAGCTTGCCTGACAGGCATTTCTTTGAGTGGTGTGTAAAGCTCAGTCAGTCAGCCACCCTACCTTCCTCTCCCTCTCTTTGTGCATATTTTTGCTACTGGTGATTAACTTCAAACACAAAAAGCAGACCATCTTGGCTTCAGTCAGGAACACTGAGCCACAACAGGGCCAAGACTGGAATGTAAGTAAAGTACTGTTTGAGAATGACTGATATTCAAATATGCAGTCGCCCCCCTCCCCCCGATATCCCATAATGGCTGACTGTGTAAAATACCAGTATTTACTTACTTCTCCCCCCCCCCCCCCCCCACAACATATATGCATACACAAACACAAACATATATATATATATATATGCACTAATGCAGGCATGAGTGCACACACACATACACACCCCATCCCCCAACACTCACACATGCCCGATACTTGAAGAACACTCACCTCTACATCCTCAAGTGACACGGACTCCATCTGAATCACCAGATCCATTGCAACGTCCCCACCACCCTTCCCATCACGCTGCAGTGGCTGTGTGATGTCATCCAGCCAGCCGGTGCACAGACCACGGCGGCTGTACAGCCGACACTGGGAAGACGGGATGTCCACCACGTTAAAGGCAATGTCAACATGACCTGGCCGCCAGTCATCACAGCTGCACACATAATCAGCAAATTGATTTTTTCTATATAAAAAAAACCCAATAAGACCACGAAGGAAAATGATGATGACACTATAACAGTCCTTTGGATGAGATAATAAACCAAGGTACCCCATGCGTATAAACATGCCAAATTCTGAAAAAGGGTATACCTGCTTGACAGCATTATATAAGGATGACCAATGATAATGAAGCCACATGGTTCAGGAGCTGTGTGAGAGTCGAGGTGGCCGTCCTGGGCTGTCCGTCCTAACGAGCCTTCTGGTTTCCGTGGACGTAAACAATTATTGAACCGTGCTTCGGCATTGGTCACAACTTGTCCCTAATATGTCAACTGACATCTGAGGACATTAAGCAACACTTCACCACCAATGAAGCCAGTTGGTCCTGACTCACCTGCAAGCAGAGTAGGGTCGAGGCTGCAGTCTTGGAAGATGCTCTGTGACACACAAAAGAAATAAGACCATTAGTACCAATATAATGAAGATTTTGACATGAAAACACTTAGGCTAAAAATTCTTGAAATCTGCCATCACCAGCCTACAAGTATTCAAATTCTGAGTCTAAAAAAACATTCATACCACTTGTGGTGGGGAGTAAAAATGACACTTATCAATATCAGCACACATGGATAGGCAGATAGTTGCCACTTGATAAACAACTGGACTGCAGACAGAGGCATTTTGTCCGTGTCAGTTTCTACTGGTCTAATGCAGTTTAACTCTATGGACACACCAGTTTATGTTGTCTGTTTCGACATCTTGCATAGGTCAGAAAAGCAGGAAAACACATACACATGATAATAATCATCATAAAACATTTTTCTACAACACCATTTCCCTTTGACAAAAACAGGCTCAAAGCATTTTACAACCCCAACACAATCCAAAATGGCAATAGCCTATTCTGTGGACGTATATGTGGAAAACAATAATCATACCTATCATTATCAATCAATTATGTGGATGTATGAGTGAAAAACAATAATTTAGCATACCTATAAATCAATTTTGTGGATGTGTGAGTGGAAAACAATAATTTAACATACCTATCAATCTCTCTACAGGTGGTTGGCAGGAGGTAAATGTGTACAACACATCCAGCAATGACACGTTCTCTGCACGCACAAAAGCTGCATAGTCCTCCGCCCCTTCCTTGCTACACAGCTCCTGAAGACGACGCTTCTCTGATGCATCACATGTGTGGTCCACCAGTAGTCGCAGCAGAGCCTGAAAGGTTATATCAATAACAATTACAGTATTTATCCAGCACAAAATCTTGTCCAGAGAGACTATTCTAAGCATGCACACACACACACACACACACACACACACACACACACACACACACACACACACACACACACACACACACACACACACACACACACACACACAGAGGCATTCACACACATGAACAGTCACCGACAATACACAACTTACTTTACAGCGAATTTAAACAGATAACAAACACAGACTTGAGGCAGGAAAGATAGTAGATTGCAGAAAACATGGCAGGTATATTACCTATGGAAAAAAATGCCCTGAGGTTAGATTTGCATGAGGTATAGAGCACAGACCGCACCACTATGATACCGCCATCCTGCAACATTCCAGAGGTTGACAGGCTGGCAAAGGGGGATGCGGAGGAGGGGTAATGGGAGGTGAGTAATGGAGGGGGGGGGGGGGGGGGGGGGGGAGGAGAGAAGGAGGAGGAAACTGCAACAGGAAGAGCAACAAGTTGGCTGTGAGAAAGCAATAACAATGTAGAAAAAAGACAGGAAAAGATGGCAACAACAACACCCAGGCTTCAACAGCAGGGGCAGCTACTACAAACTCTCCAGGGAGGACCAAGTGATCATGGTGTGACTGCATGAGCACGGGACATTCAAGACACACACACCTCATGTTCACCAAAATCTGCATTGACAGAAACCCTTATGCATGTCACTGTAATACTATACATCGCCTATGATGATGTGAATCCAAACATTCTTCAGGAACAGTTTTCTACTGTTCATGAACAGTTTTCCAAACCACACACTTTGGCATGCAACTATGCAAACTGATGAGCACAGGGCACACAGCCACTTCCAAACTCTTCAGTCATGGGCTTGCCTTCTTGGGGGGTTCTCGGATGTCAACGCAGTTCTTCAGAATGTAGCGCAAGGAAGCGCCCTCTTCAGGGATGTGCGGTGGAACTGCTGCACGCCTCTTCTTTGTGTCTGACATGATGCCCAGCTGCATGGGCAGGTCAGCCACAGAGATCAGTCCAAGTCTGAGAAAATGCAGCAAAGATCAAAATTTAAGTACAGTGGGACCCCTCTTTAAAGACTACACTCGGCAACAAATCCAGCAAAAGTGGCATAACGCAAGCGAAACAAGAGGCACAAAAGACTGCGGGTAATCTGAATTCAGATCTTTTTGAAATCTCCAGCAACTGCAATCTTTTGTTCCTCTTGTTTTTCTTGCCCTCATCATTAATCTCCTCAAATTTAGATTTTTTTAAACTTTTTTTTGTTGTCTTACAAAAGGGTAGTACTTGGTGATGGGTGCACGTACATGACACTATCAAAGGGGACTGTTTTAGAAAAATGGTCTTAAAAGGGTAAGTCCTTGGTCACAGGTTCATTTACAAGGAAATAAATATATATATAGGTAAACGTTTCAAGAAAAATAGTGTTAAATGCAGGGTAGACTTTCTTTAAATGTATTGAATTTTAAAAAAACAATTAAATCTTTTTAGATTAAACCCATACACAACAATGAAAAAAGAGCAGATCCGAACCCTTACTCAAGGATCAGACAGAACATTTTCCACACAAATAATAATTCAAATTCACAAAATGCTGCAGTATGTGTATCAGCTTCACCTATTAACCCCATCATCAACTCCTTCACCATCACCATATCCATGATTCACCACCAATTACCATCACGCACAAGCTCACCTGGTGATCAGCTGACTGACCTCCCTGTCATGGTTAGCACAGATGATAGAGATGGAATCCCCAGGCTGGTATTTCATCCCGCTCTTCTGAAACATGCCAACAGCTTCTTGAGTAACATGAATCCTCATCAGGTCAATTGGAAGACCTTGCAAAGAGGTGAACATCAGGAGGCAGCATGGCCAAGAGTGGGGTGGGGGTGGGTTAATACTTATTAATCCCTTGCAGAGTAATTCAGGTTGCCTTACCTGGGAAGGCTACTGGGGCCACAAGAGCAGCGACTACCCATTCCTACCACTGTACCAGTGTGTGTAGCATTTCCATGTGCCCTACTAATGGTATGGCTGCCAGTGTTTGTGATTTTTAGCATATGCAAAGATATTGATGCATACAACTGCACACACACACGCACGTATGCGCACGCACACACACACACTCATAAATATCTCTCCTCTCTCTCTCATATAAATGATGCCCTGTAATTTTATTTTTACTCATCATTAGCTCAGCAAGGACTAGTGGTTAGGTTTAGACCAAACCTAAACTACAATCCTTGTAAAATAAAGTTTTCAAGTTTGTGCTCTCTCTCTCAACAATGACTTTCTCTCACAATTCCAAAGCGTTGTAATGAAGACTTCCATACCTCAATGTTAAATCTCAGCAGCAAGGTTTTCTTCAGGGCATCTTCAGTTGTCATTTGTTGTGCAGTCACAACCTTGGCCCTGACAATGTCAGAGGCAGCAGATGGAGGCTTGCAGTTGTTTTGCCATGGCAGCAGTGTCAGCTTTTCTGGTAGACCCTGCATCAGTCAGAAAGCTGACATTCAAAGTTTGGCACTCATAGACACTGTCTACCCTAAACCAATCAGAAAGACATTCAGTTTCTAACAGACCCTAAAACAACTGGAAAGCTGAGAGTCAATTTCCAGTAGACCCTAAATCAAACAAAAAGTTGACATTTAATTTCTGGTAGAGCCTGCATCAGTCAGAAAGCTGACGTTCAAAGTTTGGTACTGGGAGACCCTAAACCAATCAAAAAGATGTTCAATTTCTGGTAGACCCTAAACCAATCAGAAAGCTGACAATTAAGTGACATTCAATTCCTGGTAGACCCTAAATCAAACAGAAAGTTGACATGCAATTTGTGGTAGACCCTATACCAACCAGAAAGCTGATGTTCCATTTTTGGTACACCCTATACCAATCAAAAAAATGCCTTCCTGTTCTAAGACCATGACAGTTAAATACCAGGGTGATCTGATAAACCAGGAAGACACAGATGAAAAGAGCAGAATTCCTAGGAATGACAGAAGCAATGCAAAGCTATAATCTGATCCGCACCATGTGCAAAAGAAATCTCTCGGTTCTGAACAAAGGGGATCTTAAGTTTCTTCATCTATTGTACCCAAATTAGTCCATATTACCCAAACTACAAAAATGCAAGCCACCCACCTGATCTGGAGGCAGGTATGTCACAGTCAAAAAGGGAGGGGTGGCAGCTGGCAAGGTGAGGGCACTCTCCGACAAAGGAAGGACGGAAACTCCCAGGGAAGGCCCCTCTACACACGGCTTATTCAGCAACAATGAATCAACATTGCTTTCATCAGTAAACTGTGAACCAGAGACCGTTCCATGTGTCATGCTTGCCTCACCGGAAGTTCCAAGACCCAGCTCCTGCGTCTTGCCTGGGCTGGGAAATCTGTCCCCTGAGATGCCACTGATGCTGGCTGTTTGCACACCAGAAGTAGAACAGTTTTCAGCAGGTGTCACATTCTCAGTCGTTGACCCCAAAGCCCTGTTCCTATCACTGCCATCTGTCACAGACCCTGGTGCCAGTGACCCCGAAGTCCTGTTCCTATCACTGCCGTCTGTCACAGACCCTGGTGCTGGTGACTCTGATTCCTGAACGCTGCCTCTGGACTCCGCAGTACCTGAGCCCTCTGACTTTGCTTGTGAAAGGCTCTCCGAGTTTTTAGTCAGTTTTTTCTGCGAAGCATCCAACTCTCCACTGCGTGTGCTCTCTGAACCACCTTCAGTCCTAGGGCCATCTGACTCCTCTGTGGTTCTAGGGCTTTGTGAACCATCCGACGCCCCCATTCTGTGGTTCTCAGATTCCTCCATGGCTCTAGGGCTTTGTGGATCATCGGACTCCCCTGCACCCCCAGGGCTTTGCAGACTCTCTGGCTTCTCTGCTGTCACAGTGACACTGACAGTGGAGCTCTGGGAGGTAGCTTTCACTGCTGGATTTTGCAGGCCATCTGAAGCTTTCCCCTGAGGACTGTCCGCACCAGCGACTGCAGGCTGGGAGGCTGTGCAGTCAGCACTGACAGACACCACAGGCACAGCCAACGATGGGCTGACATTCAGGAATGCCTGCAGTGCCGGAAACAACCCTTCCATCCAGGGATCAACCACAACCTCTAACCTGCAAAAGCAGCAGTACCTGTGCTTAATAATAATAACAATGGGTACTTACAGTTACAGCACCTCACCCTCACAGCCCCTAAGCACTTACACATTCTTTAAAAGTACACATTTTCAATATTCAGTGCATACAATACACACAAACACAGACACAGCTGTATATCAGGGCAATGAAACACAGATGACATGTGGGACTCACACTGCCACACTAAAGCTAAGGAAGCAGGGCCAGAAGCAGAGTGCACTGAAAAAAATTGTCATTTCTAAAATCTAAGCCTGTCTTCTTCTTGTTTTCTCTCTTATTTCTTTTTTTTTGTTGCTTTTTTTTAGAAGAACAAATACATGCTGGAAAAGTTCACTAAAACTACTAGTTCAAAAAATCTCCTAAATAAATGTTTTCCTTTTCAATGTTCAGCACACTGGGCAACACACACAGAACATCTGGGACAACAACAACAAAAAGCACACTTGTGACTGTTTTACATTTTGTACACTTTACTGTCCAAAATGGGCCCAAAGCACAATGTCTGTTATGTTAAGAGTTCCATGTCCTGATTAGCTTCAGCCAAGGTAATTTTCATGATAAGGAACACCACTATTAAAATCCCTGAAGTCAGAGTGCAGCTACACCACTATTCAAATCCCTGAAGTCAGAGTGCAGCTGCCAAAGTGGCCAGTGACACTGCACTTGTGTGTACAACACACAATTTGTACAAGTGCAGGGGAACAGTTGTACACTTCACCTTCTCACTGGGTGAACCTCAAGGTTTAGTTGAGGAATGCTAACAAACAACAGCAGTCCCTATGGGAATTTCCCATGGAAAATCTGGGTTGTTGTTTTTTTCATGGAAAAGCCAGCTGTAACACAGCTTAATCAACACCAGAGTAATTTCTCTAGAGTTTTGCAGGAACAGTTTTCCTCTAACATTGATTAATGTCTTACGCCATAGCTAACTCAAAGTTTTCCGTTGGTGATCATAAGTGGCAGGAAGTCACTATCCACACAAACAACTCCAATTATACTGGGCCATATCTCTTGTATAACCACTTACAATGCTAACACCAGCACAAATAACCACTTACAATGCTTACACCAGCACAAATCACCACTTACACCAGCACAAATCACCACTTACAATGCTTACACCAGCACAAATAAAACCAAAATCATTTGTATCAAAACAGAACTAAATTTTTACCCAAGGGCAGATTCATAGTTGTGTGCATGTTTCAACACTACATAGTAAGTTGATTCCACAGTCTCCGCACTCAAACAGTTTGCAGATTTTATGTAGACAGCATGAGACTTAATAGGAGCAATTTTGGTAGACAGATGCAAACAGATAAGGAGTGCCCCTTCAGTAACATAACTATTATTATGGCACAGTTTGGAGGAAGGGTGCTGGAAAATTAGGTTAGAGTGTGGAACAAAACACACAAAAAACCAAAAAACCCAGCATACACACACAAAGAAAAAGACTGCATACCCTACAGCATCATCGGCAAACCCACAAGGATAAAACCGCTGTCCACCAAGCTGGCTGAGGCGGCGGTCAATGTTCCTGGCATTGTTACAGAAGTTGGAGTAATTTGTGTCACCCAGACCTGAAAATATGCACGCATAAGTAGATGAGTGCCAGAGGATTTCATATTCAACACCCATGACAATTAACATTTTCCCCAAGTTGTGACACAAGCTGGCGTATTTTTTTCACCTAGACCTGCATACACGCACACACAGTGAGTGCCAGTGAATCACACATTCAACACCCCTGATGGTCAACATTTTCCAGGTTGTTGCAGAAGCTGGGGCACTTTATGTCACCAGCCCCCCAAAACATGTACACAAATACAGTTTCTGTTCAGGTGTCACACACAAGTTTGACACCTACCAGAACAGCACAGCACCACTGACCCTGGGGAGGAAACTGTATTTATATAGCGGTCTTTCTGTTCATTTGCCTCACAAACCTGACTCTTACCTAAAACAGTGTAGCTGAGCTCTGAGAGGAAGTCGTCAGGCAAAGTCTTTTTGTTGATGCGCCGCACAAACTTGAGGGCTGTGTCCGGTGGCTCCCCGTCCCCAGTGGTTGACGTCACCAACACCACACACCGCTCCTTCTCTATGCTGAACTGGAACAGTCAAACTGCTTTGAACATGCTTGGCTTGGCTGTCCTTTGCAGAACATTCAGGATGCAAGGGGAAAGAAATAGCCTCAATGAAGCACTATCGAATCTTTACCTTACCGGGGTGAGAACTGAAAAAAAAACTTTTAAAAAAAACTGGAAAACTGAATGAGCTAAGAATCATCATAGTGTGTCCAGATTCTCTGAGGCCAGAGGACCCAACTGATAATGTCATGATATGATGATAATGTATCTTTCTACATTTTCTGAATCTTTCCACAAATGTTTCACCTGCAAAAGCCAAAACTCATGGCTTTCACTCTTCCTTGCACTTAGGTCCTCACATTTGGAACAACATTCCCCCAAGATGTCAGACATGCTGCTAGTGCTACTCTCTCTTCCTTCAAAAACAAACTCCAGACATTTCTCTTCTCCGGATATTTCAACTACTCAAGAACCCAACAATTTCCGTCACCCCTACTAGTCTGTACAATATGTGTGTGTGCGTGTGTGTGCCAGTTGTCCTTGCCAACCTCTTTGTCGACCATGCTGAGGCAGTGGAGATCTGGCTGAAGGCCATGCTCTGATGACCGCTGAAAAATCTCCTCAGCGATTGCCCTCGCTTGGCCTGTCTGTGTGCCGTACAGCAATAAATAGCGATCTGACATCTCATTTGGCATCCTGTTGTTTTCTGAAACTGTGAAAGTAAGAGACAAACAATGTAAATTCTCCTCTTTTTTTTTTCTTCTTCTTTTTTTTTTGGCCCTAAAATTATGCAGACTTAAAACTTATTCATCTGTAGTCTTATTTTTATTAAATATTTTCATTTTAAACAGTTCTGTTCATGGAGGATGTCCAGATGGCAGATGACATCATAAATGCCCAGAGAATGTATCATTTGACATACCCAGTCAAGGACTGGCTCAGAATTTGTCTGCAACTGGTTATCTGACCAGTTCTGCCAGGAAGCAAAATTTCCTTTAGGTCTGATTCTGAAAGTCAACAGGTCCTAAACTTTGCATCCCTTGCACGCCACTGAAAAATCATCTTTAAACTTAATTTCCAGCCACAAAAGGTAACCCCCCCCCCCCTCTCACCCACACACACAAACATGTTGATACCTTCCACTTCCAATTTTATCTGTCATCTGTGTCATTGTTCCAAGACAAAACATGTTTTGAATGGGCTAGTTCTTTGAAGAAATAAAAGTCTTTTGAAATGTTGAAGTTAGATACTATGGGATACAGAAAAAGCCAAACAACCTCTGCAGTTGCCATATGATAGTGTGACTGTGAGCTGGGTAACTGGATAAACGTTCGACACATTTTTCTGCGTATACACACACACGTACATAATTTTCACTTTCAAGAGTCAGAAACTGTAATTTCATTTTCAGTGTTTGTAACACAGTACCAAAATTTTAATCAATCACTTGACTTCTAATTCTATGTTGATTGCATCAGACTACGTTGATCTTAAGAATAAGATACCAGCTGATTTTCTACAGTACATGAGTAAGAAATAATTGCAATACCAAAATTACCATTTCAAATATAAGCCTTATTATTTATATGTATAATATTAATAACATTATCTCTGTTTAGTTTATAAAGAATGTCAAAATTCAGTTTAACTTTAAGCACTTTTGGCAGTAAGTCTCTATACTAATCAGACTAATGTTATTTTCCTGAGGCAGAGATTATTAATATTATTATATAATGTATACATTAATTGGGACCAAATTATTCAAAACAACATTCTTGATAAATTAGAACACTGATGACGATTCACACACACACACACACACACACACACACACACACACATGGTGTTGTACATACACTGTTGCTGAACTTGCAACTGGCAAAGGGAAGTAATGCCCAAAACACAAATTACGAAAACTGTTTAACACGTGCGTGGGCAAACAAAAATATAGAGAGAACTAAATCCTCTCAGTTTAACGTAAACCGTAACAACTAAAGTAAACCGTCAGTGAAAAAGTAAATACATACATGTCAGCAACAGTACCCCTTGCAAAGCCAAGTGCTAAAAAAGTTCCAGCAACTCCATGAGCACCACCCTGGTTCGCTGATCGGGCCAAAATGAGCGAAGTTAGCGACTGCAACAGACGACGTTTCTCGCAAGGAATTGTGGGAAGGTTGATTTAAATGGCGGAATGAAAACAATGTGTGAGGCTCGCTGGCACGCAGAAGATCAGATCTCCGAGTGGTGAATGGAGGTTGGGTGGGATCTGTGATTTTTCTTTACCACGAGTTTATGGGAAACACGAAGTGATGGATGACCCAGAAGTCACTCTTCAAGAGCAAATTTTCCACAATGCTGTCAGGGAACACATTGTGAGTGCTGACTGTGTGGAGTCGGAGTGTGTGTTTGTGTTTGTCGCAGTGCCTGTGTCACAATGCCTTGTTTAGTCTGAATGTAAACGTTTACGGAAACCGAAACCCAACTTTTCTTATTTTTTCCCCTACTCGTTTTCATACTCTACCACATATCCTCAGTGAATCAACATTCGAAACACATTAACAAGCACTGGTCTGCAGCTATCAATATCGATAATTGATTTCAAGTAAGAGTTTTGTGATACTAAAATAAGTGAATTTGATGACAGAAAGTAAAATGGTACTCCGCATTAAAATAAAAAAAAATAAAAAAATGGAAACCACAGATCGAAATGGCCAGTTTTTCAGTTCTTTAAATTTTATGCCCTTCTTTACTTTTTACTAAGTATTGACATATTTACGGTAAACTGAAACTTTACCATTACTACTCGTACTACTAAATACTACTAAATTGTGTACTGCATTTTCTCTCTCTTCACAGTCCTTCTGTGTAGCTTTGTTTATCCAGAGACCATTGCAGTCGTTTGTAGCAAAATCTCTGGTTTATTTAAATTATTATCTGGCAAAGAGACTACCCCAGTATGTGGCACAACATTGGTTTTCCCATAGTCATACGACTCATAGATCTATCTGCAGTGTGTTTGTACTTTCTAGCACTTTACAGTAACTTAATGGCCAGTTTTTCAGTTCTTTAAATTTTATGCCCTTCTTTACTTTTTACTAAGTATTAACATATTTACGGTAAACTGAAACTTTACCATTACTACTCGTACTACTAAATACTACTAAATTGTGTACTGCATTTTCTCTCTCTTCACAGTCCTTCTGTGTAGCTTTGTTTATCCAGAGACCGTTGCAGTCGTTTGTAGCAAAATCTCTGGTTTATTTAAATTATTATCTGGCAAAGAGACTACCCCAGTATGTGGCACAACATTGGTTTTCCCATAGTCATACGACTCATAGATCTATCTGCAGTGTGTTTGTACTTTCTAGCACTTTACAGTAACTTAATGGCCAGTTTTTCAGTTCTTTAAATTTTATGCCCTTCTTTACTTTTTACTAAGTATTAACATATTTACGGTAAACTGAAACTTTACCATTACTACTCGTACTACTAAATACTACTAAATTGTGTACTGCATTTTCTCTCTCTTCACAGTCCTTCTGTGTAGCTTTGTTTATCCAGAGACCGTTGCAGTCGTTTGTAGCAAAATCTCTGGTTTATTTAAATTATTATCTGGCAAAGAGACTACCCCAGTATGTGGCACAACATTGGTTTTCCCATAGTCATACGACTCATAGATCTATCTGCAGTGTGTTTGTACTTTCTAGCACTTTACAGTAACTTAATGGCCAGTTTTTCAGTTCTTTAAATTTTATGCCCTTCTTTACTTTTTACTAAGTATTAACATATTTACGGTAAACTGAAACTTTACCATTACTACTCGTACTACTAAATACTACTAAATTGTGTACTGCATTTTCTCTCTCTTCACAGTCCTTCTGTGTAGCTTTGTTTATCCAGAGACCATTGCAGTCGTTTGTAGCAAAATCTCTGGTTTATTTAAATTATTATCTGGCAAAGACTGAAGAGACTACCCCAGTATGTGGCACAACATTGGTTTTCCCATAGTCATACGACTCATAGATCTATCTGCAGTGTGTTTGTACTTTCTGGCACTTTACAGTAACTTAAGTAAAGTCTTTTTGTCCTTTGATGAAGATTATAATATGCATTAATGACAGTGTTACTATCAGTATTAGTACTATTATGCCTTATGATATTTTTTCATGCCTCACTCCACCCCCATTCTCACCTCCTGCCCTTAAGTCAAAGTGGCCAAATAGAAATTAGAAGTGAGACACAAAACAAAACAAGAAATAGGGAGTCTCCCAACACTGTTTATTCATTATTAATGCCAGAGGCCTGGATGTTACTGTTAACATAATAACAAGTAAGATTAAGGTAAGAGAGGGAAATGCAAAGAAAGATTGAACTAGTCTTGTAGAGCTTCTGTTGCCCTCTACCTGCCCCCCATTCGCCCCCTCCCCCCCCCCCCCCCCCCTTTTTTTTTTTTTTTTTTTTTAGAACTTCATTGTCCCTTGTTGAAAATTCAGGTAACTATACCTGGGTAAGGCACACTAGCCACAAGAGCAGTGGCACACATTTGTATCAGTGTTGTAATATTTCCTTGTGTCCAAACAATGGTAATTTGGAATGGCTGCCAGTGTTTGGGATTTTTAATATATTATATATGCAGTGTTGATGCCTGTGTTTGTACATGGGCAGTGGGGTTGTACTGACACTGTAAAGAAGTTGGCTCTGGGAGGAAAATCCCTTGCCACACTGGAGATGCGAACCTGCATCAGTATTGCACCTAGTTTTTCAGTTTTTTACCATCTGAGCTATCCCCACCCCGACAAAGACTTATCTGAGACTTGTGGCAATTCATTGGATTATTTTCTTGATTACTACTAATTTTACGAACAGTAGAATTTGTCTGTAATTCACTAATTGTGTAAAGTATACTGTGTTCAGCGATGTTTGTTTTGCACAAATTTGAATTGTTCATTTGTTGGCTAAGCCTCAACTTCAGATTCATACTAATTACTATATATCATAATTATAGTATACTACATAGTAATTTTTACTATTTTATGGGAGTGGTTCATGGAGGTCATTCTGAAATTAAAGGGGTCTGATCAGTGTGGACCATGGAAGTTGGAACTGTTAGTGTTACTGTCACTAGTGTCAGTGTTATACTTACACTCACAGAGTGAATCAGCATCAAAATGGTTATGAAAATATGATAGTGTAAACTATGATTTGGGTTCCAAACATTAAAACAATAAGTACCACTACCACTACCACTGTACCAGTGGTATCACTGTCAGCCAGTATTATAAATGGAGTCCATGATCTGGGATAGAAACTTTTAGAACTGAAAAAAAAATCATCTGATTTTTGTAGATTAGATCAAATTTCATTCAGACTATCACTGAATCACTATCAGTATTGTCATTGATTAGCGTGTTGCTGTTACTAGTATTGTGCGTTATGTTTGTCCATTGCTTGAAAAGGGGGTTTGCCCTGAAAAATTCTGCCATGTTTTGTTTAATTTGTCTTGATGTTTTTTTCTTGATGTTTTTATAATTTCCTCAGGGCTCAACCTTTTGTATGTTTTGATCTTGTTTCAGAATGCTGGCAGTCCTGGTTAACTTTCTTTTTTAATTCACAGGTTCTGGGAAACGTTTAGTGCATTCTAGCTTCTTTTCTGTTTGTCTGTTAATGGGAGCCCTGACATGGGCTGGATGTATCATGTATGCAGATGTGAGACAATTATTAAAAAAACAAAGATGATGTCAGTCAAGACAGGCTGTGCATCAATAACTTAGTTGTGGCAAGAGCTGGGTTGCCTTAATTATACTGACTGGGCAGACAGCTGGCAATTAAAATGCACTGTAATGCAGGGATTGTGCCTGTAAAGTGCTCCATCTGGGGCCATAGAACTCAAGCTATGTAATGATGTATGCATATTACAGGCTACTCTACAGTATCTAACACTGCGTCACAGTCAATGTACAGAGCAACGGAGAGACTGATGTTATGGTCTTTGTCTTTGAAAACAAAGCAAAAAAGTCAGGCCTGTCAGGTTGATAATGGTTTGAAATTTTCCAGGTGTCAAATTCAGACATCTGATTTTTTTCATCAGTGGATGGAATTCCATCAATCGAGGAGTGGCATGGATCATTCCTGAGAAGGGAGAAATGTACAGGATTGTATTTGACAACTTTCTGCTTCTATAGTTCCCCTTCTGAGATCTTTCTTCTTTCTTTTTTTCGTCTTCTTTTTTGTGACATAAAAGATATAACTTATAATGTGAATTTCCATCAAAACTGATGTTTTGGAATCTTATTTTTGAATCGGCAAACAACAGAGTTAATTAGCGCTTAAAAGACGTCACACATAATCACAACAACAAAGAACTGAGTCACCTGCTGTAACTCTCATCTGGCGTGTGAGTAAATACAAGGTACATAAACTCCACCTTTGAAGTAAATACAAAGTACATAAACTCCTCCTTTGAAGTTTACTAAGCGCGAGGACTTAGTAAGTTAATAGAATACTAGTCCAAGCAAATAGAAACTTACAGTTAAATTACTGGTACCAACTCCAATACCAACTGATCACACTACTTTTTGCTGCTGTTAAGTGTTTTTAGCATCACCAGTATTTTGTTTTTTAAAGGGGGGTGGGGGTTATAATACTTTTTAATTTCACAGCACTTGACCCCACTCAAATTTAAAATGAAATACTTAATGTGTCATTTCCAAAAAGGTAAAGTGTTGAATATTAATTTATTATCATCATAGACCAATACTGTAGTAGAACTTAGAAGGTGTTGATCCAGAAAAAAATTCAAACTGAAAATGTCAAGAATAAGGTGTTGCACAAGTCTTCACCAGACTTTGTTTCCCTTTAGAGTTGACAGCTGGTGCACACATGCAGCCATCCATTGTAGGTCCAGTTTCACCCCTGCAGGCTTTCAGGAGCTGGCTAATCTTCACAGTGGGAGCTGAAGTTCCTGTGCACTAACATTCCCCACCATTCAGCTGTCAGTTCCAGTACTGATGGATTAGAGAGCATACTGCTAGGACAATATTCCTGTTTCCCAAGTGACCTCACTGATGAGTGTCCATCTGTTGTTTGTGACCTTTTTAAATATTTTTATGCAGGGCTGTTTCTGCTGTATCTAATTCTAATTAATTTTGATCCTTTTTGAAACCAGATTTAGTTTGATTGTACATTTAACACCAACGTGTGTGAGTGTGTGAAGCAACTAAGGCCTTCTGGGAGCATGCTTTCTCCACTTTGAAAGGCCTCAAAATAAAGGTGTTAAATTAAGGGTATCACTTTAAATTCCATGTTGATTAAATTATAAAACACACACATGCATGCACATCACACATGCATGCACACACACACACACACACTCACGCACGCGCACGCATACAGAGAAAACTGCACTGAAGCATCTGATGTGAATGGATCTATTGATATTGAGTATTGACGTACATTATTGCATAACTATGTTTATTGATTCCTTATTATCGGTGTAGTTGATTGAACTTGATTAAATTGTATGATTGGTTCAGAATGCCAATGTGCATGCACAAATACATGCATGCATGCACACCTCTCCACCCCACCCCCCACCCACCCTCCACACACACACAATGACATGCAGACACAGCACTGAAGCATCTGATGTGAATGGATCCATTTGATGTCAGTCGCCAGTGCAAGACAGTATCGTTCTGATTATATTATATATTCCAACAGTTTGATTTCCAAGGCTAATCACTGCCTACAGCATGAAACTGCAAGTCAGACACAACCAAGTCAGAATAGTCACACCACAGTATTTACATGACCGCATCAAATTCATTGCCATGATGTACATTAGCACACGTTTTGGAGCATATATAATTTACTATGCTGATGTCACACTTGGCCTGTAAAGATATTTACGAACTTGCATTACTCTATATCATTATCAATACCTTGTCCCAGCTAGTGCTACAAACAGACCAACCAGCAGCAAGGTGGCTTGGCTTGGCTTTTGAACAGAAGTGTAATAAAAGATCATGTGACAATGAGTCAAATAATACAATAATAATAGATTATTTATGGTGCCCCATCTCATAAGACATTAAGAGCCCAGAGTGTTTGCAAAGACATATAATTATGACATGTTTAGCCGGTTATTTGGTTTGTTCAATGTTTCATGACTTTGTTGTGTTGCTGCAAGTTTGTCAATTGTGTGTGTGTGGGGGGGGGGGGGGGGGGGGGGGCACTGGGTGTTAGATGTTTATGCTCTTCAGTTATAATTAAATTGCATTTTCGGTGGAGACATAATGATCTGGCACACAAAAATATTACACATGCAGCTTGCAAGTGCACACATGAGCATGTGCACACGTACGCATGCATGCACGCACGCACACACACACACAGTACTGAATTCACAACAACCATGAGTGTTTGCTTCACTTTTAATCCTGTTACAGTGTTATTGTATAATTACTGGAAACAAACAACAGTAGCTGTACCCTTGATGACAGAATATATGAATCAGTCAGTACATGATATAGTACAGTGTAAAATATATATAACGTAAAAAAGAAAACTGTCTCAGATCAGTACATGGCAGTGAGTAGCACCATCTCAGGATGGGCTGCACTGCACTGAGGTGTTTGAACTCAATTTGGGATGTGCACTGATTGAAGATGTGGATTCCACATGCACTAATTCATGACCTTGACTCAGCACACTCACAGGCAGCTGCTTCATTCAGTGCAAGTCTTAACTATCTAGACACATAAGATGGGAACTGGGATGGCAGTGTTGTTCCTGGCTGGAAGAAAGTGGCTCTGGTTTCCTGCATTAGGGCAGGGCTGAGGCTTAAGTTTAAGATCTACACAGACTTTACACAATTTTGTTGGGGGGGGGGGGCATTACGCAAAATTGATTCTGGCATATATATAATTCCACTCTAATATGGCACATGGAGCTGCATGAACCAGAAAAACTAATCATAGTTAAGCTCCAATTTGTAATTTTCTGACTAACTATGCTATTGTTAATTTGAAGAAAATATGGGTCACAGCATTCAAATTCCTGTTTTTCTCCAAAAGTGATTGAGACTGAAACTCCACCTTTGTATTCATTTTTGGCTCTGAAGAGTTTCCCTGGATAGTGGATGCAATAAACATCCAAGATGAAACCAGATATATATATATAAAAAAACAGATCCTTGAGTCTAAGTTCTTCACCTGAAAGTCCAGTGTGTAGGAGTACATTTTTGGCCGGCAGTAATCAGATTAAAGGCATTTTGCCAAAGTGAAGTCTGAAAATCATAATTCATTTATTATCTCTAGAGGTTATAATAGCACAAGCATTGGCAAAATTGGGGGCAGCTAGAGAAAGGGTATGATTCTTTAGGTGAAGGTGACACTACATAAAATTGACTGAAGCAGATTTGTGGATGCTAGCTCAGAGTTGACACTTTATTCTCATGGTAACTTTTTGTTTTTCTCTGCTAAAAGTAAAACCCTGAGGTTCACCCATGGTTGGATGAAAAGGTAGTGTGTGCAACCATTCAACTGCACCTGTACATACTGCAGTAAATTAAACACATGTGGTGGTAACTCCACTCTGGCAGCTGCACACATGAGGTTGAAACACATCAGACTGATTTCTCATAGACATTTGTAACCATCATAGATTGGTGAAGACATTATTATGCACAGATCAGTGAATGCATTATGCACACGTACACACATGCACGCACATGCACACACACACACACACACACACACACACACACACACACACACACACACACACACACACAAAGTGAACACACAAAACAGCTGTTGAAATCACTTGAGGTTTACACTTTGCATACTGCTTTCTCATAGGGTGCAACCATCACAGGTGAAATCCATGCAGGTAAAGCTGTTTATTATATGTGCACACACACACACAAACACACGGCACAGAGGTTGGGCCCCTGTTGAGACTGCTGTAGTGCAACAAAGCCCCCAAACAGTTTGCCTCTGGGAGACTGATCCATCACAGGTATTTCAGGCAAGCTTGCATCAAGCAGAGCATGAAATTGGATCAGTCAGTACTGTTGGCCACTTTGGAGGTCTGTAAGACCAAACTGAAGGCCCATGTTTCTATAGCACTGCAATTCTGAGACTAAATGAGCGAAAGGAACAGTAAATTTACTAAATACAGCAGAGCCCAATTAGACTGCTTTTACTGTTTTAGGTCAGTTCTGCTCAAGTAGTGGTGAGTGGTCGGAATGCTTTGTATGGATGTTCTGTTAACAGTTGACACAGCTGTTCCATTGATGAGGAAGAAGTAATTTTGATTGTCCCAACCATCTGGCCTTTTGACTTTCCACGTGCTTCTTTTCCGAAGATGACCAGCTTTTCCATGTAGAATCAGTATTCAAATAAGCGTAGATATTGCATAGTTGCCTCTTGAAGGAACCAGCCTTCTCAGAACATATTCTTCTCAGAATATATTTTGTGCAACAGATCGCCACCACCACCACTCATCCCCCACCCACCCCCCCAAAAAGAAGAAGAAAAAAACTAAAAAGAAAGATTTTGTATTGATTTTAAATGCCCCATTTTGGTGTTAATTTTACTTTGAATTTAGAAACACAGACAGTGAGAGGGACTCGGTACGTATTGTAATTTACATTATATATAACACATGTATAATTTACAAAAACACCATAGTGTCACAGCTGGCCATACACCTAGTGCCCCTGCAGCCTGGTTTAGCTTTTCCTTTCCCTGGGCAGTGTCAGCGCTGACCTCTTAGTCTTGTGGGGGAGTTCTTTCAGGTTGTGGCCTGTGAAAGACACGCCCCAAGGCTTGAACTTGAGGAGGCCTTTCATTCATCCATATATAGAACTTTAAAATGCAATCTTTTATTCTGGGGTTTTGTTTTGATCTCTTGCACTAGCTCAAGTTCCACATGCTGAGCAAAACATGTTTCTTGAATTTCTGGAAACATCTTTTGTGCGGAAAAGTTCAGTAGAACTAGAAGACTAGTGCCTTTGAATGTAACTTTAACCTTTTCCCTGCCCTCCGGATGTCATATATATATATATATATACGACATTATTGACAAAATGTTTTCCGTCTGCTTCTGCTGGTCATAGGCTGCTGGATACATTCCTGCCGGATAATGTGATATTTAGCTTCTCACGAATTGTTCGGTGAAACAAAGTTCTCAAAAGCAGAATTTCTGGTAAGCTCTACCTTCTCTCGAGTGTGTTGTAACTTCGGAGAAGGAAACAGCATCAATAGTGTAAAATTGTTGGCAGTGAAAGGATTAACATTATGAACTGGAACTAGTGGAAGGATAGTAGAAGATGATAACACTTGAAGTTGAACAGTTAACCTACCCTGTAGCTTTCAGTAGCTAGACCTACTGTACTTTGATTTCAACAACTCCAGAAGTAGTTGTAGTTGTACACCAGTTCCTTTAGTTTAGCTGTAGTCCAGTTCTACTAGTCCAGTTCTACACTGAACTTGTCAGAATGTCACAGAGAAGAGATGACCTTTTACTCAGTACTGTGTGTGTGTGTGTGTGTATGTGTGTGTGTTTGCAAACAGTTATCAAATAAGCCTCACTCAAACATTCCTGATTCAGTTGTGTGAAGTGTATAGATATTCATATTCTGAGATCACTGAACCTGTCAGAATGCCACAGACAAAAGATGAAGTTTTACTCATACTGTGTGTGTGTGTCTTTACAAACAGTTATTAAGTTAGCCTTGCTCAAACAGTCCAGATTCAGTTGTATGAAGTGTATAGATCTTCATATTCTGTATTGCTGATTTTGAAATTAAGACTCAAAGGTTCATGGTAAACAGTTCAAAGTGCACCACAGGACAGGGCACACAGGGCTGTGATGCTGGCTGCCTGTGTCCAGCCAATATCAGTCAAGATCAGTGGGACATGAGGGAAATGACCCAACAGGTTACACAAGTTCAGCCAGCAAAGAGATAGCATGATAAGTTATCAGGTAACCTGCCAATTATCACTTAAAATCCAAAGGGTGGGGGCGGGACCAGGTGTGAGAAGATTGGTGTCCTAATATTTCACCTAGTTATTGTGGGTAGGCTACCCTACTTTTTTCTCTCCTGGTTTTCCTGCATAAACCAGCATACTGCCAATGGTTTAACAATAACAGAATACATATGGCTACCTAGCGGCTTTTTCGGTTTGGCACAAATTATTTTCATAATGGTAGTAATAATTGCTTTTCTAAGGGTGTTGTCCCAGTGTTACTGGGCTTGGGGTAATTTACGTACCAACTGTCCTACTCCTGTATATATTGTGTATCATGTTCAACCTGTCTCTGTTACACATTCAATGGAAGATGCCTGAAACCTGAAAAATGTATTGTAGCTGTGCCAAAGAATGCCTGTATGATGACTGTGAATGATCTCCATCATTCCAGTGGCCATTTGGACACACAATCAGCAAGCAGGCACATAAACAACACATAATGGCTGGAGATGGGGATGCTGGGACAATGAGGCTGGCATAAAATGGAGGAATGTTTGGTACTGAATGGGAGGCAGCTGTGTGTGCGAGTAATTTGGAAGAGAGAGAATGCACGCTGTTTGTGCAATGTTTTATGGCAGACAATGTAATTTCCGCAGTGGATTAATAAAGTTGTCTTGTACTGAGTGATGTAATTTGTCTAATTATGTGTTGTGTACATGCGCACGTGCACGTCTTTCTGTTGTTGCTTTATTCAGTAGCTTCATAACAAATTATGTTGCTCATAATTTGATTTTAGAATTTCCTCATTTAAACGTTTTCACTTGATGTGTATGTTGAACTGGCCTGTAAACACTTGATGTGCTTGTTGAACTGGCCTGTAAACAAGCCAGGTGAGTAGCCAGCACAGTGGCTGGCACAGTGTCCCTTATCCAGCAGGCCAGTTTCTGAGTCTGAAATGTCACCACATCAGCCTGGAGAGGTGACAGTGTCTTTAAAGGTCTGCTTGCATGCACTGTGTACACTGGGGGTGAAATCAAATGGGGCAATTCAATGAAAGGCTAAGGAGTGAAGCCCTGTAGTCTCAGGGAAGTGAATTCTGCAGAGCTTTTGTTTACTTGCCCTGGTGTCATATTATGTGGTTTGGGCGCTGTGCATGGATAGCAGGCAGATTATGACAATATGAGTCATAGGAGGAAAGTGGGAGGGGGGAGATGGGGGGGTGGTGGCTGGTTGGTGTCTGCTTCCCTGTCTGAAGGTTTCACTTTCAGGGCTGTTTGCTTGGCTTTGAATCTTGGGATTTGAGTGCATTCACACAGTGGCACAGTCACATTATATGAATATAGTGTTGAATATACTTATGACACATGTAAATTATATATAATTACGTGAGGACACATGTATGTGTGTACATGCCTGCAGACACATGCATGTGCAAACACATGCGCGCATGCACACAGACACACACACCAAGAGAGGGGTGTATATTCAATTTCATATGCTTGGCTATTCATTATTTGATAGTTACCGTCTTTGGGTTGTGCCTGGTAGTGGGATATCCCTTTGCTAAGATTAAGAACCCAGAACCCTGAAATAGGTAATACTCATAGCTTTGCATGCTACACATACTACCTGGAATGGTGCCTTTCAAAAGTTGACCATCCCATTTCATTTCACTGCATTTTTTTCTCTTTTTTTCTCCAAGGGCAAAGCAGTCTGTGTCATAAACAATGAATCAGACATCACTGCTAATTTGATGTGTTCCATTTCAGTTTTCACCCTGGTATGACCTTCACAGTTGTTTAGGTTACGGCATTACTGCTATTAGAGTATTCAAGTAAGTGAAAGTGTTGTTTGTATAATTTCAGATCTCCTTGTTACTCTTCATGTTGCTGTACGTCAGTTCCTACATCACCATCTGTCAGTTCCGCCGACGAGCTGACCGTGAAGATATGTATGCTGGTAAGTTGCTTTCTTCTCTCTCTAGTAATAAACTTTTTTCTTCTTTAAAAAAAAAATGTGTGTGTGTGTGTTTATGTGTAAAATTCAGTCAGATGTAAGTGTATTTCATTTGTGTACTGGTATATTTGCTGGTGTTTCAGTGCTATGGTATGATATATAGAGATATCATATTATGTGGTTTAGGTGCTGTGCTGTGAGATATATATATGTGTGTGTGTGTGTGTGTGTGTGTGTGTGTGTGTGTGTGTGTGTGTGTGTGTAATACATAATAGAAAAGGTTTTTGCTGTTTGCTGGTGTTTTTGTGATGTGGTATGATATTTTTTTTAAAGGCTAATGGTGTTTGTTACTTGTATGTTTGCTGGTGTCTCTGTGCCGTGGTGTGGTAGAAAGGGCTATTGGACATTGGTTTGTGTATCAGCTGTATGTTTGCTGGTGCTGTGGTATGATAGTAAGGGCTATTGGACATTGGTTTGTGTATCAGCTGTATGTTTGCTGGTGCTGTGGTATGATAGTAAGGGCTAGTGGACATTGGTTTGTGTATCAGCTGTATGTTTGCTGGTGCTGTGGTATGATAGTAAGGGCTAGTGGACCTTGGTTTGTGTATCAGCTGTATGTTTGCTGGTGCTGTGGTATGATAGTAAGGGCTAGTGGACATTGGTTTGTGTATCAGCTGTATGTTTGCTGGTGCTGTGGTATGATAGTAAGGGCTAGTGGACATTGGTTTGTGTATCAGCTGTATGTTTGTTGGTGTCTGTGCTATGGTGTGGTATAATATTAATAAAAAGGGCTATTGCTATATTGTTGTGTGTATGTTTGCTGGTGTGTGTATTAACTGTGTGTTGTTATATCTGTGCTGTGGTATAATAAAAAGGGCTATTGATGTGTGTATGTTTGTCTGTGTCTCTGTGCTGTGGTAAGATAGAAAAGGGTTATTGATGTATGTTTGTCAGTGTCTCTGTGCTGTGGTAAGATAGAGAAGGGTTATTGATGTATGTTTGTCAGTGTCTCTGTGCTGTGGTAAGACAGAAAAGGGTTATTGATGTATGTTTGTCAGTGTCTCTGTGCTGTGGTAAGATAGAGAAGGGTTATTGATGTATGTTTGTCAGTGTCTCTGTGCTGTGGTAAGATAGAGAAGGGTTATTGATGTATGTTTGTCAGTGTCTCTGTGCTGTGGTAAGATAGAGAAGGGTTATTGATGTATGTTTGTCAGTGTCTGTGCTGTGGTAAGATAGAGAAGGGTTATTTATTGATGTATGTTCGTCAGTGTCTCTGTGTTGTGGTGGGATAGAAGGGCAGTGGTGTGTCTGTGTCTGTGTGTTAGACACTGAGACTATGTGTTTTGTGTGTGGTAGGAGTGCAGTATGTGCTATACTGTATGACTGTGAGTATGGATTTTTTTTTTTATGGGCAATCATTTTCACACATTGTAGGCTGTAAAAGGGGAACCAGTCTGTAAAAGTGTCACGGGTACTGTTGACAAGAATCAAATAATAGCAAATTTAAAAAATGGACACAGTAGTTTTTCACTCAAACTCTGGGCTTGTTTGTTAAAGGAACTAGCCTTCTCTGCTTTTGTAAAAACAAAACAAAGTTGTTATTTTTATGTTTGTTTTTTATACATGTATGTATGTTTCGTATTTTAGTCATGCATTTAAAAAAAAAAAAAAAAATCTTTTTTTTTTTCGTATTATATATAAGCTGGCTAATTTAATCAAGATTAACAATTATTATGAGTTAGAAACAGATTGGAGCAAAACCCAACAGACCACACCTTATCCTTGTGGATTTACATCTATTTTCTAGAACATTGCAATACATTATCAAAAGTTCACTCCACAGAGGTAAAAACAATCGGTGACAAAAATGATTGCAATCCACATGCATTTCTTCTGTGATATGTATGCAAAACTGAGAGTTTCTGGTGTTCTGTCCATGACACCAAAGACATCTTGGTAATGTCAAAATGAAGCACAGGAAAAGAGTGCACAACACAGTAAAATGAGCTCATGAAACAAGGGTTAGTGATCGTGCCCCAAAAAGTCACCTTGTAAAATCAATGACACATTCAGTTGCAAAACATTTCCTGTGGATCATGTTCTTTTCACCTGCTCCAAGCACACAAGAAGATCAGCCAGGGAAGGCTAGTTCCTTTAAAAATCAGTGTCTGAATTAGGTAACTTTTAAGTCACAAAAACATGGCCATGAACACTACCATTTCATGCCTAGCCGTCTGTATCAGTACAATCACGGACAAGGCCAGAATATGTGTAAAGTATCAAATACTATTAATATGTCGTGAGCCTGTGTTTCTCTGCTCTTCATTGGTAAATAGCAAAACAACATGGCTGTCTCCTGAGGAGCTTGAGATTGCAGCAAAAAAAACATGCACAAAAACTTCTTTTGTACAAATATTATTAATAGAACAACCTAATGAAGCCCACTGATGGAAATATAATTGCACATTTTCAAGCCAACTTGCGTCATTGCTTCAATCCCCCTTTAAAGCAAGGTAAAAAGTTTAGCCAATCACGAAAGGGAAGGAAGAAGTGAGAGAAACAATGCATGCCACAAACAATAGCAACAATAACAAAAGGACAGAAAATTGAGGCAGAAAAGATTGGTGGACCTACATTGCAGTCACTATTACTTAGAGCAAAAGTACTGGTTGACAGGACATTAAAATCCAATTACTGGCAAGTTTGTTAATTCTTGGATTTTCAGCTTGCTAAGCAAGTAGCATGGTAAACATACTATTTTGTCAGCGTGTCTGTCAGTGTTAGGCTGTCACTCTGTGTCAGGTGTAATGGTGTCCTCTGTCCAATGTTGTGATGGGTAGGTTAAACCTAAAACCTTTTAAAAAGAAAATGAGGGTGGGGGGCATCATGTCTGGGAGAACTTTGTTCAGTGGGAAAGAAAAAAGAAGAAGTTATATCCTACCTATACCTACATTGAGGAAAAACGGGAAGCACTGTTGTTGAGGTGTTTTTTTTTGGGGGGGGGGGGTATTTTTATTTATTGTTTTTTTATTTACCCTTAGATTAGAATGAGATTAATGGAACGAAAAATAAATAACATTTAAAGGCACAATGGCAGTTTGCGGATATGGTGTGTGGATATGCAATGATGATGATGAGTGCTTTTATATAGCACTATTTTCCACTCTCGAGCAGACTCACTGCACTCTTGTCACATGTGATTCTAAATGAGTGACTAGCTTTTTATAGCGCGTTTGGAATATCCACCAGAGTGATGTACTTACAGCGCTGTTTGGGTGTTATATGATGTGCACGGGTGTGGGGTGACAGTGTGTGCTTTGTCATGGATTACTTTCCACATTATTTACATTTATAATGCATTTCACTTTGAATTGAAGATCATCTGTTGTGTGACTGTGTGTGGTTTGTATTTCTGCTCTTTTTGTCCTTTTTTTTTCATCAGTCTGTTTTTTCTTCTGAACAGGTGAAGAGGATGCAGCTGTTTACAGGATAGCGTGAGTACTTGGATAGATCTTGCTTTTCTGTTCCCTCACTGTCTGGGTGTCTGTCTGACCAGCTACACCCCTTCTTGTTGGCCACATTCCATCTTCAGGGGTTGAACTAGTGTGTGATACATTTTTGTACATGTGTCCAAACAATAGCCTGGCTGCCAATGCTTGGGGTGTTTTGTGTGCACACAGCTGTTATTGATAATGCATGCTGCTGCACACTGGTCTGTATAAACACTGTGAAAGAGTCTACACTGACAGTTTACTGTAGTAAAATTCCATGCCACACGCTGTTCCAAATCCCTTCTTTCTGAACCAAGACAAAAGGATAAAGAGCTTTTTTGTATCAAGCCCCAGCTGTGTTCAGCAACCGCCATCAAACTCTTAGATACTCTTATAAAAAAAGAAAATGCATGTTCTGTTCAAAAACTAAATGGAATCTTTATTGTTTATGAATAATAGGAATTTGCTTTTCAATTGCATTGTACAATTACAATATGGTTGTAGACATAAATTATGTATACACATAGTGTAAAACTAAGTTTCCTTTTCCGTGAGTGCAGGATAAGTAACTTGGTGTTTTACGCCCAGTCAACCATTGCGATGTGTGCAGGGACATAGTACATAATATACCCATGTAGTAAAACAAAGTGTCCTTTTTATGCGTCTATATGGGTCAGTATATAGAATTGCCTCAATTAAATCATTACATGTAAAAGATGGACTAGAAATATTATATGGGAATCATCTTGAACTGTTTTATACAAGACTTGCTGCCTGTACATAGCTCTGTGACCAGTGTGAGATTTTTTTAGATTTTTTTATTGTGGTATATATATATATATCATTATATGGGTATTAAGTGATCATATGATATGATCTGATTGTGTCTTGCGGATATGGAGTGCAGGCATGTGTTAATGGAATTACTGATATGGTTGGCTGGGGTTGAATTGACTGATGGTGGGGGATGATGTTGTTTTCCCACATCATTGTACAGCAGCTGTTGCAGCTCCTGCCTGGGTATGCGCTAAACAAGTTTTCTGTATCGTTATTGTCATGGGAAAGCTTCCCTGACATCTGTATTTACTGTCAGCAGTTTTCAAAAGCTATGAGCCAGCTAAAATAGACATGTCACCGCCTCCCTTCCCCCCTCCCTTACCCCCCAAGTCCATACACCAAGTTACTGATATTCCTGAAATGTCAGGTTTATCTCATCTTCTTTTTTTTCTTTTTCTTTTTCCTTCTCTCTCTTTTTTCTTTTCTTTTTTGGTGGGGGGCAGGGGGTGGGGGGTTAGGAAAGGGGTTTCCTTCCTACAGCTGCTGCAATGCAGACTCAGTGCTTCAGTACTATTTACAAACACCAGTTCCAACACAGGGAAAATGGGTTGGAGAAAGGATCATGTACTCATGCTAGTCACAGATTTGGGTCTTGTTTGTTGTTTGAATAGGGAAAGGGTGTTTGTGGGTTTTATATTCTTTTTGTTAAAGACTGAATGCACACACACACACACACACACACACACACACACACACACACACACACACACACACACACACACACACACACACACACACACTTACACACCCACACATATATATATGCACACACACACATGCATGGGTGCACATGTGCATACACAGATGCACATGCATGCACATAATATGTATGCACACACACAAAATGAGAGAGAGAGAGAATATATATATATATATATATATATATATATATATATATATATATATATATAAGGGTTATATATATATATATACATAATATGTTTTTTGTTTGCTTTTTTAATAGATTGTTTGCCTTTGTGGGCAGTTCTAGGCTTGTTTTACATTTCCATGCTCGATGTGTTCAGACTTTGGCTGTGCACATTCACGCTGTCGGTGTCAGCCGGTGCTGTCTTGTTGCTGCCCATGTCCATCGTCAGCAATGAGGTGTTGCACATGTACCCCAGAAGTTACTACGTCAAGTGGCTCAATACCTCACTTATTCAGGGTATGTCAATGTTGTCAGTGTTAGGTTTGGCTTCCTCTCTTAAAGTTAAAGTAACTTGCCTTCTCAAATCCAAATTGAAAGTAACTCATCAGGTACTTGGAACAGGTTAAAAGAACATGCATTGCAAGTGCCTTTTTTATATTTCTTTTTTAGTTTAAACTTTAATGTCTGTTTTTTAAGATATTGACATCACTGGTGCTTTTCGCCTGCTTTCATTTTGTGTTCTTTCCAACATTTCAGTTTGATGTCACCAAAGTGTTTATGGTGTCATGGACAGAGAACCAGAAGCTCTCAGTGTTGTGTACAGGTTATGGAGGAAATAAATGGTTTTCATTTTTGTTGCCAAAGAGGAGAGGTAGTTGGTATCCTTTCACCATTATGTGCTGGTGGGCACTGATGAGCTACTCAGGTAGCGAAACACAACTGACCTAGGCAATGAACATAATAATGGTCCTCACCTGGATCAGTTTTTAATAACCGCTCTGCTCTCTGTTTAGCTTTGTGGGCCAAAAATCTGATTTTGATCTGGTAGATTTGGTGTGGGGGGGAACTGATGCATCCAATGGGCTCTTTGTGAAGAGAGTAGGACTTTCTTCTCTTTGTGTCTTTTTTGTTTTGTTTTCCAGATCTACTCTGATTATGGTCTTCCAGATCTAAATACAATAGGTCAACAGTCAGTTACTTGCTTCTTGTTGTTTTTTGGGTGTTTTTCTACACTTTAATCCACAGAGGAGAGGACCAGATATGTATTTATCATTATTATTATTATTATTTTGCCAAGTTTAGGGTACTGATTCGCCATGATATAACCATAATGGTTGACTGGGCGTAAAACACCAACTTACTTACCTAGGTGCTGTGTGTGCAGGCCTGTGGAATCAAATCTTTTTTCTGTCCAACCTGGCTCTCTTCATCCTCATGCCCTTCGCCTACTTCTTTACAGAGGCCGAGGGATTCTCAGGGTCCAAGAAGGTGAGTGTGACAAAGCCACAGCCTGCTGCAGCTGCTGCTGGCATGTATGCAGTGAGTTTGCAGTGAGTCTAGCCCAGTGGTTAGGTCATGGGTTCAGGTCCTAGCGGGAGCGGCAGGAGAAGTTTCTTTTTCCTTGTCCGGGGTTAACTTTCCCTGCTGACTCCTGTCGGTATCTCTTCCACCCCTGCATTACCACAGTAGCACGTAAAAGATCCCGGTCCTTCTGCCAGAAGTGCAGGTGGCAGGTTACAACTAAACAGGCATGCACCCTACATATGTTGGCATCAAATAAAGTTACATCATAAACTGGTGCATTGTTGTATGGTGTACACAGAATGTGCACCAAGACAGCAGCAGTTTCACATGGCTGCTTATGTTTGATCTTCTTTTGAATGTGGAAAACAAATTGTCATTTTAGTTTTTGTCATTTTAGTTTTAATTATTTTACCCTGATATGACAATTGACATACAATATAGACGGGTAACCTGCCCTGTGAACTGAGTATTATCAAGTAACATCCTTTGAGTGCGAGTCGTTTGAGTGCGAGTCGTTTGAGTGCGAGTCGTTTGAGCACTTGCTCTTCTTGTTGTGCCATGGGACAGGGTCTGATGTCACGGGTGTATGAGACAACAATGGTGCTAGCCCTACTGGCAGTGGTTGTGCTGGGCATCGCCTGGGTCGTTTCATCACTCATCAACGAGGATCACCACAGCAAACAACAGCTCTTTGGTACGTGTGCACTGGTCAGCAATTTCATCTTCAGCAAAATCAATGAAAAGGGAGTTAATTAGTGCTCACCTGGCACACAAACACAGCAACAAAGATGAGTTGCCTATGGTAACTCTCACCTGGCATGCGAGTAAATGTGAGGCACATAAATTCCACTAGAGGCACAAAGACGTGGACATAGTGGTCATACTAGACATAAATACATAGGTACATCAGATGTCAGACAGATGTACTAGATAGGCTGGTGAATGAAAAAAGGTAACCCTGAGTCTCAATACCAAAGTTAGGTAACTTGAAACCACTCCCTGACCTGGTTCAGATCGGTGCATCGTAAGAGTGTTCAAACTGTCTGGGTGGTAACTGAGCAGTCGCTTGGTCTTCAAAATTGGTCTTTAAATTTGGGACATAAGTAACTTGGTATTTTACATCCAGTCAACCAGGATGGTATATCAGGGTGAAAGTTTGGGACAAGTTTAGTGTTAAAAATTGTGCATGAACGCTGACAGAAAATCCAGGCTACATTTTGCATTTGCCTTCTTTTGTTCCTGCTTTTTTTATGTTGGAAGCCCCCCCCCTCCAACTCCCCCCCCCCCCCCCCTCCAACTCCCCCCCCCCCCCCCAACTCCCCCCCCCCCCCACTGCCACCTCTTCTTCCTGGAGTGTTTGTGGCCAAGGATTATTCACCATCTTGCAGGGTCTCTGCTGTGTTCCTTACTTGCTTGGTTCTGTCTGAATGGTGCACCCTTTCGGAATTACATGTCAAAACTCAATCTTTCATTCTTTTCAGTACTTGGAATTGGTAACTGAAGCAACCTTTTTTTTATACCCCTTACAGCTTCTGCTCCTGGCGCTCAGTTTGTTGTTGGCTTTGATGCAAGGTTTGGCACACTCTGGGCCGCCTTTTCCAGCACCCTTCCTCCAAACTCTGCCATGATCGGTTATGCTATGGAAGGGACACTGCTTCCATCTCCAGACGTCTGGGAATAATATTGAAACTGAATTCAACACTCACAGCTCTCTCCATAAAACTGGCAAACAAATTTGGGTGTAAGGCTGAAATCAAAGTGGCATCAAAAGCTTGCATGTATAAACGTAAGGTGTGTCCACCACTGGTGAAAAATAATTATGTTTCGATTTGAACACTTTTGTCATTCTACTGGCTGTACTAGTTGCTTTGTTAGCAGCTGTTCATTTATTTATTTTTTATTAAAGTTTTAAGCCTGATATTAATTTGAGTTGCCTGTTACAAAACTTACTGCTATCTGAGCACCAATGAAAAACTGTTACCTGAGCATTTTGAAAACCTGCAGTGTGACTAATTATGGCAGAGCTAGGCAGAAAGCCATTTGGAAATGAGGCTTGGAGTTTGAAAATTTGGCTCCAGTTTTCTTAATCTGGCTGTACTTTCCAGCCCGTCAAAATTTACCCTATTTCCTCCCTCCCCTCTGCCACCCCCTTCACCCCACCCTGTACCAACCCCACCCCCCAAACCCACCCACACCTTGATCGCCCTTCCTGAAAGACAGAATGTGTGAAGCTGCCACTAACCACTCTCTTGTTATTCTGAGATATGTCCTAGAGTCTGTTGTAAGAGAGATGTTATCTGCAGTGAGGCCTCATCCTGATTATTATAACTGTCACGGTTGACTGGGTGTTAAAACTTCCCTCCTTCCACAGTGAGGCCCAGATCCAGTGATAAACTCTTGCACAAAGTTTTCAGTCTTCCGTCATTTTGAAGTGATAAAGCAGACATTTTACTTTTAAACGGTATAAACTCAGCTGTAAAACCAAACTGTTTTAAGAAGCTTTCTTAAGGGATCTTTGTCACAGATGTACAAGAGCATTAAAAGTAAATTGCATTATGGATGCAAAAGTTCATGTATGACAAATTCAACACTTGTTAAAAAAAATAGGGGAGAAATTTTGTTTTAAACAGTGAAAAAGAACACTCACTATGCTTGTAGAAGTGCATTTTATTTCTTTTTATTTTAACCTTTATTTCTCAGTCTCCTTCAGCCCATATTATGGCATATAAATGCTTGCCTTAAGATGACCCTGATGACCCTGGGCTGTGTCACCAACAGGATGCTAAAATCCAATTACTAACTTACGACAGACCCCCATGAATGCGAAAACAAATAATTCTGTCTTGTCGTGGGGGGGGGGGCTCTTTACCATGTGGCCAAACTATGACTTGGAAACCATTTGGCCTATCGCAGCACCAGAAAATGTCAACAGGTGGTTGAAAGCAATGTTTTACAGCCATAAAATAGTGGTGTGCCTGAATCCCAGGTACACTATGATGTGGCCAGCTAGACCGACAGTGTGTGAAGGGACCATCCAGAATTGCATAAAAACGGCAATGCAGCACTGATGTGTTTGATAGTGGAAAAGTGCAATAGTTATGCAACATTTTGCATTTACAGCAAGCCTATGTCCCGTGTACGCACATGCGCTTGTGCATAACACTCATGTACAAGCACACACATACACACACACACACACACACACTATTATGTTAGCACTGTAGCTGCCATTGTGAAGCACTTTGGGGGTCATCTTGAGATGAGGTGCTCGACAAGTGTTCAAATAAATAAAAATACATGCACACACATGCAAGCCCTCAGGAACAGCAGTTTAAAAAAAATTCAGTCAGGCAGAGCAGCTCTTTTGTGTAATTTTGCTTATGTGTGTGCCCGAATACATCAGGTTTCTGTGTCCAGGCCTTTTTGCTTTCAAAGAGATGGGGTTTTATGTTGCTTGGTGTGTCTTTTTTTTCAACTTCTGCAGTTGTTGTTTTTCATGTTGTTGTTGTTGTTTTTAATTGTTTTGTTTGTTTTTTAACATAATTTAATGAATAGCAAGATGTGAAAAGCATGATCATGACATGGTCTTGTGCTTGAGCGACAGAAGGAAAACAGTGAAGGTTTCAGACTTTGTGGAATGTTTGTCCGTGCCATATTTTCCTTAGCACTTCTTTCTTTGTAACCAAACTAAGTGTGTTGATGTACTATTACTAAAAACCAGACCAAGTGCATACAAAGTGGGCAATGATTACAGCGATGCAGACAGTATTGCTGTGACTTGCAGTATGACAGGGGCACACTATGGGGAGGGAGGGAGGGGTTAACGAACCTTGTTAAAGTTAGGTTGGTGATAATAATGGAGGTGGCTATGCTGCTTGCTCTGTTGCCGCTGTGATGTGTATGAACACCCAATGTGTCCAGAGGAGAGTTAATTTCATGTTCATCAGTTTTGCAACTTTATGAAGTGGCTGGTTTTTTTTGTGGTCTTGTAGTTTTCAGCTTTACACTAATTACAGCGCATGCACGCACTGTGTCATGACGTGTTATTTTGATGGAACCATTTCCTGTTGTCTGTGCATGCTGATCATGATGCGGTTAATAACATTAACAAGGCTTCTCAGACTACTGATACAAAAAACACCAACAACAGAAAAAAAACTCCACCATTGCTTCCCTTACAGTCATGCACATGTACGTGTATACATGCACGCACGCGTGCACACTCACAAAGGTACTCATACACACATATACACACACACACACACACACAGATGAATGTGTTTTTGATTGTGGACTTCTTTGCTTTCAGATGTGTGGCACATCTACCTACCATACCTGTATTCTTTCATTTCTTTCATCGGTGTTTTACTTTTACTCTGTAAGTATCACATTTCTTTCATTGGTGTTTTACTTTTATTCTGTAAGTATCACATTTCTTTCATTGGTGTTTTACTTTTACTCTATAAGTATCACATTCCTTTCATTGGTGTTTTACTTTGATTCTCTGTCACATTTCTTTCATCAGTGTTTTACTTTTACTCAGTATCACATTTCTTTCATCAGTGTTTTACTTTTACTCAGTATCACATTTCTTTCATCAGTGTTTTACTTTTGCTCTGTGTCACATTTCTTTCATCAGTGTTTTACTCTGTATCACACTGTATGCTTGTTTCTGTTGTTGTTTTTCTACTGGAGTTGTATCTATGCTGTATTGTGGTTCCTTTCAGTTTACGTGTTGACCAATCACTTGTGTGTACAGCCATATAGTATGAGACGGAAACCAGAATGTAGGAAGTGTGGACAGAGAGTGCAGTGCAAACAGTAGTTTTCATAAAGTTGATGTTTCTATGTCTTCATAGGTAATACATTTTTAGCATGTATTTTGTGGGAGATGGTCACATATGCACTCCATCTCATCTCAGAAATTTACCCCATTATTATGCATGTAAAATAATTCCAGCATTGGTGAGATAGATGATAGCCCTTTGTAGGTTCTTTATCCATATATGCTGTTTTCCAAAACAATAGACCAGCTGGTTTCCACTCTGCATGCTATCTTCCGCCACAGCATGTCCCTGTTTAGTGTGTTTGAAGTGGTTGTAAGCTGTGTATAGTGTACATATTCATGTGTGCAGGAACCTGCGTGTGCATGTATGTATGCTCTTAAAACAGACTCTTTGGACAAGAGTTTGCGCAGTAGACTACTTTAATTATTATCATTGTTATGTGTTCCTTTAAACCTTCTCTGGACAAGAGTTTGCGCAGTAGAACTACTTTAATTATTATCATTGTTATGTGTTCCTTTAAACCTGCAGTCAGAGCCCAAGCTGAAATAATGAAGCAAATGATGGCATGATTTGAAGCTGAGCTAAAAAAAAAAGTATGTACATATATATATATACATGAAAATGTCTCAGTATGTGATCATTTTTCTGCCATGGTAAATTTGTGCGTTTTGTTGCAGCCTGCACTCCTCTTGGTGTGTCAAGAATGTTCACTGTTATGGGAGAGCTCATCGTCAAACCCAAGGTCAGTAGTCGTGACACTGTGTCAGTCTGTCATATTGTGCCTTGGGTGGTGAGAATGTTCACTGTCAGTGTCATGGGAAAAGTTACTGTCAGTCAAAGAAAGGCCAGTGGTCATGACACTGTCAGTCTGTAAAGCTGTGCCAAGGGTAGTGAGAATGTTCAGTGTCATGGGGAAAGTCTGTCAAATAAAAGATCAGGAGTCATGACACTGTGTCAGTTTGTCATACTATGCCAAGGGTGGTGAGAATGTTCACTGTTATGGGAGAGCTCATCGTCAAACCCAAGGTCAGTAGTATTGACAATTTTTCAGTCTGTCATACTATGCCAAAGATGGTGAGAATGTTCACTGTCATTGTCGTGGGGAAAGTCATTGTCAAATCAAAGATCAGTAGTCGTGAGCCTGTGTCAGTCTGTCATACTATGCCAAAGATGGTGAGAATGGTCACTGTCACTGTCATGGGGAAAGTCATTGTCAAATCAAAGATAAGCAGTCATCACACTGTGTCAGTCTTTCATGCTGTGCCAGAGGTGGTGAGAATGTTCACTGTTGGAGTCATGGGACAGCTCATTGTCAAACAAAAGGTTGTGACACTGCATGAAAAGGATGGGGGGGGGGGAGGTTGCCCCAAAAGTAGGGAGGTTGTTGTTACCCAAAGGGTAGGGAGGTTGTTGTTACCCAAAAGGTAGGGAGGTTGTTGTTACCCAAAAGGTAGGGAGGTTGTTGTTACCCAAAAGGTAGGGAGGTGGTGGTTGCCCAAAAGGTATGGAGGTTGTTGTTGCCCAAAAGGTAGGGAGGTGGTTGTTACCCAAAAGGTAGGGAGGTGGTTGTTACCCAAAAGGTAGGGAGGTGGTGGTTGCCCAAAAGGTAGGGAGGTTGTTGTTGCCAAAAAGATAGGGAGGTGGTGGTGGTTACCCAAAAGGTAGGAAGGTGGTTGTTGCCTGAACTGGGTTTCAAACATGCAACCTTCTCATCCCATGTCCACTGCCGTCACACTCATCCCAACCACCTAGTTGTGCTTTTCCACATGTGTGTGTGTGTGTCAGTGTGTGTGTCTGTCTGTTGTTATTGTAAAGCGCCCTGTGCTCCCACCATGTGCGCTCTAGAAATCCCCTTTATTATTATTATTATTATTAAAAGGAAGCTTCTTTTCTTGTCATTAACGCTATGCATATTGATGTTGGCATTGTCATTGCTCTGTTTTTCTTGTTTCAGTTCCTTCGAAATATTGAAGAGGAGCTTAACACAGTCCGGTTAGAGGAAGAACATTTATTACGCAAAATCAACTTTAAAAATTTGGGTATGAAACTTTTGCACATCTTTTGTAGTTATGGTGACATGTATGGTGACATGTATGGTGACATGTATGGTGACATGTATGGTGAACTGTAAGTTCATCATCAGATATTTCTCATCAGACAGTTCATATTGTTGTACAGTTCATCATAAGGCAAATCAAAGCCAAAAAATCATTATGTGTTTGTGTGTGCTCTGTGTGTTTATGAGTTGACATCTCTTTCTGTGCAGATGTGTTTCATGTTTGTAAAAACATCACTGCAGAAACTGGATACCTACACTTTAAAATACAGTTAGGAATGCTGAGCAGTGTCCAGTTTTGGGAGCATGTGGAAAACAGTGTTGCCACAATAAACATGATTATTCATGTACTCCTTTGATGTTTTTTGTGTTGGGTAGATGCTCATCTCATGCTTTCTGTGTTTCTCTCTCTCTCTCTCTCTCTCTCTCTCTCTCTCTCTCTCTCTCTCTCTCTCTCTCTCTCTCTCTCTCTCTCACACACACACACACAAACTCACGTGCACTTGGCAAAAACTGATTCCTGTATCTGATGTCTTGAAGGTTGATGCCTAACATTGTATGACGAGAAGGCTGCAGCGCTTGTGGTTGTGCTTGTGGCAACAAAGATGCTGTCAATGATGGTGAAGACCTGAACATCCTTTGCATCCCTGTTTCAGCACCAAGCGAGATCGCCAACGGCCACACCAACATCGACGCCTTGGTGTTTCAGCTGGAAGAGATGCAGAACAACCGGCATCAGTTAGGTCAGTGGATGCAAGCGGGGAACTTGGATGACCTAAATCAAACAGGCCACATTCTCAACAAAGGGGTACATTTTATTTTAAGAATGGTAGCAACAACAACAAAAAGTACACAAAACCAGGCATAGGATTCTTTAGACAATATTACTGCCTGCTGTCAGATATCCTGGAGAGCAGGAAAGCCTGCAAGATCTGACTCTCATGATGAGTTAGTGTTACAGAGGGATTTTCTGAGGATTTCAAACTGTGACATGCCATCATGTGTTTGTGTCAACAAAGTGCATTTCACTTTGAGACTTCAATCAGGCTTGCGTGATAAAAAGTAAAGGAGTTCTGGCCTTCTGAAAACAGGTCTTGTCCGGCAGGTAGAAGAGATCCCAATGAAAACTTGAAATCAAGATTGATCTTGGTTCAAAATGCTCTGATGAAAAAAAACGGGGGGTGGGGGGAATGTCAAACTATTTAGTTATTAATTTGAAGACGTGTAGTCTGACAGTGAAACTTGTGGTCTGACAATGAAACACAGAGTCCGACGGTGAAATGTGTAGTCTACTAATCAGTTCTGTGGTCTAACAATGAAACCCATGGTCTACAGTGAAACATGTAGTCTGACATTCAGTTTTGTGGTCGAAATGTATGGCCTGGCAATGAAATGTGTGGTCTGACAGTGAAATGTGTGATCTGACTATAAAGCACGTCTGACAGTAAAATATGTGGTCTGATAATGAAGTCTGTGGTCTGACAAAGAAATATGTTGTGACTAAAATGTGTGGTCTGAAAATGAAACATTCGGGCTGACAATGAAACATGTATTCTGTGGTCTGACAATGAAGCTTGTGGTTGTTGGAATGTAAAACCTGGGGTCTTGTGATGACACCTGGGGTCCCACAGTGATTAAACCTAGGATCTGGTGATATCTGATGATGCATATGAAATAAGAGAATGCTTAATGACCAGTGACATAAAAACACAGACACCGCGTAATAGTAGAAGACTACTGGTAATCACAGTAATGCTCGTGGTTGCACTTAATGGAAGAATGAAACCCTGTGTTGCAGAAAAAAGACAGCAGGTCTCCTCCTGGAGGAAGAATCTGGTCTATCCCATCGTCATGCTTCTTCTTCTTGCCTTAACAGTGAGTACCTGCATCATGTTTTGTGCCTCTGTGACCTGCATATGGTTGCTGGCTGATTAAAGCCTTATAACTGAATTTTGTGTGCGTGTTTTGATGACTGACATACCCACCTGGTATGGAATAACTGTGAATGTGTGATTTGTTCTTTGTGGCACACTCCAGGCCTCACTTTCCGGCACCTGCCTCCAAACTCTGCCAGAATTGGTTATGCCACTGAAGGGGCACAGCTGTCCACCGATGCTGTCAGCACCCTCCTATAGGTCTGGGTACTAGTGTCAAAACTTGCATGTTTACATGAGATGCATCCACCCGTGGGGGGGGGGGGGGGGGGGGGGTCTATCTCAATGCAAACAACTTTGGTTTTATTTGTGCTGGCATAAGCAATGTGGATTATAAAATAAATGCCTGATACAATTTGAGTTGTCTGTTACAAACTTACAGCAGTTTGAGCTCCAACAGAAAACTGACAGCTGACGGTTTTCAGAGACTGTGGTGTAACCAGTTACAGTAGTGGTTGGAGGAAGGATGTCGTAAACTAGTGCTTGGAGTTTGCCTGTGCGGTTGACAGGATGTCAAAATCCAGCTGCTAACTAACTAACAAACTTTGCTGTTTCAGGTATTCTGTATTCTCAACGTTGCTCAAAATACCATTTTACTCCTGATTGGGATCAAGGCTCTGCCCACAGGTGCCAAGGTAAGAGCTCTGCGCACACTGCCGGGCTGTCTGGTACTTTTCTGACATGGTCAGCAGGTGGAGGAATAACATGTGTGCAGTCAAGTTTAAATGACACTGTATGCCAGGCAAAGCAGATTATGAGTTCACCTTCCAGACCTTTAGGTTTAGTGCCACCATCTTTTTTTCATTTTATTATGCACACTGTACACTATTATTTAATGAAGTGAAAAAAGGTTGACAGATATCCTCAAACATTAGCAAACGCACAGACCAGTTATGTGCACTGACCACACACACACACACACACACACACACACACACAACACGCACACACACACATGCACATACGTGAGTGTGCGCACACACACCTATGGCACACGCAGGCACACACACATCAGTGATATGTAGCTATGAGCAGATGCCAGTTTTAACCCTTCAACTGCTCATAGAAAGGCTTTGATTGGGAGAGTGGTTTTACAGAATGGCTTTTATTGGGAGAATGTTTTTATAGAATGGCTTTGACTGGGAGAATGTTTTTATAGAATGGCTGACTGGGAGAATGGTTTTATAGAATGGCTGACTGGGAGAGTGGTTTGATAGAATGGTTTTATAGAAGGGCTTTGGCTGGGAGAATAGTGTTATAGAATGGCTTTGACTGGGAGAATGGTTTCATAGAATGGTTTTATAGAATGGCTTTGAGTGGGAGAATGGTTTCCATGATTCATACATCTGGTCTGTGTGTTGCAGGACATTGTTCTTGGCCTCACATCACTGTCCACATTTGGCCCTGTTGGGGCTGCACTGGAAATTGTCCTCATTCTGTATCCTTTCTGCTTCCCACTGCATCTGCTGTGGAGCTCAGCCACTGACAGCTGCAAATGTTTTCACTGCTGTGTCGTGTGACAAAAAGATGCAGCTCAAAATACACACAAAAGGATTTATTTAAAAAAACTAAGTTATTTTTTCTTTGTTATGGGACACTAACATGATGTGCACATTTTCAGTGCAGATGCCTTCAACCCGGCAGAAGACAAACAGTGATGGCACAATGAGAAAAAGAACGTAAACAATAACACACAAACTCTCTCAAGCCTCATGCTCACACACATGCACAGTATAGCCTGGGATCAATAACCCCATTTGTGTCTTCAAAACTGAGATGCTCCGCAAAGGGTGGGTCTTTTTGAGGGGTTGAGGGATGATGGGTGGGGGAGATTGCTCTTGACTGGATGGTTCAATTGTGAAAACCTAAAAACGTTTCTCAGAAATGTGCACACTATCCTTAATGGTGCTTTTTGAAGAAAGAAAAAAAGTGAAAATGTACATGTATATCCAAACACATAAAAGATTTGAGAAAAAAAATGCTATTATAATAAAACACAACATGGGAGTTTTCAGGGTATGCCCCTTTTTCAAGCTACAAAACAATACTTAAGAGTTAAACAGCCAAAAATGAGATGCAGGACACTTATCTGTTTTTGATTGAGCTGTTTTGGTACATTGTTTTGGTGTCCCGTGTTTGGATATTTTTTGTCATAACAACAGTGCATGCATTATCCTTAACCGTGTGTCAGTTATCTCATATGCACAGCCGTGGTGGGTTTCTTCGGTCTGCCGTACTTGTGTCGACTGCAGCCCAGGCGTGGGGACACGTCCATGGTCAAAATCATCATGAACTGCAGTGTCCTGCTGGTGCTGAGCTCCGCCCTGCCCGTGGTGTCCAAAATGTTGGGTCAGTGTCTCACTGCTCGTCTGCCTCTGTGTCTTCTCACTCTGTCCCCACTGTTGTTTGGTCAGACTCCTTCTCTGCACCGCTGCTCTGCTCTTGCTGGCCTGCTTTCCCCAATCCAACGGCTTGAAAAATGCTATGCAAGTGTGGTGAATTATCTCTCTCTGTCCAGCTGTCATATCTGACCGGCATCTCACCCAACATGTTGGTTGGTCTGATCTGCCATGTCAGTTGGTCTGACTGGTTATATGTCAGTCTGTCCTGCCTGTCTGCCTGACCTGTCATGTTGGTCTGCCTGACGTGTCAGATTGTTTTGTCTGACCTGTCCTGTCATGCCTGTTTGACATGTCTGACCTGTTGTGTTGATCTGTCTGACCTGTCATGTTGTTCTGTCTGACCTGTCATGTCTGTTTGATGTGTCTGACCTGTCATGTTGATCTGTCTGACCTGTCATATTGTTCTGTCTGACCTGTCATGTCTGTTTGATGTGTCTGACCTGTCATATTGATCTGCATGACCTATCATATCACATCTGTTTGACATGTCTGACCTGTCATGTTGATCTGTGAGATGTCATACAAGCTTGACCTGCCGTATGTCTGCCTGTTCTGTCATGTTGGCCCATCTGACAGGTACATCCAAGCTGTCATGTTGATTTGCCTGACCTGCCATGTCTGTCAGCATGACCTGTCATGTTGGTTGGTCTGACTTGCCAGTGGTCAAAGTCATTCTCCACTGCAGTGTTCTCTTTCTGCTGGTCCTTACCTGTTGCGTCAGACATAATGGCCATGTCGCCTATGCGGTTGTGCAAAATGCAACCACACATCAGCATTGTTGAGAGTGAATCAGTGAACAGGGCAGCAGATACCTCACTGACTTGGACCTGAACTGATCTTGCCTTATCTGCAGACACCCGGGTGTTCAGAATACCATACTTCCAAACAAAGTCCAGTGGTCAGCAGTCCTTCTGTTTCCAGGCTCCAGCTATCTGGAACCAACGCGTTGTTTCTGTCTGTCATTCTACCTCTGTCAGTTCTTTTAAATCTTCCTTAAAAACCTTTCTCTTTTCAAAAACCTTTTCTTCAGTCCCATTGCCCTGATATACAACAATGTGTGTGTGTGTTGTATGCGTTGGATCTTGAAAATATGTACATTTAAAGCATGTGTAAATGCTTAGGGCCTGTGTGGGTTCAGAAGTACCCATTATTATTATTATTTATAAGAGATCAGTCCTTGCTGACTTTGAGCTGACCTGAACTAGGCTGACCCTGCCAACTTAGACATGACCTGATTTGAACCGATCTCAGCTGATACAGGTATTAGACTATTGCTAACTTTGACTTGACCTAAGTATGCTGACGTTGTGTGGTGATGGTGTTACCAACTTTGGCCTGAACTGAAGATGTTTGCTGATCAGATGCAAGTATTAGAATGTTGCTGACTTTGAGCTGACCTAAATTGTGCTGATCATGCTTGTATTACCTACTTTGACCTGACCTGAACTAAAGTGATCTTACCTGGTGCAGGTATTGCTTCATGACTTTTACCTTAACTGAATCTTACCTGATGCAAGTATTCGTGTCTTTGGCCTGATCTGCACTGAACTGATCTTACCTGCTGCAGATATTTACTGACTTTGACCTGAATTTGACTGAATTGTACCTCATCCTAATATTACGTGACCTTGACCTGACCTAAACTAAACTGATCTCACCTGACACAGGTATCACCAACTTTGACCTGATCGGCAACTTCGGCAGCATGGACTGGCTGGGCAGCTTTTACCTCATCTTCTCCATCAACGTGGTCTTCGCTGCCGCCACCACCCTCTCCCTCGTCACCAAGTTCACCGCCACCGTCAGGCAAGAGATCTACCTGCGCCTCAAAGCGGCCATCATGTCCAGCGACAAAAAGTCGCCAACAGTGAACGGCTCCAACGGAGTGGTGAAGGAGGACAAGGAGGATTGAATTGGGGAGAGTGTGTGTTGTGTGTGTCGGTATGTGCGTGAGTGTGTGTGTGTGTGTCTGTTTGTCCGTGTGTGTTGAAGCTACGGTTGAGACGGAACCGTACATGAAAACGTGTTCATCTTCAGCTGCATTTTGAACATGCATCATCTTGAGGTGACCTTGTGCGCCTGACGAGACGTTAAAATCCAAAAACTAACGAACTTGAACATGCGCAAGTGAAACCGCATGTGACTTTGTGGGTGTGTGGGGGTGTACTTTTAATGCATGCTTGTGTGTGATTACAGAGAGAACTAGAAAAGTCTCTGTATGTGTGTGGAACAGAGGTGAATAGAGGGAGAGGGCCAGTTTGACAGATACAAGGTGTGCGAGTGTGAGATTCTGAAAGAAGAAGACAAGACTGTGCAAATTGAACACTTGCACCAGATCATAAGACTAAGTGCATTTAAAGTTCAGGATCACTATCAGAGCCATGTTCAAATCCACAAACTACGCAAAAACAATTTTGTCAATTTGTTTTGTTTTTAGTCCTTTTGCTATGGCTGTGAGCTGAGCTACAACAGGAATGCACAGGTCTGACCACAGTGTCAGATGGAACTCACATGGTGCATGTTATCACTTATCACATTGAGGCGGGTCATCACTTGCATTGGGTTTGGTTTTGTCTGTTTATTTTGTTTGCTGAAGTTGTGTGCACAGTTTAGTGGAGCCCTTTTTGAAGGATCTCCCCCAAAATGATACAGGGCTGGAAATGAAGAGGGGGGGGGGGGAGGTATGGGTGTCTCCACACGCACCCTACACCCCACCCCCATAATCAAATTGCTCTGAGGAAAAGTGTAGGAAGGCCTTAAGAATTTCCATTCTCCAGAATCAAGTTGGTCTGGAAAATTGAGAGCCAGGGGAGGTAGGATACTCCAAAATTAATCTAGTCTTGAAAAAGGGGGTGGGTGGGGGGGGGGGGGGGTTAGTAGAATCTTCCCACAAATGAAACTGGTCTGGAAAAGAGGGTGGAGGCTGGGTTCAGTGAAATGGAGATGTGTGGGAATAGTTGGAGGTTCATCTTTTTGAGAATGATTTTCATCAAGGTTCTTGTCAAGGTTAATGATCTTGTCTTCTAGGACTGAGCAGACATGTATTTAGATGATGACACCGGGGATGTTCTCTTTTGCTTTTTCATCTTTTTCTCCCAGGAACAGCTACCATCATCATTTTGATTGCTATGCATTTTCTTTACCTCTCTGCAAAAAAAGGCCCAGTTATGAGTACCACCTTCTTTTGATGCTACTTATTCTTCACCTTTGGGGAGGTCTTGAAAGGATTCCTTACTAAATGATTTTAAACATTTCTGTTTGTTTGTTTTTTGCTTTTTGTCATCTACCCCACTGGACAGTTCGAAGATGTTGAAGTTGAAAATAACGAGAGCAAATGTGCTTCTGCAAAATCCGGAAGTGCTGAGTAACCTGAGCCCTCCGATCAAAGTCAGTGATGCTATCAATCAGTATTATCTTGAACTATTTGTGTTGATTCCTTTATTTTCCTGACATTTGTTTCAACTGATTTTGTTTCCTTAAACAATTTTTTCCCCTTAGAATGAGACAGAGTGTATGTATATTGGACAGAGAGAGAAAGTGTGCGTGTGTGTGTTGGGGGGGGGGGGGGGGGGGGCTGGTTGCAAAGCCAAGCCCTGGCAAGAAAGAAATGTAAACATGTACAAATGATGCCATGGGTTGTTTGGCTTGGACATATTATAGACAGCA
>JABMCL010002002.1:580000-770675 GCA_018857735.1 Alviniconcha marisindica
TCATTAATCAGAAACTTGCCACCTTACCTGGGTAAGGCTACAGCAGCCACAAGAGCAGCACTACTCATTCCTACTAGTGTGTGCAGTATTTTATTTTGTGTGATTTGATTAATTTTGCTTTACATGATGATGTCTGATGGAAAGTCAGTGACAGTCATTTTTGTTGTACACTGTGCTTGAGTTTTGAAGAATTGTGAATTTTAGGCTTTGATAATGTTGCCTTCTTTGACTTTTGTTTGTTTTAGTTTTTGCTTGTGAAGTTGTGTTGGGTATGTCACCCTGCTGGCCAGTGTGGTGTTAAATATCCAGTAACAAACTGTTTTATAGTGCAACTGCCTGAATGCCGATGCTCACTGGATATGCACGCTCACATGTATGCAGGAAAATGGTTGCACTGGCGAAATCTCACACATGTTTTGGCTTGTTCACCAGGGTTTAGGTCGTGTCAGGGATTTATTTATTTGTATACATGTACAGTAACAGTCCTCTGAATCCAAAGTTCCCTCCGTGTATTTCTTTGCTTGCTGTCTACACTGCAGCCTAGTGCAATAGCTGAACAGTTGCAATAATCAACCAAGCTCACTGTTTTCCCACCCATTGTTGTTTTATTCTTCATGTTTGTGTCAGTCCTGTGGCAATACCAGTGCTCGGCCCAGCAGTGGGATACCGCAGACTCAGAAATGAGGGTCCCCTCTGCTCAGAGTCCAGAGCTGTCAAAGGTTCCCGCATTCAAACTTTGAGTGGTTCATTCAACTGCATTTTGTATTCCCTGTTCCTTTCAGACACAAAGCAGTGTGTGACATGAAAGGTGAACCAGATTTTGTGTATAATTTAAATGAACTGTGTTTCACCCCCAATTTGACCCTCACGGTTGCCTGGGGGTCAAGTGTCCAGTGACTATGAACAGGGCAGCGTCTGGGAACCCTTTTGCAAGACCAGGTTGCGCATGCACTGGTCATATCAGGGGGTCGTGTGTTGCGTCCAGTTACAAGCTAGCAACAGTTTGAAAAAAACTCCCCCAAAGCATTAGCTGAGAAAGGGGTCACTACAGAGAGCCTGCACCAGGAAAGGGACAGGGCCCATCTTCTGTCAGTTACTTTTAGTTTGGGACATTTTCACCTAGATGCTGCGCAGGTACGGCATTGAGTTTAGTAAGATACTGAGTGTTCTGATGCACGCATATCACCCAGCTCCATTTTCTTCTGGATATTATTATTAAAAATAGATTGATACTTTTTTTTTTCCCCTCTCCTTTTTACTTTCAGGTGGGGGGGGGGGGGGGGGGAGTGAGGGAGGCCCGGAAGTGGATATGATTATGATACATAGGATACTGATTATATTATTATATCAACATCCAGAACCTGAATAGTATACAAAAACTGAAGCTGGACACTCAAAAATGTTCTTGTCCCACTTTCTTGCAGCTTTAGTCTGTAGTGTGTGCTGGTTTACCATCTTCACAAATCATCTCAATGAATATCACGTGTTTTTTGTAATTGATCAGTATCCATATCTTCATATCAAACTTGTAACGAGTGCTCGTGTGTGAAATGGGCCAGAGAATAACAGATGTATCCACTAATGTATGTGTATACTGTATGTGTCCAATGTTTTCTGCCACAGTGTAAACTTGTACCTGTTCTGTTGCATGATTGACACCTGGTCTGTTGCATGATTGACACCTGTTCTGTTGCATGATTGACACCTGTTCTGTTGCATGATTGACAAAGGCAATGTATGCAGTGGAAGCTCAGAAGATGAGATCTTTTGTTGAAGGCTAAGAGCTATCTTAAACAAGGATCAAAATGTCCCTCATAATGGACCCTTTCCACAAAAACTTTGTTCTTTTTTCATGGAAGTTTTGTTCTTTTAAGACAATGATACTCTTTCCATGGAAGTTTTGTTCTTTTAAGATGAACTTTTCTTAAGAAGTAAATTTAATAGTCCCAGCTACTCTCTCCTGTTTTTTCTTTAAGGCCACATTTTCTATTTAATCAACAATGCTGCTGCCTTCAGAAATCAGGAGCTGTGTGATAGAGGAGGTGGACCAGGGCTCGCGTCCCAAATAGTCCCATCCCTAATAGTCCCGTCCCTAATAGTCCCGTCCCTAATAGTCCCTACAGTCTGTGCAACATTGAAGAAGAAGAAGCTGCTGCCTGCCATCATGCAACCTTCCCTTCCTCTGGCATTATTCCCTTCCAACATTTCTAGTGGCATGTCAGTAAAACCTAGCAGCAAGTCAGTCATTACATGCAACGACTTTGTTGGTACAGCAGCTTTTTGTGCCCAGGGCACAGAAACCTTCCTTTAACCTTTGCTTTCAGTGGCAACCAGTGTGAGGAGATGCGTGAAATGGATCTAAGAGGACAACACAAAAATCCCTCGCCTCATACAACAACAAAAAATTAATGAGTTTTCCTACAACCACCAGTTTCTGTACACACAGCACAAAAAAGAAATGCCAGGCCATGGTGCTGGTGTGCGATGACCAGCTCAGGTGCCTAGTTTCATCATCAACATGCTGCTACAATTACTGGGAAGGAATGTGGGAGGTAGGGACGGCTGAGCAGTGGCACCAATGCTGATAGCATTGTAGGCTTCCCAGAACTCGGACAGCTCAGCCTCTATAAGAGAGTTAGTTGTAGGCTTTCCTGAACTCGGGCAGCTCAGCCTCTATAAAGAGAGTTGTCGGCTTCCCTGAACTTGGGACACTCAGCCTCTACAAGAGATTTGTAGACTTTCCTGAACTTGGGCAGCTCAGCCTCTGTAAGAGAGTTGTCGGTTTCCCTGAACTTGGGAAACTCAGCCTCTACAAGAGAGTTGTAGACTTTCCTGAACTTGGGCAGCTCAGCCTCTATAAAAAAAAGTTGTAGACTTCCCTGAACTTGGACAACTCAGCCTCTATAAAAAATAAAATAAAAAGTTGTAGGCTTCCCAGAACTTGGGCAGTTCAGCCTCAATAAAAATAAAAAAAAGTTGTAGATTTCTTTGAACTTGGGAAGCTTGGCCTCTGTAAGAAAGTTGTAGGCTTCCCTTCTGTAAGAATGTTGTAGGCTTCCCTGAACTTGAGAAGCTCGGCCTAGGTATAAGAAAGCTCCACTGTGTATACTGAATGTGTGAGGTTGTGTGGACGTGCAAGTTGTCTTGTAGAAAGAAATGGTGTACATACTGACTGATTCTGTAAGTTATACGCATCGTGTAAGCAACGTACGCAGCAATACGCACTGTAGATAGACTCAGTCACCACTGCTGTACAGGTGGAATCATGAGATTTATTTTCTCCCAGCCTAGATGCAATACATGCACACTGGTGCAAAACACATTAGTCCCCCGCGCAATCAGGTCGCTTGAACTCACAGAACTGGACATGCCTTTCTGGCATTGTCCATCACTTTGGGCCAGTTTTTTTGCTTTTGCTTTTTGTTTGCTTGGTTGGTTTTGGTTTTGATTTTGGGTGGGGATGGTTTGTTGCTGGGGTTTTTTTGCTCACAAAACCTGACAATGAATCTTTGAGCTGTCATCTATTTCAGTTTTATCCCCACCCCTGTTTTTTATTTTTTATTATTGAATTTGACAATCCTCTGGCTGTTACTCTTTTTTCTTTCTTTCTTTTTTTGGGGCGGTGGGGGTGGGGGTGGGGCGCTTGTTTTTCTAGGCAGGCGTTGTTTGGGTGGAAGGTTGTTCACATGAGTCTGAACAACAGCCATGTTGAAGTCAAACAAAAGGCAGCTTCTCGTCAGAGCGCTTACTCAAGTTCCTTCCATTACTTGCAGTGTGCATGCTGTCTTTCTTGTTGCTTTTGTGTGTTGGGCATATCTTTTTCCTCTTCATTCTGTGTCCTGTTGTATCCAATTAAAAGGCCTTCTCTCTTTACCTTTTGTCCATTTTGATCTTCTTTTTCTGATGCTGGCAGTCGGCTTTGTTTTAGATTTTTATATGAGCCTGTTCAGCCATTCCAGCCATCAGTGACCCCTGTTCCACAGGCCCTTGACGTGGGGCATTCATCTGCAGTTGTTATACCCTGCACCTGTTGTTACACTCACCGCCATGCACCTCCACCGTTCTTTTTGTCACATGACTGAAAACGGTGCTTGACATGAGAGCAAAAAGTTTGAAGTCAAACTAAAGGCAGCTTCTCAACAGAGTGCTTACTCAAGTTCCTTCCATTAAAAGCGCCTAGTCTTTTGTCCCCAGTCAAACATGATTTTTTTTCTTTCTCTTCTTCATCAGTTTCAAAGAAGATTTGTAATGTTTGTAATCCTCTCGGATGAAATTGGTGTCCTTCATAAATCACTATGTTTCACACAGTGAGAGGAGGGAAGAGGGCAATGGTGGGGGGGGGGGGGGGGGGGGGGGCTTCAGATATGCACAGTCCTGTAGTACACCTTAAGGCATGGACTCTGGACCTGCACAACCTTTTTCTACATGCATGGTTCCTACCGCCTCAAAGCTTGGGGGAAATGACCTGCCTTTTCTAGGTCAATTTAACCAAGGTCTTGCCAAGTTTGTGAATTTCGACTTCTGTTGTCAAACTGACAAGCCAGCCATTGATTTCATGACTGATAATAACTAGCTAGATAACTTCTTGCATCAGCTGTTGCTTAATATTAGTATGTGTAAACAGTCACGAAAGGGCAACACTTTGTGAACTTTGACAGCAGAAATGTGAAGTGAAGGGTGCATAAGTGCATCACATGGGGGGAGTTTAGGTAAGCCATCAAATTTGCTCTTTGAATTTGAAAGAAAATGGTCTTAAATGTGTGTGAAAAGTTGGTGAATTTGGGATTGAAAAGTTTTAGGAACCCAGAGACAGTAATGTTACAGAACCCAGATTGAGCAATCAGCTTTGGAAAGGTTTTTGGAGAAACAAGTGACATTTTCATTTCATGCTGTTGGGTTTATTCAACAGAGTGAACGCCTTGCCACTCACACTGAAAATGTAGACTTTTTTTACTGAAAAAATGTCAGAGGACTGCCAGAAATAGTCACTGTTCCTTGTAATTATAAGGAGGGTCTTTCATGTGTGGTTCCTGGCATCACCTGATTGTGTGTGTGATCAATTTCAGGTGCCTCTACCAGCCCCCCCCCCCCTCCCCCAATCAACTGCTTTCAGGGGCCTGTGGATCAGGGTTGTAACATTTCCAATTAGGATGACTTTTTTGCCAATTTGTGACTGAAATAGTAATTTTTCAGTCTTTCCTTTTTTTCCAGTGGTCAGTGGCATTGTGCTTTACTGGCATTCTGGTTTGGATTATGTTGGGGTGGTGGGGGGAGGGTTGCTGTTGTGTTCCTTTGTGTGTGTGTGTGTGTGTGTGTGTGTGCGTGCACTGCATATACAATGTACTCATGCTACACTTAAGCATAGAAAGAAGACCAAATTCCCCCCCCCCCCCCCCCCCCCACCCATCCCTTTCTGGGCATCTTAAACATTCTCATTCCTCATCTCTCTCTCTCTCTCTCTCTCTCTCTCTCTCTCTCTCTCTCTCTTACACAGGTGTTCATAATTTTTTGTTGCTTGTACTGTACTGTGTTGATTAGGTCTGTATCATATGTACGTGTACACAAAGCATGAAGTTTTCTTCAAAAAAAGGACCTATGTGGAACATGCACACACACACGCACACACACACACACACACACACACACACCCAGAATGTCACTTGATCAGTGTGGCCCAACAGCCAGTAAAAGAAAGGGGGAATTATTCGTTGTATTTTGACGTGACTGTTTTATAGTTTTTACAGCAGTTTTGTTTTCACATTATGCTTTATGGTAACTTAACAATTGTTTTTATTTTCTTTGCTTTGATCAAGTACTTACATTTTTGTCTTGAGAGTTTTATGCCAAACCTTGTCTGCCATACCGGTCGTGTAAAACAAACCAAGAACAACTAATGCTGAATTAAACATGTCTCAGTTACAGCCTGTGTCTTGTCTAAGTCTTGCTTTTCATCTACTGGGTTTATTACTGTTGTTGTGATGGTGAGACCCAGAATGTGCGTGCGTGTGTGTGTGTGTGTGTGTGTGTGTGTGTGTGTTGTGTGTGTGTGTGTGTCCTTTTGGGTAATGTGACAGTTGTGATGGTGAGACCCAGAATGTGTGTGTGTGTGTGTGTGTCCTTTTGGGTAATGTGACAGTTGTGGTGATGGTGAGACCCAGAATGTGTGTGTGTGTGTGTGTCCTTTGGGGTAATGTGACAGTTGTGATGGTGAGACCCATAATGTGTGTGTGTCCTTTTGGGTAATGTGACGGTTGTTGTGATGGTGAGACCCAGAATGGTGTGTGTGTGTGTGTGTGTCCTTTTGGGTAATGTGACAGTTGTGATGGTGAGACCCAAATGTGTGTGTGTCCTTTTGGGTAATGTGACGGTTGTTGTGATGGTGAGACCCAGAATGTGTGTGTGTGTGTGTGTGTCCTTTTGGGTAATGTGGCAGTTGTTGTGATGGTGAGACCCAGAATGTGTGTGTGTGTGTGTGTGTCCTTTGGGTAATGTGACAGTTGTGATGGTGAGACCCAAATGTGTGTGTGTCCTTTTGGGTAATGTGACGGTTGTTGTGATGGTGAGACCCAGAATGTGTGTGTGTGTGGTGTGTGTCCTTTTGGGTAATGTGACAGTTGTGATGGTGAGACCCATAATGTGTGTGTGTCCTTTTGGGTAATGTGACGGTTGTTGTGATGGTGAGACCCAGAATGTGTGTGTGTGTGTGTGTCCTTTGGGGTAATGTGACAGAACTGGTTGACGGGTTTATACTGGAATCACCATGTCAGTCTGTCTTCCTGTCCGACTTTGACTTCTGAACTGCTCAGCCTATCGCCCTGATATAACCGTACCGGTTGACTGGGCGTAAAACACCAACTTACTTTCTGCTCAGCCTTTTGTAAGCAAACTTGGTCCGGTGGTACATCATCGTGAGGTGGAGTGTCGTGCAATAACGTTGGGTGCAGCATAAAATAAAAATTAAAAAAGACCTCTGACCAAGACGGTGCAGCATGGTAAAAAGACATTGGACCAAGCATGTACAAAGACAGGAAGTATCAGATGATTGAGAGCGTAGCTGGCGGGGGCTTTTAATTGTTAATATTGTTAATAAGGGAGTTCAGTTACAAAAAAAGGATGGTCGAGTTGAGGCAGTTGCAGCACAAAGAAGGTAGAGTTTGCACTGTATTCGTGAGTCATAATCCCGCGTGTACAATCTTTGCAGAGGCTATATGCCAAAGTCTGTCGGACTTCAAAAAAAATAACTTTAGAAATTGAACGGTCACGATTTCGTGTCCAGTGCTGACATAATGGGTTCCCATTACGTTGCTTTGCGCCAGACCCGAGAGATTTCTCCGGAGTCAAATTTGTGCTGACAGTACACACAAAAACAACCCCGCCATCACCATTGTCCGGGCCAGCAGTGCAGCTGTAGAGCGCCCAGTCTTGACCGGATCACGCCATCACCATTTTCCGGGCCAGCAGTGCAGCTGTAGAGCGCCCAGTCTTGACCGGATCACGCCATCACCTTGTCCGGGCCAGCAGTGCAGCTGTACAGCGCCCAGTCTTGACCGGATCACGCCATCACCATTGTCCGGGCCAGCAGTGCAGCTGTACAGCGCCCAGTCTTGACCGGATCACGCCATCACCATTGTCCGGGCCAGCAGTGCAGCTGTACAGCGCCCAGTCTTGACCGGATCACGCCATCACCATTGTCCGGGCCAGCAGTGCAGCTGTACAGCGCCCAGTCTTGACCGGATCACGCCATCACCATTGTCCGGGCCAGCAGTGCCGGTCGGCGCTGATTCAGCCTCTGCCCAGATCCGCGGCTAGGACCATGGACGTTGTTGGCCCGCTATCTGTTCTTTCGCTGCACGGAGTTCATGAGCTGTATGAAGTCGAGGTGGTCGTCCCGGGCTCCTCGCCCCTAACGGTCCGTACGGTCTCTGTGGACGTAAAGCAACACTGAACTTGGTGCCTCAGAGCTCAGAGCTCAGGAGGTGTGTGGAAGTCGAGGTGGTCGTCCCGGGCTCTTCGCCCCTAACGGTCCGTACGGTCCCTGTGGACGTAAAGCAACATTGAACTTGGTGCCTCAGAGCTCAGAGCTCAGGAGGTGTGTGGAAGTCGAAGTGGTCGTCCCGGGCTCCCCGTCCCTAATATTAGTCCTTGTGGTCTCTGTGGATGTAAAGCAACACTGAACTTGGATTGTCTCCACTAAGTGTCCAGATAAACAGAACTTCATCCCAGCATCTGTTAAGTACTTGAGTATTCCTAAGATGAAAAGCTCGCGCCAGAATCTCGCGAGCCGGTTTGGCCCAGCGGTAAGACATTAGGCTGGGAAGCAGAACGGCCTCGATCGGTTCGATTCCGTTTCGGCTCTCCTCTCTCTTCAAAAGTTGTGGTTTATGGACACTCTCTTTGTGACGTGGCCCCTCGCAGTTAATCAAACATTAAATGGTTCTCACCGCTGCCCACCGTAACGTTAGGTATAATCTTCCTCTTCTCAGCCTCCTGGGATCTCGGTCCCCTGTGAGGCGGTTTGGCCTAGCGGTAAAGGCGTTGGGCTGGTAAGCAGAGGGACCTCAGTTCGAATCCGCTTCGGTTCTCCTTTTTTTTTTTCTTCAAAAGTTGTGGTCTGTGGACACTGCCTTGTGTCTTTGTCTTTTACAATTAATGAAGTAAGTAAACATTGTGCTTAACGTCCACAGAAACCATAAGGCTTATTAGGGACGGGGAGAAGGGGGGTATAGAGGTGGGGGAAGAGGGAGATTATATACCTATCGCTACACTGCCACCACCAGAATGATTCCTGCATTAAGATGGGCAGCGATGAGAGCCATTTTAATGTTTCAGTAGGAAGGTGATGGACAAAGTCACAAGACAGTGTCCACAAACCACAACCATTCTGAAGAGAAAGGAGAGCCGAAGCGGAATCGAACCGAGGTCCTTCCGCTTACCAGCCTAACGCCTTACCGCTAGGCCAAACCGGCTCACGACAATTAATGAAACATTAAAATGGCTCTCATCGCTGCCCATCTTAGTGCAGGAGTCATTCTGGTGGTGACAGTGTAGCGATAGGTATATATTATATAAACTCCTTCTTCCCCCACCTCCATACCCCCTTCTCCCCGTCCCTAATAAGCCTTATGGTTTCTGTGGACGTTAAGCACCATGTTTACTTACTCGGTCCCCGCCAGTACCTCTTCGGAGACAACTCATCGTTAACAGGTTCTACCAACCCACCTCGCGCTAATCGTTCACCGACCCGCAATCACGTCACTGACTACAAGATACAAGAAAGCTTTATTAATCCACTGCGGAAATTACATGGTCTGCCATGAAACGTATTATATGACAAAACATTGCACCAACAACACATGTACTCACTCTTCCAAACTGCAATCCACTGGCACAAATTGCAATTCACTCCCTAACATTCCTTCATTTTTTACCACCAGAACAATAAATATTAACTTCAGGTGGAACCCACTAGTGCAAAGCAACTTGTGTATTTCGCAACTTACTGTTGTTCAGCTGCTGTAGGGGAGGAAGTGACAGCCGGAGACAATGTCGACGGAAACAAGTGTTGAGAACAACCTGTGATACAAAAACAACAGTGTCCGCGGAAACAAGTGCTGAGAACAACCTATGATACAAAAACAACAGTGTCCGCGGAAACAACTGTTGAGAACAACCTATGATACAAAAACAACAGTGTCCGCGGAAACGACTGTTGAGAACGGTGTAGCTGTTGATGAAGTCACAGCCGGAGACAATGTCGACGGAAACAAGTGTTGAGAACAACCCATGATACAAAAACAACAGTGTCCGCGGAAACGACTGTTGAGAACGGTGTAGCTGTTGATGAAGTCACAGCCGGAGACAATGTCGACGGAAACAAGTGTTGAGAACAACCCATGATACAAAAAGATCCCCCAGCTCAATAGTTTGTCCCTAATGATTATGTCAGCCCGCTAGTTGAGGACATTAAGCACCACAACAGCACAACTCTGATGAAGTGTTGCTTAAATGTCCTCAGATGTCGGCTGACATATTAGGAACAAACTGTGACCGATGCCGAAGCATGGTTCAATACAGCTTTACGTCCACGGAAACCAGAAGGCTCGTTAGGACGGACAGCCCAGGACGGCCACCTCGACTCTCACATAGCTCCTGAACTATGAGCACAACTCTGCCAGAGCTCAATACCACATACTCGCCTGTTCACACAGCTCCTGATCGAGTGTTTGTTTGTTTGGGCTTAATGTCCACAGAGACTACATAGGGTCTATTAGGAACGGGGGAGAGAGGAGAGAGGGGTGGGGGATCGGGTACTTTAAAAAATTCGTCCCAAGCGCTCCGACCCTATTAAAGGACCCATAAAGGCAGTTTTCTTTTGCAACGGAAGAAAAAATCGACCCAAATTATAAAAGTCTGTCAAAACATACCTTTAAAATCTAATAAAATGTCAATCCCAAAAAGTAAGTTTTTTAAAGGAAGAAATTGCCGATCAGCCAAATTTCGCGCTTTTTTAATCCGAAATACGCGCGAAAATCCGGCGTAGGTCTCTGAGTCACAAACAGCCCCGGGCAAAAAATGAGGCGCGTTTTCACCATCAATCGGTCCACAACAAAATGCCCGCGAATGTGCGGCCGTGGGTGCCAGAGCTGCAGCCCAAAAGGGTCGTTTTTTTCCTTTCACACCCTCCCGAAAGATACAGTCGAAGGAATTTCACCTTGGAGATTCAAACGGGAAAATTGTTCCAAGTCGGTTACCTGTGGCCCCCCCACACAGCATAAATTTTTTACAAAAGGGTTTTTGGTCACGCATCGCCCGGCTTTCGCTGGGTTTGGGGCCTTGGTGTAGAAGGAACGGTCTCTTCGGATGAAACCCCCCCCTTGCCAATTCTCAAAAAATTATCCAGACCGACCAAAGGACTAGAAAAAATTTTTGACCCCTTTGGGCCCCGTGCAAAGTTTAAAAATTTAAAAAAAGGGGGAAAAACCCCCTTTTTCCAAGAAACCCCCCAGAAAAAAAAAGGGAAATCAAAAAAAGAGGCAAATGTACCAAAATTTTAGCAAAATGAAGGAAAAGAGAAAAAAAAAGGGAGAGAAAGAAAAAAAACAAAAACAAAGGAAAAGAAAAGGAGAAAAAAAAGGAAAAACGGGAGGTAAAAATATTGAAATAACAAAAAATCCCCTGCCTTGTCAAAAAACAAAACCAAAAAACGGGCAAAAAATCAAAGAAAAAAAACCGAGAGAAAAGTAAAAGCCGAAAGGTAAACAGAAACTCGGCTGGCCTGTGCACCAACGAATAGACAGGGCTTAGGGGAAAATAGGGCCTTCACGGGGGCCCCGCCGAAGCCACGGCACCATTCGGTCACTCGCAGTTTGTCCCTAATGCTCTTTAGATCTGAAATTAAGAAAGAAAAAAAGGAAAGACTAAGTTAGCACGAATGCCACAGCAGAAAAGGCCGTTAAAAAAAAACTGTACACAAAGCCTGTGACAAAAAAAAAAAAAAAAAAAAAGAACAGACCACAAAAAGCCATGTCAAACAAAGAAAGACCAACAAATGACCCCCAAATGTTGAGGCAAAAGAAAAATTCAAACAGCTGACACCAAATGAAACAAAAAAAAAAACCCCAAAAAACCCCAACCCCTTTGGAGCAAATGGGGAAAAAAAAAAAAAACCAAATCACAACAGTCTAATAGACACTGTCTCAAAAAATGAGTGGAGACTACATTTACTACATTTGTTGCAGCCCTAAGAAAAGAGCAAAAATAACCATAACTAACATTAATCTTAACTAACTCTAACTAACCCCTCACTAACCCGGCTTCCATCTAGAAAAATAAAGGCTGCAGACTGATAAAGCAAATCGCTAAACTACCGATGACAAAGCAAAAATAACTGCAAATGCAGGCGAAAAGAGAAATGCAAAACGGCTGCCCTAATCAGGCAAGCTAACAAGCGGGTACGAAATGGCCAATAAGCCAAGAGAAAAAAAAAGAACGCAGTGGTGGAAAGGAAGAGGAAAAGAGAGAAAAACAAAACAACAACACTTCCTGAAAAGAAAGAGGAGGCAAGAAATGTCAACGAGCAACGAGACAAAGGCTGGATACACGTAATCCGTTTACACGATACATGTAATCCATTCAGCCGACAACAACCGGCAGGGCAACAGACGCTCACGAACTACCCCACACAAAGAAAGAATGAGCGGTTCGTTAAACATCGAGACTACCCTCTCACTCGTACATCGTAAATGAACGATATAACTCGAGAAACAAAAGGGCAAGCCAAGTGAAAAAAAGAGTGAATGGCAAGAACCGGCAACTAGCCCAACCCCAAACCCTAACCCAGGGAGGCCACAGAAACCATAGGGCTTATTAGGGCGAGACAAACGGGAAGAGTAGCGAATTTAACCCAGTCGGGAGGCCCAGAGACCAAGGGCTTATTAGGGAATGGCAAAGCGTGGACCCCAAAGTACCAGGGAGGCCCGAACCATAGGGTTATTAGGGGAATGGCAAGAACGACTGCCCAACCCCAAACCCTAACCCGGGAGGCCACGAAACCATAGGGCTTTTGGGCGAGACAAACGGGAAGAGTAGGAATTTAACCCAGTCGGGGGGGGGGGGGGACGCCGCCAGAGCGAAGCAACTTATGTAAACTGCTGTTTCAACAGCTGTGCGGAACAAAGTCACAAAGACAGTGTCCGAAAAGCAGCAATTGAGGAACAGTTCAGCAGCAAGACAATGCATCCAGCCATGAGAGCCCAGCACCATCTCCTTTCTCTTCATCTCTCCTGCTCTCGTCAGTGGCCGCGGGAACAGCATGTAGGATCATGAGCACTTAACCCCTTCACCGCCAGACCCTTTAAAATTTCCGGGATGAAAGATGCAGGGACGCGCCTGCAAATACTGTATTTTCCGGTCCTATAACACATAAACTTTCAGTGCTATGCATTTTCATGAAGACCCTTTTACATGCCAATGCGAAAACGAAAACAAAAAGGCTTACGGTTTTAAATTTCACACTTTTGGGGGTAGTTTTAGAGTGACATCATGGCAATGAAGGGGTTAAGTAAGCTACAGGTGTAGGGTAACGGCTGCACACGTTGCATCTCACCCAACATTGGCTGGACCTAATTAGGCTTTACACAACACACACACACACACACACAGTTTAGCTCAGGAACACTAACAGATAACTTCATCCGCCAAATCAAGGCGGACAACCGACCGAGTTGCCGACTTACAATCGATAGCCAGTGTCAGCGAGATGCAGTCTACGACGAAACGCAACGTCGCGTTCCGCCACAGCGTGTCAGCCCGACTCCTTCGTGTTTGCCGAGAGCAGCGCAGCTCGGGTCGATCTGTTTTCGGAGCGGGTAGGCTAGCAGCCTAACCTATGAGCCATGCCGGGATACGGTCGGAGAATAGGCGAGGACTGACACTGGGAAGAGTAGCGAATTTAACCCAGTCTGAGATATGACCCAGTCACTGACGGAGCACACACACACACTGAGACAAACCAAACAACCCCTTCTTTCTTCAACTACTGACACTGTTAGTTAATTAGTTCTTGGATTCTATGCTAAGCTTATAAATCAAGATCAGCAGGCTACTCCACTCGTTCCTTTTCTAACTCCGTGATGCCGGAGACGAGAGCGAAGGTTTTGTTTCATCAGGGACCAAGTTCAAGTGCTAGCGCGCTTGTGACGTGTTTGAAAATTCAGACAGGATAAACGCCCGTGGTCAGGAGCTGTGAAAGTCGAGGTGGCCGCCCCGGGCTCCCCGTCCCCAACAGTCCTGTCCATACGGTCTCTGTGGACGTAAAGTAACACTGAACGCGTGTCAGCGTCAGTAGTTGAAAACAAGAGGGGGCTGTTCAGTTTAGTCTGTATGCACCGCGACTGTGTCATCTAAACTAGGTTAACTTCGCGACTCTTTCGGTGTCAATCCTCGGCTATTCTGCGATCGTCTACGATCGACCCATGGCCGGCGAATGACAACAGCAAAATAAACGAAACTTATGTTCAGTTCGAGTTCAGTGTTGCTTTGATGATGATGATTCTTTTTATATAGCGCTATTCTCCGCTCTCGAGCAGACTCACTGCGCTCGCATGTGATTCTACATGAGTGACTAGCTTATTTTATAACGCGTTTTTGAATATCCACCGAAGTGGTGTACATACAGCGCTGGCATGGCTGGTGCCACATGAACTGCTGCCGTCTCGGCGCGTTCTGTGTACACCATACAACCATGCACCATGTCACTTCATGCAAAGCCACATACGTAAGGTGTATGCGTGTTTAGCTGTAACCTGCCACCTGCACTTTTGGCAGAATGACCGGGATCTTTTACGTGCTACTGCGGTAACACGGGGGTGGAACGGATACCGAAATAAGAGTCAGCACAGAAAGCTGACCCTAGAGAAGAAAATTCTCCCGCCGCTCCCGCAGGGATTCGAACCCGCGACCTTTCAATCACGAGTCCGGCGCTCTAACCACCGAGCTATCCCCGCCCCCCACAGACGCTTTACGTCCACAGAGACCGTACGGACTCTGTTACTTTAATTAGGGACGGGGGCCGCAGGATGGCCATCTCAGTCGACTTTCAGACAGCTCCTGTGCAAACCAAACCTGTGCGGCAGTGATTTATTGATGTCGGTTTTTTTCTGTCAATATCCTTCTTGTCTTGATAGGCCGGAAGTGTAGCGTATCGAGATTACATCAGCCCGGAAAACAGCTATAAAAGCAAACCAGTTTGAAAATAGGTTACAAAGCAGGCAGCTTACTTGAAATAAATTAACAGTGAGTACACCCCCACACATACCAACACCGCTAGATACGCCCACCAACTCCATACACAACACTGACGAAACACTTGCAGGTACACACACTGACAGCCACTGACACACGCGGCACACACACTGACAGCTCACACACACACACTGACAGCTCACACACTGACAGCTCACACACACACACACACACACACACACACACACACACACACACACACACACACACACACACACACACACACACACACACACACACACACACACACACACACACACACACACACACATTGACAGCTGACACACACACATGGACAGCCACTACACACACACACACACACACACACACACACACACACACACACACACACACACACACACACACACACCTAGACAGTCGTGTACACACACACACACACACACAACACACACACACACACACACACACACACACACACACACACCACACACACACACACACACACACACACACACACACTGGCAGCCATACACCCCACAAACACCATTGACAGCCACAAACACCACACACACAGAAATACACACACACGCACCTACCACTGACAGCCACAGTGACTCACACATAATTGGCACTGACCACACGTGACAGCTCTCTCTCTCTCTCTCTACTCTCAGCTCTCTCTCTCTCTCTCTCTCTCTCTCTCTCTCTCTCTCTCTCTCTCTCTCTCTCTCTCTCTCTCTCAAACCACACACACACATACACACATACACACTGACAGCTGAAACGTACACACAGTGACATCCACACATATGCACATATATTGACAGCTGACACGCATACACATTGACAGTAGACACGCATTGACAGCTGACGCGCACGCACATGCATTGACAGCTGACAACCACGCACACGCATTGACAGTTGACAACCACACACAGTGACAGCCACACACATGCACATATTGAAGAACTGCTGACACACGTATTCATTCTGAAGCATCACAATAAAATAAAATAACACATTGACAGCTGATACGCGCATTGACACGTTGACAGCCGTCACACATTGACAACTGACACACGCACACACATTGACAGCTGACACACACGCGCACATTGACAGCCACACATGGACAGCCCGTGACACGCGCACACTGTGACATTGACAGCCACACACATACACACAGACTGACAGCTAAAACATTCACATACACATTGGCATCCACGCATTGTGGCAGACACACACACACACACACACACACACACACACACACACACACACACACACACACACACACACACACACACACACACACACACACACACACACACACACACACACACACACACACACACACACACACACACACACACACACTGACAGCCACACGAACGCACACACATTGACAGTTGACACAATCACACGACCATTATTATCAAGTCGTACTACTTACTGAAACAAGGCAATATATATATATATATATATATATATATATATATATATATATATATATATATATATATATTATATATATATATATATAGTTATTGGCTGTAGGCCTTGGAAGAAGAAGAAAACAATATTTGTGACCCATGTCCTTTTCGTACACACGGCATAACCTTTTGATGACGCACTGGCACAGGGCCAACTTCCCACCAAAACGGGTCATTAAACACGGGTGATACGAGTCTGGCCGCGGGCGGACGGGGTGGGTGTGAGCCGGTTTGGTCTAGCGGTAAGGCGTTAGGCTGGTAAGCAGAGGGACCTCGGTTCGAATCTGCTTCGGCTCTCCTTTCGCTTCAAAAGTTGTGGTCTGTGAGTACTGTCTTGTGACTCTGCCCCTCACAATTAATGAAACATAAAAATGGCTCTCATCGCTGCCCACCTTAATGCAGAAGTCATTCTGGTGGTGACAGTGTAGCGACGGGTATATTATAATGTCCTCTTTACGCCACCTGCATACCCCCTTCCTCCCATTCTCCCCGTCCGTAATAAGCCTTATGGTTTCTGTGGACGTTAAGCACCATGTTTATTTACGGGGTGGAGGTGGGGGGTTAGTGAAGCTCCAACCCTGATCATTTTGCAACTACACGCTGCAAAAGGAACCGAGACTCGACTCGTTTTCTCTGCCACTGCTGGCGCCATCTATGCTCGAGGTTGAAGGAGTCACCGGACATACTCCAACTGTCCAAGTCTGTCTTTCCGGCATCCTTCCTAGCGGATGACGGACGCCACAAAGCGAGGCTTGGAGTTTGTTCAGTTGCTTTACGTCCACAGGGACCGTACGGACTATTAGGGACGGGGAGCCCAGGACGGCCACCTCCACTTCATACAGCTCCGCCTGAGCTGAGCTCCACTTGGAGTTTGTGACTTACCACCATTACACGCGGCGGAGAGGTGCTGGTGGGAACCGAGATTCCAAGAAGTGCGTGTGTGTGTGTGGGGGGGGGGGTGGGGGGGGTGGGGGAGAGAGACCATACCTAACGCTACACTTTCACCACCATAATGATGCCGGCAGGAAGGGAGGTGGCGACTAAGGGCTATTTTAAGGTTTCGTTAATTGTGGCTGAAGGGCGAAGTCACGAGACAGTGTCCATAAACCACAACTTTTGCGGCGAAAGAGAAAGCCGGAGAGCCGAAGCCGAAGGAATCGAACCGCTTCTGTCGCCGTCCGCTTGCCAGCCTAGCATACTGCTCAGTGGCGGCGTTTACCAGGGAGAGTGAGTCACGCCTTCAGCATGAACCTCTGGCCTACCCTTCTCGGTCTCTGCCACAGTTGATTACTCTATAGCCTCAAAAACTGACAGATAAAGAGGGGTTTTTTTTCTTCTGTCGGTGCACGAAAGCAGCGGGTGGGGGGGGGGGCGGGGTGCTGGGGTGGGGGGTGTTTTTGGAAGAGATGCAGGTGCGGGGAGGGGGGATGAAGGGAGGGACTGTTGGGAATGGGGTCAGGCGAGGGAGACTGTTGGGGAATGGGGTGCTGGGAGGGACTGTCGGGGAAAGGGGTGCTGGGAGGGACTGTTGGGGAATGGGATGCAGGGAGGGAACTGTTGGGGAATGGGGTGCTGGGAGGGACTGTTGGGGAAAGGGGTGCTGGGATGGAAATGTTGGGGAAAGGGGTGCTGGGAGGGAACTGTTGGGGAAAGGGGTGCTGGGATGGAAATGTTTGGGAAAGGGGTGCTGGGAGGAAATTGTTGGGGAATGGGGTGCTGGGAGGGACTATTGGGGAATGGGGTGCTGGGGGGAATGGGGTGCTGGGAGGGACTATTGGGGAATGGGGTGCTGGGAGGGACTGTTTGGGAAAGGGGTGCTGGGAGGGACTGTTGGGGAATGGGATGGTGGGAGGGAACTGTTGGGGAATGGGGTGCTGGGAGGGGACTGTTGGGGAAAGTGGTGCTGGGAGGGACTGTTGGGGAAAGCGGTGCTGGGACGGAACTGTTGGGGAAAGGGGTGCTGGGACGGAACTGTTGGGGAAAGGGGAAGGGGAGGGGGAGAACTGTCGGGAAATGGGTGAGGGAATGGGATCAAAGGAAGGGACTCTTGTGGGAAGGGATGGACGAAGGGGGATGAGGGGAACCAGGTGACTGTAGAGAAAGAGATGCAACCTACTGTGGTAGAGACACGCTTGGGGCGGCATGAATGGTGCCGGCGAGGTAAGTAAGTAAGTTAATTGGTGTTTTACTCCAAGTCAGCCATTACGGTTATATCAGTGCGATTGCCGGCGAGGACTATTTTTTCCTCTTCTCAGTTTCGCCGTCTTGGGTTCTGTGTAATTGTGTGAATGTGACCCCCGTTCTGGGCTTCTTAATTGTCCAATTGCCATCAAATTTGTACTGTTGATGCCAGGTGTCTTCCCAGAGTCGTGTTAGAGAGAAGTTTTGGCAAACCAAGAACATTCATTTTGAGAGACTTGGCTGTCGCTGAGAAGGCATGCCTCTGAAAAGTCACACTCAAAGCAGCACTCGATGCAATGCCTTGCAGCCACACAGGAATCACTTTGCCCTGTACATCATACGGGGAGGGAGATGAGGGGAGGGGACTGTGGGGAAAGGGATACGGGGAGGGAGACGAGGGGAGGGGCTGTGGGGAAAGGGGTAAGGGGAGGGAGATGAGAAGAGGGGACTGTGGAGAAAGGAATACGGGGAAGGAGATGAGGGGAGGGAACTGTGGGGAAAGGGATACGGGGAGGGAGTTGAGGACAGGGGACTGTGGAGAAAGGAATACGGGGAGGGAGATGAGGGGAGGGGACTGTGGAGAAAGGGATACGGGGAGGGAGATGAGAAGAGGGGACTGTGGAGAAAGGAATACGGGGAGGGAACTGTGGGGAAAGGGATACGGGGAGGGAGTTGAGGAGAGGGGACTGTGGGGAAAGGGAGACGAGGGGAGGGGAATGTGGGGAAAAGGATACGGGGAGGGAAATGAGAAGAGGGGACTGTGGGGAAAGGAATACGGGGAGAGAAATGAGGAGAGGGGACTGTGGGGAAAGGGATATAGGGAGGAAGATGAGAGGAGGGGACTGTGGGAAAGGAATACGGGGAGGGAGATGACGGGAGGGGACTGTGGAGAAAAGGATACGAGGAAGGAGTTGAGGAGAGGGGACTGTGGGGAAAGGGATACGGGGAGAGAGATGAGGGGAGGGGACTGTCGGTAAAGGGATACGGGGAGGAAGATGAGAGGAGGGGACTGTGGGAAAGGGATACAGGGAGGGAGATGAGGAGAGGGGACTGTGGGGAAAGGGATACGGGGAGGGAGATGAGCGGAGGGGACTGAGGATGAGGATGCGGGGGGGGGGGGGGGGAGACTGTGAGGAAATATGCGGGAGGAGAGGGACTGTGGGAAAGGGATACGGGAGGAAGATGAGGGGAGGGGACTGTGGGGAAAGGGATACAGGGAGAGAGCTGAGGGGAGGGGACTGAGGAATAAAGGGATGCGGGAAGGAAGATGGGGGGGGGGGGGGGCTGAGGAGGAGGAGGATGCGGGAGGATGAGGATGCGGGGAGGATACTTGGGAAAGGGATACGGGGAGGGAGATGAGGGAGGGGACTGAGAATTTAGGGAATGCGGAGAGGGGACTGTGGGGAAAGAGATGAGGCGGGGATGGGACTGAGGAGGAGGAGGAGGATGCCGGGAGGGGACTGTGGGAAGGGATACGGGGATGAAGAGGAGCGGAGGGGACTGGGGAAAGGGATGCAGGGAGGGGGAGGAGGGGGGTACTGTGGGGAAAGGGATGCAGGGAGGGGGAGGAGGGGGGTACTGGGGGAAAGGGATGCAAGGAGGGAGAGGAGGGAGGGGACTGGGGGAAAGGGATGCAAGGAGGGAGAGGAGGGGAGGGGACTGGGGGAAAGGGATGCAAGGAGGGAGAGGAGGGAGGGGACTGGGGAAAGGGGTGCAAGGAGGGGGATGAGGGGAGGGGAAAGGGGTGCAAGGAGGGGGATGCGGGGAGGGGACTGGGGAAAGGGATGCAAGGAGGGGGATGCGGGGAGGGGACTGTCAGTGGGGAAAGGAATGCAAGCACACTGTGGGGAAGGGGGTGCAAGGGACTTTGGGGAAAGGGGTGCCGCAAGGAGGGGGATGTGTCAGTGGTGGGGACTCAGTGGGGAAAGGGATGTGGGAAAACTACTGTTTTCCCAGGTTGCCGGCACCACAAAAAAACAAAAACCTAAGTTTGTCAGTCCTGCACAAAATGCGCACGCTGACGGGAGCCGCAAATCTAGTGTTGGCAGCAGATAATACATTGAAACCGGCGTCGCGCACTTACATTCAGTGTATTGGCAAAGGTTTGCATCCGGCTGCAACGACTGCCGGCTGTGACATTTGCCGGCCGTGTTGATGACTGAGCCGAGTTAAGTCACTTTGAGTCGTTCCTTCGACTTGTCTTAGGCCGAGTTGTCTCCGGAGAGGTACTGACAGGGACCAAGACTGCTCCTCTATACCTAAAATCACAATGTTACCACTACCAGAACGATTCTGCATTCAGATGGGCAGCGATAAGAGCCACTGAATTAACTAGTTTCATTGACTGTGAAGCGAAAAGTCACAAGAAGGTGTCGGGGGAGGGGTTACCACTCTAAATAAATTACGACACGGACTGATGCTCTTCACGATTTTATCGTGAATTACAGCGGCAGTTAAGTCACCACAGCTTCCACAAAAGCTAGGTGATCATAGCTTCAGTATGTTGTTCTAGATTTAGAAGAAGGACAAAAAAAAAAAAAAAAAAAAAACTGATGTCAGGTGCCTGTGCGTGTCAACCGATTTCCTCTGACTGTGTGTCCAACACTAACCAACCCGTCCCACTCAGTGACGGAACAGCCGCAACGGCTGTGCCACTTCCACCTTGTCTGGCCCAGCCCAGCCGGCCCACCTCGGCCACATCACTGAGGTTCAGTATCATCCATCCCATTGCTAGCTACACACAACTCGTAGTTATTACCGTTGGCCTGCATATGCAAGTCCTTGGTTATTACCGTCAGTGACTGACTGAATGTGCAGCGCAGCACAGTGTTGGGCACTGGCCGCTATATGATAGCGCATGATGCGCTACCTTCCTACGACACACAACTGATCAGTCTGTGCCGGGCCGCCGCGCTTCATTCCTTCATTACTCGGTCGTGGCTGTGTTCTGGGGGCGGCGGCCAAGTCTGCGGGTCTTTCCATGCGCTGAGTTGTAATTTCGCCGCTTGGCGTACGTTCTGTCACGTCGGTTCTGCGATCGCTTCAGTTCGTGACTAATACTGACATACCGACTGGCGGGGACCCGCAAAGTTCCAGCATGTTAAGGGTGTGTGTGTGTGTGTGTGTGTGTGTGTGTATGTGTGTAGCCGTGTGTGTGTGTATGTGTGTCAGTGTGAGTGTGTGTGAGTGTGTGTGTGTGTCAGTGTGAGTGCGTGTGTGTGTGTGAGTGTGTGGTGTGTGTGTTGACTCCGAGTGAGTGTGTCAGCAAGGTGCTAAGCCGGCTGGTAAGACTGTCTCAGTGAAAGACGTAGCAGGCTTGTTCGAATCTGTTTGACTGATCTCCTTTCGACTCTGTCTTCACTAAAAAGCTGTAAGTTGTGCTTTACTGGGCAGTGCTCCTAACGCCCCCCCCCCCCCCCCCCCCCCCCCCCCCCCCCCCCCCCCCCCCCCCAGGCAGTGAAGCATTATAATGGCCCTTATAATTACGCCTCTTTCCATTCTATTCTTATAGAATCATTTTGGTGGTGATGACAGCCCGTGTAGCGTTAGGTATTGTTCCCCCCCTGATTCTTTAGCGGTGCCGCTTCATTTCGGACTGTTTTAGGCATTTACAGACTTAGGGGCGTATCAGTGTGGCGCGCGCGGTGAGGATCGCGGGGCAGAGACCGGGTGGATGGAAATCACAATATTTTATTTTATTAATACTGCCCAGAATCGACAGCTACTGAATAGAAAGCTAGGTGAGCCGGAGCGGTGGAGTCGAATTCGGGTCTGTCTGCCCACCCCGTGCACCCCGCCCCGCCCACGTGTATTGAGTTTTACCGTCACCAGGCCGCCTAGCCCGCTTTCCTACTTTCGCCCGCTCGGTACTGGCCCGCGGGGAGGTGGGGCGGAGGGGCTACACCTACTGCCACACTCCGAGCATCGCTTTCCGGCACCTTCCTCCAAACTCTGCCAGATTTAGTTACACCACTGAAGGGGCACTCTTCATCTCCGCGCAGCTGTCCAGCGACGCGGTCAGCGCCCTCCGAAAGGTTCGGGTACAAATAAGACTGTAGAAGCAACCTAGCGCCAAAGCACGCACGGAAACATGAGACGCATCCACCCGGGTAAAAACAAAGAGTTCCGTCTCGATTCAAACAATTGTGGTTTTATTTGTGCTGATGTAAACTTTGTTGGCGGCTATAAATGACACGCATTGTTTTATTTGAGTTGTTTGTAACAAACGTACTACTGTCTGAGCACCAGCAAAACTGAACTGCTCGTTAGCTGACAGTTTTCTGGACGCTATGGCGTAACTAAATACGGCAGTGGTTGAAGGAAGGATGTCGTAAACCAGTGCTTGGAGTTTGACTTACTGCTACACTGTCACCACCAGAATCGTTTCTGCATCAACGATGGGCAGCAGTGTTATCCTTGCAATGTTTTACTGTTTTCATTGTGAGGGCCAGTCACAAGACCGTGTCCATAGATCACAAATTTTGAAGGGAAAGCTAGGAGTAGGAGTGCCGAGGCGGGTAACCGAACCGACGTCGTCCGCCTTAGCTTACCAGCCTAACGTCTACCGCAAGGCCACACCGGCACACAGCTGCAGGTCCCTTTCCACTCCACCCCCAGTCAACATCACTGATTCAATGGCCGCACGGCTGCTTGTTGTTCGCACGCGCAAGCGATCTCAAGCCCAGCCTTCCCCTGCACTGGCACTGCCGTGATAGCTTTGATCGAGACTAACAAACGGCGAACGTTGCTGCCTTGGCCATTGTATGCAGCTGGCCCAGACTGAGTTTGTGCCGGCTGCATGTGGGACTCGGCCCACTTTTGTAAACGTCCCTGATGTAAGCGACAACAACTTATCATGGCCACACTGACTACGTATATATATACTGGAGTCATTATTTGCCAGTCCATGCAGCCAGCTCAGCCGGCCTCAAGTCAAATGCCTGTGTCGGGTCAGTACGTGACCCAGTCAGCTAGGCCAAGCCCCACATGCTGTGAGTGGAGGCATTCAGCGAGCCGTCTGCCATGCTCCTGGCTTGCCAAATCTATCACCCACACGACCGCACGACTGCGCGACGCGCGCACGACTGACCAAATTCCTGCTTTCCAAATCGTATCAAACTTCGAGGTGTTTACCTGCGTCGCAATCATCAAGGAATTAGCCTAGACTGTTTTCGTCCAATGTGTCACCGCGTTCAAGATTGCTCAAGTTCAATAAGTCACCCGCCAGCGTTTACAGCTCGGTCATTTTCAGTGCGTGTACTAACCTATATTTTGTATACAGAGAGTTTCTACGTGTATGACTCAAGATCTTACCATCTCACCAAAGGGGCGACATAGTTTGAACAGACCCGACGACAAAAGAACACGGATATTTTGAAAGCGATCAAAACAAATTATGTTTATCTCGTGTGCCTGTGTCCTTGAACCGCGCGGGTTACAGGCCGTCACGACAAGATGCAGGGGAATCCCTCTTGTGACATCATCCCAGCTGAGAGTGGAGCCCTCTGCGCCGCCGCATGTTTGTATACATTTGTAGAAACGCCGCTTGCGCAAATAGGACGCGTCGTGTTCCTCGATTCTCTATCCCAGGAGCCGCCAAAACTGCAACTCGAAGAAGCAGACACCGTTTTGTGTGTCTGGGACATAGAAAGAAACGTGTCTTAAGAGAACATGGTGTTTTGTTTTATCGCGTCGACATTATAATCGTGAGTCGGAAAGGCAACACCTCTGCGCTCGCAAAGCGGACACTGGAAGAAGGTAGCGAGCAGACGAGAAACATGTGCCAGTTGGACGAGACGGGGCCCCAGTACCGTTTCAAGACATTGGTGTTTTTCAGAGTGAGCTGCACAAACATGGATGTGAGTGTTAGGAGTTCTTTGTGGGATTGCTCGACTTCGACCCTTTGGAACGGCATTTTGGTGCGTGTCTACATTATTATTTTCTTCAGATAATACTTGAATGTAAATCACCGACAGCTGTCGTGTCGGCTTGTTCTCAGGTCCATGTGTCGTGATCAGCCAATCACAGTTCGCGCTCTGCCACCAGAATGCTTGTGTAGCCAATCGACGAGCAGATCGGGACGATGTGCTTCGCTGGTCGCGCGACACATTCATGGGCAAAATTGCGACTGTTTTAATCGCCGTTTTATTAACGTCAAACTCTGTTTTGATTGTGCAAACCTATATGGTGCGTTATAACAATACTTAAACTGCTGTGTTTTAAGAAATTTCCATGCCTTTTCAGTTTATTTCACACAAAGAATTAGCTCTCAAGAGTCCCACCACCGGCTTGGTTTGTGTTGCTAAATTTAGCCTCCGATCAAAAGGTGGTGTTTCGTTGGGGCCGCTCGTTTCTGTCAAGGGCTGAGAAAGGCTGGCTCAGGTACTACTTGCAGCCAGCACGGTCCTTTCGACAAAAAATAAAGATTATAGCCTGGAGTTGTATGATGCTGATGCTGTCTCGTAGAGGTATTTCATCGGCCAACATGGCCGTTTGCTATGATATTGACTTGCCCAGACCACGATTGAATCGAAAGTGGAAAATTCATTTTCCTAGCGGAGGAATGTGGCGTATAAATCCGCCATCGTCTTTTAACAATTATTTCTTGAAAGAAAACGATATTTTGAGCAAAATCGTTATGATATGGTCTTTTTTATGATCACAAAATTCTGTTGTTTCGACATTCACTTCGCGGTGCCTGTAGGTCGCCTATACAGGCGAGAACAAGAAAGCTCAAAACCGCACACCTCCCTCTTCCTCGCTCTGTTGTCACACACGGAATAAATAATCTGCATACTGTACACGCAGTTCTGGCCGCCATTTTGGTGGTAGCCATTTGCAATGAAAAACATTATTTAGAAGCAATTATTAGGAGTATTGTTTTTCACTTTTGGGCAGGTAAGAGATGTTCTGTGATACTTTGGTGTTCTGGAAGCCCCAAATGTGCCCTATTTTTTGTGCGGTGGTCCCAGATGAGGCTAAATTGGGGTTATCGTTCTTGCGGTTTTGGGGGTTTCCGAGAAGAAAGTTTCGTCAAATGGTTTCGATTTGTTTACAAATATTGTTGTATGCATAGTTAAGATTGTTTGTGGAATGTGTTCTGCTAATAATTCAGTTCGAAATTAATAAGTTTGACTGAATATGTACTGGCATGAATGAAACATTTCGGACAGAAAGAAATTTTGGTAAGTGTACCCCCTAATCAACGCACTTGATTCTCGCCTCGAAATTTACTTTGTTATTCGACTTTTTAGGGAGATATAAGCTTAGGGATATGCTGTTTCCCTCAGTTTGAGGTGGATTTTGGTCTTTGAAAGAATTATAGTAATTTGTTCTCAAGATGTTTGTGGGGAAATCCCTTTTTCGCAGTCAAAACAAACCCACTTCCGCTTTTATAAAGAAAGCTGTATTAGCTTCATTTTTGCGTTTTGGGTGTCAACAGCTGTGTTGACGAAGGTTCTAATTGTTGCAGATTTGATTGCAGTAAACTTATTACTGATTATCAGAATTTAAGTTCAAAATTATGTTCGACTTGGCTTCCTACATGCGTATTTTAACTAGTTTACTTCGTCAACATGTACGGTGTAGATGTCCGGTTTTGATTATGAACAAGTTACTGAGTGAGACTGAATGAATATTGTGATTTCCCTCCTTTCTGTGGTCCAGAAGCTCATAATTTGTTTATGTTGGTGCTTAGAAATGGTTTTGTGTCTCATTACTTAGTAGTATTGTACATATGTAGTACTAACTCTAGGGATATGTTCTGAAAGTGAAACGGCCTCACATACTAATGTCTGTAATGACATAAAATGATAATCGCTTTGCCAGGGTACATGCAGTTTTTATCACTGTTTCTGTTATGTAGCATGAATGAAGTAAACTAATTAGCACAGTATCATTAGTCTGGAGAAAAGAAAGTGATTCAATCATTCATACTCCTAGAGGAAAATGAGCAGATGTTTACAGTGACCCAGTGTTACCTTTTTTAGTTTTGTATGTAATCTTGACTTTATAATCATGAATCAGAATTGAGAGTATGGGATTAGGAAATGAACTTGTTGTTGATTTGCTGATTTTAGAGGGTGTGGAGTTTGTATGCTGTTTGTATTTTACTAGTAATACTACTGCTACCACTACAGACACACTATGTGGTGATGAATATGTTAGCTAATGTGAGTAAAAGATGACTAGTGTGTGTGACTCTGTGAGAGAAAACTTGCTAACCAGTTTCCCTTTGTTGGGTCACAACTCACATCCTCTGCAAGTTTGTAACAGTACTAACACACCATAAACCACTCCCAGAGAATCATAGAGATGTAGGTATTGTATGCAATTCAGACTACTTACTAGTGTGCTACAGAGATTAATTTTGCTGTCATCATCTACTCACCCCCCCCCAAACTCCCCTCCTCCATGCACACACACTCACTAATTGAAACAGTATGCCAGGAAACTGGAAAGGTAGGCTCAAAAATGCATTGGGAATGGGAGTGCAGATGTTAACCTTGTTATTCATTTTCCCTGGTTGCAAAATGTAGTATTTTTTAATATTACATTTTCCCAAAATCAAATGGAGGCATTTTAGTTTGCAACCCCCCTCCCCCCCCCCCTTTCTTCTTGTGACTGTCTCATGAATTGATGAAATACCCTTAGTGTCTAGACACAATTTGTTGTGTTCATGTGGTTTAGCTTATAACCCTGTAAATGTACTGTAACTGTATTTTAATTTTTATTGTATTCTACAGGGGGGAGAAGGTAGGTTGGGGATAGGAGTGTCAACTTTATTTGTACCTAAATACTGAAATAGGTCTAGGTAGTGTCTAAATTCTGTATCAAATCTGAGTCGTATAACTTGTAGTCTCTGTATTATGTTGGCATGCATTTTCAACCATTAATTTTTTTTTACAGGCGGGCAATGACTCCCAGACCTCGAACAGCTACCTGGATTTCTTTCCCCTTCCCTGTAGCTGCCCATGTGCTGGTGGCTGTTCAGCTGTGAAATGTACGAAGGCAAAAACATTCATTATTCCCCAGTGGACAACAAACCACTTTGCTCCTTCAGTCAGAAGCAATGCAACCAGCGGCGCCTCAATGGCTATGCTTTTTGCGTTCGACACATTCTGGAGGACCCGACGGCTCCCTTCCGAAGATGTGCCTACGTCGCCAAGTCAAGCCAGCACCTGTGTACTCAAGCCATTCCTCAAGGGGAACAGCGCCAGTATGTACTTTGAATAGTCGTAAATTTGTTTTAATTTATTTGCTTTGTTAATTATAATGGTATTGTTCATTATTGTCCAACTTTGAGTCTAGATGATTTTGGTAAGTTGATTGAGGGGGGATTTTGCACATGTGTGCATGTCATGTATGCAGGATTCAGTTTACTTGTTTTGCTAATAGGTCATCAGTGTAGAAAAATAAGAATAGAAACCAGTCTTGCTATCAGTTCATTTGATAGGTGAATTCTGTCCTAGATTTGTTTGATAATGATTTCTAAACTGATTTTTGATACTGATCTCTGAACTGGTGCTTTACACGTTTCCTAATAGTTTTTTTTTTTTTAGCCATTATAACAATAACATGCTTTTGAAACTACAGTGGGTGTGTTATGTGTTTACAGGTACTGCAACAACCACATGCAGGTGCTGGGGATGCTGCCTCGACGGGAACGCAAACCAAAAAAGGAGAAAGATAAAGACAAGGACAAAGAAAAGAAAGAGAAAGAGATTAAGGACAAAGATAACCTGACACCATCTGACACCAACAAGATGACATTCGGTGATCGGCTCAAGTCTAAGAAACTGAGTCTGTCCAAGCCAGCACACTCACCTTTGTTGGGAAAAGTTTTGAACCCTGTGGATGATCCTGATGACCCTTATGCCTTTCATGATGCTGCCCCAGAAGTGTCACCAGTTGCCAACTCTATGGGACAGACTGGACTAGCTGGAGGAATGTCAGGTGGTCTTGCTGACATGGCCTCCAGATCTCCATACCCCCAGTCCCTGCCTTCCCCTTCACAGTCTCGCCCCATGGGGGAGGGAATGGGAGGGCTGTCCAAAGCTAAACTCTATCCAGAGCTTGCGGAGAAACTGGAAAAAGTGCGACCTGGCCCGGAGGCCAAGACAGCAAAGGCACGGGCCCGAAGTTCTCGGACCATGAACAAACTTCAGACAAAAATTGCTCAGAACAAAATCAAAGACAAGCTGCGCAAGTCGCAGGAATCGAACCAGGCTGAGCTCAGTCCTAGTCAGGTGGCAAGCCCTGAGCGTTTGGGACTGGGTGCAGCTGCACTGTTTAACTCTGGAATTGTGGGTGGTGACTTTGGACCCATTTCTCGAACAGAATTGAATTCTGTAGGATTAGGCTCCAGTCATTTGCAGCAGTTGGCGTTACCTGGTTTGGGGTTAACTCACATGGACGGTGGTGGATCAAGAGGCATGGGTGTGGGAAGCTTGGCTGGATCAGCACCCCATCTGATGGGAATGGAACATTTAAGCCCAGGGAGTTTACCATCACAACTCATGTCTCCTCGCCACCCTCTGCCTCCTCCCTACCCAGGCCTACCAGTGCACAGGGAGCGACCTTTCTCACCAACCCCTGTTCATGTGAGCACAAGTGCATTGGGACAACAGCCCCCTGTTGAGAAGCCCCCTATCACGACAAGCTTGCCTTCTCACACACCACTCCAGCCATTCTTGTCATTCTCTCAAGCATCATCGTTGTCGTCACCAGTGGTGAGCCCTGCACAGTCGCAGCCTCATCATGTACACCCGCAGCATCAGTCGCCGCACTCCCATCAGCCACTGTCACAAAAACTGCCATCGCATGGCCCTCCAGCCTTAGTAGCAAGCGCACTTGGTGCCCTACCTAAGGACAGTGCTGACTTGTCTTTCCCTTCTCACCACCCGTCTGTGTTAAATCAAAGTTTGGCCAGTAGGCAACCTCACTTGGACAGTGCAGTTAGTGCATTCCCACAAACCTCGGCCATATTGACTTCAAAACATGCGCCATCAAATCCGCTTCTCTCACCTACCGCGGTAGATGTTGGATCTTCGCTGAATCTTCCACCTCCTCCTCCCTATGTTCCCCGTTCCCATGCTTGCCCTGTGCCTACCTCATTGACTAATCAAAGTTCAGTATTATTGACACGTGTGAACAGGGCCAAAGGTGTACTGACAGAAAAGGAAGCTCATTGTCGTCTGAAAAATGATGATGCCGTCAAGCTGTATGGAATGTATGCTCATCAGAGGATTAACAACCATGTGTTTATGGATTCTTGTATGAGTAAGTATCATCACCATTGTTTGTCTTCACAGTACTTTTGTTTTTGCTTGTGTCTGCCTGTGAGTGTAAAAGTAAACGGGGATATTTGTCTTGATTTGTAGAATTGTACTTAAGTTTACAGACTAAATACAGAGTTTAAGGTTTTGTTGCTTCAAGATGAGGGTTCTCAGAGAGCTTTGCAGAGTGTATGAAATTCAACATTCTTACTACTGTTCCTACCCAGAGGTCGGAATGGCATGTATACAGATTTTGTTCAGCTTACTTGAATTTGAAAAAGCTTAGATTGAACAATATTGCCGTGCTTTTGAAGGGGATGAAGTGGTGATTATGATGTGGTTATATAGAAATTAGAATACACAGAAAAAACATTTAAATGATTGTTACAACAAAATGGTGAGACAAATGAATGAGTAGATTTACAAATCTTTATTCAGCAACCACCAATAGTCCAATACAGCAGGGATCAGATTTTTAATGTCAAATTTTCATGCAATTTTTTTTTTCCTTCTCTCTCTCTCTCTCCACTTCTCTGTCTCTCTCTCTCTCTCTCACTGTCAGTCTCAATGTGGGAAGAGGGCAAACTCTGCATGTGTCTAGACAGATAATCTAGGGAGCACAGCGATTCAGGCTGGTAAAACTAGTCCAGTCGGCAAGCTGTTTTGGTTGGGATCAGTAACAACTGCTGTTAGTGTTACTGTGTTGCTGTTAGTGTTACCACAGAAACATGTCCTTGTAGTTGTACTCAATGATGGTGCTAGCATTTTGATTAATTTAAGCAGTTCCCCAGTAATTCAGGGTTTGTGTTAACTGGTAATTTCTGGTATTTTACTGGATAAGATAAGCTTAATTATATATACTGGAATTGGAAACAATCATTGACTGGTCAGATGTACTGGCTGTTTTTGTTTTGTTTTTACCAGTTCTAAAAATCATTTGCCCTGATATAACTGTACTGGTTGAGGGCGTAAAAACAACAAATTCCTTCTTTTTTTTAAATAAAAAATAAAATACAGCATGCTGAGAAGGTGTGTGTGGTGTGTGTTTTAGGCAGCGAAAAGAGCTGGATGTTTGCCAGTACAGTGCTGGTAGTATTAGTAGTATGGACAGCCATGTATCTGACCGATTACACTTACAATGATTATCTGACCAGTTTCTGTGAACCACTTTTGCCACCTTGTAGATGTCACACTGGTTTAAAAAATGTCTAGTGCAATCACTGTAACTTAGGCAAACTGCTTGGGGGAGGAGAGGGGGGGGGAACAGTCCTGACAAAATAATAAACAGTCCATGGTAACTTGACTTAAAGTGAAACAGATCTAAAACTAAAAGGTTCATAAGACTGCTCTTAGCTACGTTTTGATGCTTTCATTTTTATTAGCAAGTACTACATTTGAATGACTCCATGAGGGATCATAGATGACTGAGAAAGTGATGTCACTGGCACTGTATCAGTGTAGTTCTGCTTTCAGGGTGATTTCTTTGAACGGAATACTGATATAATAGTAATACTAATAGTTTGATGGCAGACACTACAGAACATGGTCAGATTGTCATCATTCAGATTGTCATTGTTCACTAGCCATGAAAAGACTGGCTACCAGTTCTCATGAAATGTCTGGTGTTTTAATGGTGTTACTGTTACTGAACTTATTCTGTTTTTGTTTGGTTTTGCTGTTGTAGCACATGAGTGTGACAATGCTGTCATTATCAGGATAAAAACACACAACATAAATCATGCAACCATTCGCGTGGATCTCACTAGGGTTTTCAAAAGTGTGTACTGCATGCACAAATGTGTTAAACACACCCAAAAATGCATACAGGAGAATCATTTTTTGGTCCAAGTAAACTTGCAAAGCTGCCAGAGTGCCCTCCAGGTGACCTGCTACTGTCCATTATAGGAGGTCCCTCCATTCCAGTGAGCCTTTAGTGTTCAGGAGTGCTTGGTTTTGTGATCCCACAGTCTAGATCTAACTAGAAATTAGAAAGGCAAAATTTCTCGCAGTAGGGACAGCATGCAACGCTATATTATGACATATTCCAGGTTTATCATTTAAAGACTAGAGGCAGTTGTTAATAACTCTGTACTCTGAACAAAAATGTTAATACAACTTTAATGAATGAAAATGAGATACACAGCTTTTGAGAAGAAACTAACAGTAACAGTGAGTTTAGTTTTTTTGCCATCATTTCAATTTGTTTGTTTTGATTAAGTTAGTGTGTTTCTGTTCTGCATTTACTTTCAGCAGAGTTCTCTGCATGTGTTTGTTTTACTTTGTCTTTGAGAGAGAGAACATTTTGGGTGGGGGGGGGGGGGGGGGGGGAGTATGTGTAAGAATGATTGCTTGCAAAACATTGCTGTTTTGTAGAATGTTCAGCAGAGACAATAATGTGAAGATAGTTTTAAATTTGAATATGTCATACCCATAGTTTCCATTTTGAATACAATGTTGTGTAAATGTATCTTGCCTTTTGAATCTAATACTAATAATAGTAATTCACAATAATAAATAATTAAGCTCTCTGCCTTTTTCAGCAAGTAGATTGCAAGTGAAGTAAACTTTGTTTTATTATTGTACTATAATTTGGTTGTGCAAAATATAACAGTGGCTGTCTGGGAGAAACAGATGAAACCAGAAATGTCTGTTCCAGGTTTGTGTGCATCTGATGAAGAAGAAAGCAGTGATGAAGAGATGAATGATGAGCATCTGCCTTACCAGAGGGACTGGAAGGCCTTGTCTGATGATGAAGAAGACAATGAATTAGAGGAGTGAGTGTGCAGTGACAATCCAGTTTGGCATTTTTATTATTTTAGTCCACATAAATTGTTGGATTTTTTTGCAATGCCGAGTCAGTCTGATCAAAATTATTGTAATTCTAAAATTCACAACAGCAAAAAAAAACCCACCAGGAAACCCCCAGAAGCATCTTCCGGCCAACCCCCCCCCCCCCCCCCACCCAAGCTGTGCGGAATGGTACAGATGGGGGCATTTTAATCAATGTATTTTGGTGAGCCCCTTTTAGGGGCTTGAAACTTTGTGTTCAAAATATTTTCTTTTGTTTCGTTTGTTTCAGTTGATATCAGTTTAAAAAATAATTCTGGCTCTTGCTAATTTTAACATTTTTAGTTTGGGTGATTTGATTAAAAAAAATTTTTTTTAAAGAAGATAATATAAGACAGGATAGTGTTCCTCATGTTTGTTTGGAATAGGTGATATCGATAATGTTGATAATGATACTTGATAGTCACACTCCCTGTAGTTTTGATCACCCAGTGGTGCGACCACCTTACAGTTTAAATTTGTTTGTTGTATGCATAGATTAGAATGTAGCAGGCAGCGTGAAGTTGAACTTTTAAATCTGGTATCTGTTAACAGGGATGGTGAGTTGCCATCAGATCTACGCATGGTGAAGCTGGGAGTTATGCGAGCCAGGTCCCGTCGACATTGCACTCAGACCAAGCATGCGACCCGCATCAACACCAAAAGCATGGCTGCATCCAAAAAGTACTTACTGGCACTCATCAAACTGGCGAGAGAAAGCCCGTCAATTGCTGCTCGTACCCTGTCAGCCATCCACAACAAACCACTGGAGTGGCCACAGGAAAGGTATGGTTAGACACTGAATCTGTTTTAACTTCAACAATAATCTGTTCCAATTTCAGCGGAATCAACAACAGTTTTCCAGCTCCCTTTTTCTGTCCATCATTCTACCTCTGTCACTTCTTTCAAATCTTCCTTAAACCTTTTTCTTCTTAAAAATCTTTTCTTCAGCCCCATTGCCCTGATATACGACTCTGTGTGTGTGTTTGCGTTTATGTGTGTATTCATGTTGTATGTGTTGAATTTTAAATGCACTTAAAGAATGTGTAAGCGCTTAGGGCCTGTGGAGGTAAGGTGCTCTAAGTATCCATTATTATTATTGTTATTGATCAGGCAGATTATTTCGTCTTACTTGGACTCTGCATTTTCCCACCAACCAGACGTGCAAGTGCAAATTACATTCAGACTGGATTTGTGGACGCATTGTTAAATGTTTACACCAAGGAACAGATATAATTCAGGAAAGACTGGCTAAAGTTTGGGGTTTGTGGATGATGCAAAGACATTGGCTTAAGTTTGCAGTTTGTGGGTGATTAATGCCCTTGTTGGTTGATTCAGTTGTGCTGTGCAGGATGCATGTATTACTTTTAACACTGTCTTTTGTTGTGTTCCAGGAAACGCTCACGCAAAACAATTTGGAGGAAAGTGTGCCAGTACAAAGATGGTGCTGATAAACAGTGTACTGACATGTGTTTACCTTACACAAACCACTGCCACAAACGTATCCTTCAAAATGGGAAGAAAAGAAATGGGGGGGGGGGGGGGGGGGGGTGCTGGTTGATTATATAATCCTCAGTAACGTGTGGTACCATCAGAGATCTTGGTTCCTGTAGACTGATGGGACTGGAGTAGTGTTGGGATACCTCCAGTGGACTAACAGGACAGTAGTAGTATTGTTTGGTGTACCTCCACTAGACTGACAGGGTACGCATAGTATTGTGTCGGATACCTCCAGTGGACTGACAGGATAGTAGTAGTATTGTTTGGGATAACTTCAGTAGACTGACAAGACAGGAGTAGTATTGTTGGGGTACCAGTGTTTTTGTGGTGTGTCTGTTTTGTTTTCCCGTTCGTAGAATTATTCATATATGAGAGATTTGAGTCCGTTTCTGGGAGGAAAGCCAGCTGCATGACCAAAGTTCTGATTACATTGTCTCGAAAATGAACCTATGTAAATTGGAGTCAATGACTGCATGCAAAGTGATAGGGTCATGGCAGCTTCAGTTTCCGTGTTGGTATTTCTGTTCATTTATGCATAGAGTCCTGTATATGTATGCATAGAGTCCTGTACTGTTGTCCTTGACGGTGGCACAGATGTAATGTACAATGTGGACCAGCTGTTGTTCCAGTTCTGCACAGCTAAGAACTCTGACAACACCCAGTGCTGCATGCCTGTCATCGACCTGACCCATGACTTTCCCCTCTGTTTTCCACACGCTCTGCAAGCGGTATGTATGTTGGTGCAATAATAAGTAATATTCCCTCTCCTTCCAATCCTGACTGACGGGGGGGGCTTATACACTTGTTCATTTGCTTGCTTTTTTTTCCCTTCATCTTATTTAATGCATATGACTGCAACAGGTTTAGTTCTGGTTAAGGACTTGAGAGGCTGTTACAGGAGGAAGCTGCAGGCTTACGGAAGGAGGAGTGTTGCATGGTGTAGGGAGCAGCTGCCGAAAGAAGAGGTGAATGAGGGAAAGGCTATCAGACATTTTGTGTTTTTGATACCTGGCACTAATGGCTAAAAGGGAAGAATTGGCTGAAACCAAAAAAGCTGATCACCACTTCTGAGTGTTGTTGAGCAGGAGTGTCCATGAAAAGGGGAAGCTTCTGAAGTCAAAGAAGCTGATCAGTGTTTCTGTATGTTGTTGTCTGGCAGGAGCAGCAACAGAAAGAAGAGGCAGCTGAAGTCAAGAAGCGCCCCCGCAAGAAGACCAAACCGCCGGCCCTGACACGACCACCTCGCAAAGGCAAAAAGAAAAAGGGGAAGAATGTGCGTCCGCAGAAACCTATGCCACCAGACAAACCTACAGGAGATATCAGTAAGTGTGGAATATTCTTTGTCTCAAAAGGGGTGGGGGTTGGGTTGTGAATTGTAGGGAGCCATGCGTACTTCCCATCAAAGCTGTTTGGTGTTGATAAAAAACACACATTTCCTTCATGTTTGAAACCTGTTGGCTGTATAGGAACAAAATGTGAAGTTCAAGATGTGATTTCCTTTTTCCAGATCACTGATGAGGGTATTGAGAATAGTTTTGGATTGATTATGCTGTTTAGTGGCAGGAGATTTTCCAGTTGTTTGTGAAATCTTGTTTTTAACAGCACATTGTTTCCAAGGGAGTACTGGCAGAAACCGGAATCCTGGGGGAAGGGGGAGAGTGGTAGAGTCACCACCTTAATGATTGTGCATGAAGGGCGACGATGTGACCCCATTTTGAGGTTTCGGGGGAAGAGGAAAGTCTGAAAGGGTGTGTCTGAAATGTAATGTCAATATGCAATGTTTGGCATTTACTCTAGCAGGGTTACCCATAAAACATTCAGGATTAGATTTAACCCACTTGGCCCCAGACCCTTTGTTCAAAGTTCGGTGGAGTTTGAGAGACGCTGTGAATTTTTTTAAGTTGCACGATGGTCACACAATAGATGCACAAAAATAAACAAAAGTCCTACTGTTAGCAATGGCGTTGGAGCTTCATCCTTTGAGATTTCAACTGCAAATTTGCTCAGTCGCTTACCTTGGGCACCCTAACAAACTCACAGAGCTTCATCTTTGGAGATTCAAACCCGAAATTTTGCAGTTGGTTACCCTGTAGGCACCCTAAAACCAGACATTCAGATGCGGACATTTCGATTGGGGATTTTAATTTTTTAATGCTTTTATTTGAGTGATTTAAAAAAAAATCAAAACCTGTTAAGTAGTAAACAATAGTGGAAATGAGGCTACAAGTCTTGCGAGAATCCTGTTCCTATTTGCATAAACTCGGATGTCAGTATGGAGTGTCTGCTAACCAGCCGCTACCAGGAGGTCCAGGGTCACACTGTACTAAAAAAAGAGTGGGCAGTGATGAGTGGTCCAGGGCAAAGTGGGTTAAGGAATTTGAAAGCTCCTCAATATCTGTAACACTTTTTTCTCCTCCTTCCAGGTATGCCATTTTCAGAACCTATGGAAGTTACGCCTTCAGTCCCAGAACTGCAACCAGACACCCCTGTCCCCACTGCAGCACCTGCCAGCCAGCCCCCTACTCCTGCACCCCCAGCACCGCTCGCAGCAGCATCCATGTCCCATGCAGTGGTGAAGGAGAAAGCTGGGTCTACATCCACTTCTGGGGGTGTCAGGGTAGCCAAGGACAGCAGGCATCTGGAACAGGCTTTGGGCTCTGTTGACCTGGAGGAGACTCTCTCGCCCGGTCAGTACCTCTGTGTGTGTGCATGGGTGACTGACAGTTTGTGTATGGGTGGATGCGGTTAGTTTGTGTATGGGTGGATGCGATGGGTCTTTTGTGTGGGTGGGCATGTGTGGTCCACATCCCAACCCAATGCTGCATGGAGCATCTGTTCAGTTTTATCAACCACACCGGAGAGAAACATTGTCTTACTAAAAACAAACATGCATACATGTACACATCCTATCTGCAAAACTTGAGATGCTGTTTCGTGTCACCTGACCAGGCGCATACTGGGATATTTCAGTTCTGTACCAGTTGGAATATTTTCTTGTTTAATGTGCAGTTCTCATGCACATTTTCTGTCTGTTTGTGTTACATGTGCATGATACAGTGTGCTTGTGGGTATTTTCAACATCTCAGTTAGCATGTACTAGTCAGCATTGAACTGAAGTATGGCTGTGGCTGTTCATTTGCAGATTTTGACAAGCCATTTGAGCTGCCCCTTGAGCAAGCATCACGTCTGCTGGAGGATCAGGACTTTGAGAACTTCCCTGATGATGCTTTCAACGACATCTTCTGTGAGTCAGCTGCTTATGACCAGTGTTGGTACATGCACACACGATACCGAGTCTGTGACTCAAGAAAGGCAATTGTATGGTCGAAGTTGCAAAACAATTCTAAGAAAGCAAAGGCTGGGAACATGAAGTGGTCCTCTAAGTGAGCTTCAACTTCCAGTACACTCTTAGAACTTTTCAACAATGTTATGAATTTATTTGTGACTTTGTTGTTGTAGCATTCCCCAGCTGAACACGTCTCCCAGTATATGCAGTTGTACACTATCAAGTGCATTCCATAGGGTGAGAGAATTGTATGTGTGACCGGTTTTGGGTTGTTTTTTCTTTTACCATCACATTGTTTGTGGCATATCCACTCTGGTCACTTTTCAGTTTCCTTCTCCCAGTCAGTCCGTTTGAAGAAATTCTTATCAAAGTTAGCAAGGACATTTGGGGAACTTGTGCAGTCTGTCAGTTTTCAACTGCTTTGAGATTGTATAATGCACATGGTAGTTTTGTTTTGTCTCAGTCCGACTAGAAGACCAGATTGCAGTGTTGAGTAAGATCACACAATGGACTCACATTGCTGCATTGCTTGCTCACAGAGATGCATTTAAGTGGCCCCCCCCAAGTTGATAGTCTTGGGGAGATGGGTTCATTGTCTGGTCATTTATTTGTGTGAAAAACTGATGTTCCATGTGCTACTGGCATTTGCTCTTGTTAAAAGACAACAACATCAACAAATACAAACATGGCAGCTGTATTTTTTTATTATTTTTTTATTCACTGAAAAACAACAACAACCCATTTTTTTACAATTCTTGAAAGTCTCCACCTAGAATGCAAGGAGCTGTCTTCCTGACACAGCTGAAGCAGTCCGGATTTCCAGCGAGAACATTTTGCATGGAGGGCACTGAAGTGAAGCATACAGAATGCATGTTCAGCAAATGGGAGATGAAATTAGCATGACTGTTATATCTTTATATCTCGTTATTGCTGTTATTTCCCACAGCAATGGCAGACAAGAATGGGGAGCCAGATGCACTGGCCCAGGAGAATGAGAAGTTGGAGCGTCAGCTGGCGGAGGTGACGGACAATGTGGTGAAGGCCAAAGACACGCTGGACAAACTGCTGAATGGAACCATCACCATGGAAGATGTGCCGGAGCAGGACACCAAGCAGCTGGCAGAGATCATTGCTTTGAACTTCCCAAGTCAGTACACGTGGATGACAGCCTGGCTTCTCTCTCGTCTCTTCAGTCTCATTTTCTCTCATTGTCCCCAATGTCTCTGGTACTGTCTTGTCTTAAAGTGACAACCCAGTTGACCTTTTTTTTACTTTTTTTTTTTACTTCTTTACTGCTTAAATGTTTACTCCCCCCCCCAAAAGCCCCTTGTCTGTCTGTCTGTCTCTTCAGTACACATTACATAGTAGACCACCCTGGATTTTTTTCCTTACCTTTTCTCTCCGGTCTTGTTCCCATACATGTTTCCCTATTGACTGTGTTGCATGTCTTCCACTGACGGCTGGGTCTTATTTCCTTCTCTCTTTTAATGAGAGGCCCCTGCATGAGAGAAATGGTCTTTTGATGGTTGCTGTTTTAATGCTGTGTATGGCTCCCAGAATGTGTGATGTAGAGCCAGGAAATAAGGAGTCCACTCCCACTGAAAAAGTTGATGTGCCTGCCCTGCAGCATCTAAAGCCTCCCTTTGTGTATGTGCAGGTTTCTCAGTGGACCCGGTGCCACAGGCAGAGATCGCCACGTCCACAGCTCCGGCTCTAGATCCCTACAGTGCAGTGCCTCGTGACCAGCCCATCGGAGGAATGGCCATGTCAATGCCGCCACAGTCACAGCTGGCTCAGACGCCACTAACAGAGTACGGCCCTTTGGGTGCTGCGTTGGTGGGTAATAGGTGTGTAGTCAGCCAGACTGTGACATCTGTGTCTTCATTTCTGCCTGCTGGTGTGTCCACGACGGTCAATGGAATCACCATTTCTAATGTGCCACAGAGCTCAAGCCCTTACACCCAGGCCATGCTGGCTAATTTGTCTGCCAGTTATGCCGGAGCATCGGCCATCCCGCCGCAGTCGGGCGGGGGTCAGGTTTACTCGGAAGGCCGCCTGCCGCAAGGCTACCACATGGTGCAGACAGCAGGCCAGGGTCAGGGACAGTTGGCAGGGTTCTCCAGTCTGCACGGGCTGACCGCATCTGCTGTCCTGTTGAGTGGGGCTGGAGGGGAGCTCTCTGCTTCGCAGCAGCAAGCCCTGCTGGCCAGGGGCGTGTCCAGCTTGCAGGGGAGGGTTGCGGCCACTGCCTCTCCCTCCCCTTCTCCCCAGGTGGGGAGCGGCACCCTGCACCCTCAGCAGGGCCCCGGTGGTGCAGGGCCAGCGCGGCCCCAGTCCAGGGGAGGGACCCTGCACCCCCAGCCAGGCCCCGGCAGCTCCAGTGCACACCCTGCGCCCAGTTCCAGCCTGGCCAGCGTCCACCCCCAGCAGGACCCCGGTGTTGTCAGCGTGCATCCTCACCCGGGCCCCAGCACAACAGGGCTTGCCGGCCAGCTCCAGGCCCAACCCGCCTTGGCTGCCCAGCTTGCCAGCGGTTCCCACTCCACCTGGGTGCATGCTGCGGCTTTGCAACAGCAGGCAGGGGGCGCTGCTAGCTATCATATCAATGGCTTCCCTGCCACCGCCCAGCTCCCTTACAGCAAGGCCACCGTGACAGCCAATGCTATAGCTCTGCAACAGCCCAAGTTCAGCTCTGTGCCGGGTCACATGAACAACATGTCCCCTGCCACTCGTGTGACGGGAAATGCCACTGCCTCCCTCTCCACCATAACCAAACGTGACCTTCACTTGGGGAGCAGTCACTCAAGTACTATCATGGTGAGCCAGGCTCCTTCACCCCCAGTGTCTGGGTTGAAGCAGGCCCCTCGTATCGCTGCACTGACACAACATTCCAGGACTGGGGGGCGTAGCGGGTCCCCAGGACTGCCGGGCTATGGACCTGTCCACTCCCCGTCCCCAACCCCCAGTCCCCAGGGATTGAACCAGACTCTGCCCCCTTTCTCACCTGCTCTGCCCGCATATCAAGGCAGTGGTGCAGGCTCCTAGCACAGGTTGAAAGTAGGGGGTGGCTTTTTCAATTTGACAGTGTATGTGATGAGAGCTTTGTAGTGTAGTACAAGTTCTCTTCCCCTCCTCACCCACTTCCCTGTGGCTTTGACAGTATATATGTGAGGAGAGATTTTTTCTGGAGACTTTTTTTCTTTCTTTTTACAAAGGTGAGTGTACATGTGGTGAGCAACTGTTTCAGATGGAATGTGGGTTTTTTATTTTGTCAAGATTTTGCCTTTTATGTGGTCAGACTTTTTTTTAAGCACTATACATAAATATTTTTGTATAGAGTAGGTGCTTGCAGAGTTCCAAAGACAAACTGTGGCAATGGATTTTATGTTTACGCTTTTAAGCTGATAGGAATAAATACAACGTAGGTGTAGACTAGTGCATTATCTTTTTGTTTATACTGACAGTTCCATGATCATTCTTGAAGTACATTAATGGGTGACATTTGATAATTTGCAGCTGTATTACTTTTTTGTTTTTTGTTTGCTTTGGCAGTAGCCACATATAGACTGGTGTGCATCAGCCGTCACCAGGGGCATCCATAGCTCTCTTTAGGTTACCTCCTCTTAGGTTTCAGGTAGTGCAGCTGGTGATCCAAGACATCAGTGCATCAGTAAGTGGGGGTTGCCCAACCAACAGGCATGGTGCCGTTTACTGTGTCTTGCCATTTGAACATTTAAAAAAATTCTTATTATTCGGCCACCAGTAATCGTGTGAGAGTTTCATTTTCAAAGAAAGCATTTACCGCTTGACTTGTTTGGAGAGGTGCAGAAAGGGGGACAACATAAACATTAGTGGCAGACTACAAAATGACCACATGCTACCTGAAGATGTTTCTGTTGGTTGTCCTCAAAACTGGAAGCTGAATGCGCAGAATTAACAATTATGACAATAGTAAACTGCATGAAAAGTGACTCCTGTGTCATAGGCACTTGCTCTCTGCTTGACGATTTGGGAGGCAAGCAGTTGGTGTCAGCTTACAGCAGAATCATTGTGAAATATACTTGTGTATAAATATATTGTTCAATTTATGTGAGCATGGGCCCAGTGGGTGCATAGAGTTTAGGAGGATAGGTCGATGAGGTAGCACTGGGAAGCTGGAATACTTGTAATTACAGAGCTTAAAAGATCTTCTCTGTGTATTTGTGAAAACGTTTTCATTACCTTTTTACCAGTGATCTCATTTTTATTATATTCACAATAAACATACATTTTGAAATATTTTAATTATGGGACATTTTTGGGGCTAGTTCAGTTTATGGTCTGAAAATAGTTAATATAACCCTTGCATAGGTATTTTCAAAGGCCACAGATTATTCACAAATCTGGTTGATGGTATCGAACTTTCAAATCCTACATAATCTTTTCAGCGAGTGACAACGGGTACCCCAAATTGTCTGAAACTGATTAAAGCTGATCAGCACAAAGAACATTTTCTTGGTCAAGGAACAAAGGAATTGTTTTAGATGTGTGGCTCTGCATGAATATAGATGCTGGAACTTCAGGGGTGGGGAGGGGGGGGGGGGGTCTTTGGTTGATCTGTGTGTGAAGGGAGTGGGTGGGTTCTATTAGGTGGGTGGGAATATAGAAATAAGGAGGGATGACTGGGTGGATATGAAGTGATATGACTGGTGTGCAGTGCAAGTGAGTGAGTACGTATTGATCTGAAGCCTGGTGCTGTGTTGAGTTTCTTGTGGACAGCATGTCTTTGTAAATTGCTGGTTTTCAGTTGTGATTTTTTTTCAGCAAGACATAACAGCAACTTTGGTGTTGATTCTACCAAACTGATTCATAGACAAACAGGTTAGAATCTCAGGAAAGAAGATTTGACATTGTTACTTGTATGTATTTATGGGTGTTTTTTGCTTTGTCTGTCTCTTGTAGGCTATATGTGTCTGTTGTGGCTTGTTTTGCTCTCTTTCTCCCTCTCTGTGACTGTATGCAGTTAAAAAGGTACTTTTTACTACCCAAACCAGTTAAATGGTTTTGCAGTTATGATGGGGCCTCAGTTCTGCTGTCTGTATGTGTGTTTCTGTGGCAAATAATATTGCAGAAAGTGGCACAATATTTGCAACACACATTGGCCTTGCTCAGGGTTGGTTGTTAGAGTCAGACTCAGTGAGACAGCAAGTTGATGTCAGTAATTAAACTTGAAATTTTCACTTTAAAATTTTCTGCTGCCCCTTTCAAGACAAATTGTTGCAAAATTGATTTTCATCTAGTTTTAAACACATTCAGAAGTCATTTTACTGAACTGTAGAAACACCTTAGACTGGTAGGTGGTCTGATGTCAGCTGGCTCAGAGCAAGTGGAAGGAACTGGTTCAGAACTGTCATCATGACTATGAAAAAATAACTAATTGGAGTGGAGTTTTCTGCGTCATCTTTTGTGATAGTATGCTGAACTGCAAAATGTCAGTCCTGCATGCAGATGAACAGCGGGAAATTAATAATGTGACCAGAAATTGACATAGGCAGTGAAGTACCACTGACCTTGTTTTGATGTTACCCACTACTGACTTCACACCCTGATGTCAGAGAGAGACTGAACGAGAAAGACTGCTTAAATAAAGCCTTTAACCCACCTGGCCCCAGACCAGCCGCTGCCCTTTTGCTGCAAAATCCCATGCGAAGAGAAGTAACTGTGTCAAATGATCCCAGTATACAGCTTTAAAATCAATAATAAACACCAAACAAAAGTTTCGGCTCACTTCGTATTTTTCCCAGTTTGCGAATAGTGTTTTTGTATGCCCAACAGGTTTTGATTTTTTTCACGCAAAAATAAAAGCATAAAAAAAAAATTCCCAAGTCAGAAATACCTGCATCTGAATGTCAGGTTTTGGGGTACCTACGGGGTAATCAACTGCAACATTTCCAGTTTAAAACTCCAAAGATGAAGTTCCGTGAGTTTGTTAGGGTGCCCACGGTAAGCGAATAGCGGAAACGAGGCTACAAGTCTTGCGAGAATCCCGTTCCTATTTGCATAAGCCGAGATGCTGGTTTGGATCATCTGCTAGCCAGCCGCTACTGGGCGGTCTGGGGTTTCGCAGTAAGGCAAAAGAGCGGGCGGTGACAGGCGGTCTGGGGCCAAGTGGGTTAATTAAAAGGCATTCTGTCATCCAGATGTGGATTTTTGTGTGTATAGTGAATGCATGGAGCTTGAGCAGTTGCATGAGGGGGTTATTTTGCGTAAAGATGCATTTCAGGGGGCATATTTGCAACCCCTGGTTATGAATTGTCCTAGTTTAATTACCCCCCAGTCCTTGCGCTACCCTTGTCCCTGTACCATGTCATTGCCAAGTTTGTGGCAGGCTGTACCTACCAACCTACACTGGTAGGACTTGGTCACTGTTAGATGGTGAAGGATAGAACAGGAACATCTGTCCTCTTTTAGCAGTGGTAATAGGAGGTGCAGTGGATATTAGCAGACGCACATTGAGAAAATGCTAGTTACCAGTTTGGGCAGCACACGGCTGTGGAAAACACTAGTAACAAGAAAGTGTTTCTGACATTGCTTTTCTGTAAAATTCTGGACAAATCTATTTTAGGTATCTCTCAGTCACACATCTATGCCATTTCCACTTTGTTGCTGTGCTATTCATTGCCCTTCAGAGCTGATGCTGCCAGTTCTACATCAACATACCAATATGACAGGGTTTGGATGAGCCTGTTGTGAAGAAGGGGAGAGGGCGGGGGGTGTCATTGACTAGTTCCACTCATTTTTCTTTTTACTATTATTATGGTGATTATTATTTTGATCACATTGAATTAAATTTCATGGTCTGGGCAGATGTTTGAATGGTGTGCCTTTTCTATTTATCTCACTTTGTAAAGTATTCCTTTCCTCTTTTTAAAAAATACACCTAAAAAATGCAAATCATGATCAGGTCTCCAACATCAACTCACCAGGTTTGAAAACAAAATTGTAAAAGCTGCCAGGAGGAGCTGCTTAAGTGTAATTAGTATGAAAATGTGTAGAGGACTGTGTTGGTTGTGTGATAAACTCAAAATATCATGAATATTCCACCCAGTTTAGGGGATTATTTGATTTACACTGTATAGACATTTTTCCCGTGTGTAGCTTGGGTTTAGTTGCTATTTGTGTTGAGGTAGAAAACCCAGTTATGTTAAAAATGCATACATGTTAAGTCAGTTGAGTCAACTGTTTAATGTGGGTCAACACAAGTGACAGTTATTGACACTGACAAAATAATGCCTGTGGATAATTGTGTTGTGACTTGTATAAAAATGTGTGGATATGATTGTGTGTTATGAGTAGGAGGTGGGGGGGGAGGGGGGGGGGGGCGCACCTCACTGTATATTACTGGGTCCTGTGAATGCTAACTATACTGAGCATGATTCGCTGGTAGAGTTAACACGTTTCACGTGCCACAGAACTGCTTTAAGCTTGCAAGAAAAAGTGGCTTTTGAATAGAGTAGGTCAGTTTTGATTTTTTTCTTCACTCTGATTGGAAAATTAATAGCCAGTTAGTATCGGTTAAATGAGTGTGAAAAAGTAACTTGTAGACTGTTGTAAAATGTGTCATGAACTACATAGGACAGTGTTGGTATGACCCATCACAATTGCAGAAATGACGGAAATCTTTTCAAGAGTTGTCCTTCCTCCGACAGGCACAACAGTAAAATACCTGAACTTCTCTTATTGAGTAATATTGAGTTTCTTAGCATTATATCATTTCTGTGAATCATGGTCGATTTATGCTGGAAATATTGACAGTAGTGTTAGAACTAGTAAGTTCATTAGTTATATTCACATAAAGACTTTTACATTCATTCTGTTGTCATTTTTGATGCCATTTTTGTCAGTTTTAAACTGAAACAAGTTAACCATGTATGGTAAGATAAGTAATTCTGACAATGTTAGTTCATATCCATAAAAATGAACTTTTTTCATCTTGAGGTCAAACTGGAATTTTCAAATCAGGGAAAATAGGAAGAGTTGGACTGTGTGAGTCTGCACGTGTTTCATTGGGTGGTTTTCTTTTTATTCTTTTGTGTTTTTGAAAATAATTTCATTTTGTTCAGAAGAGGCAGCTATGTACTACATGTAATTAAATTGATGGCATTGTGTGTGATTGTGACTTTGGTAGCATTCATTTCCGTACATTTTGATGAACATTGTTGACAGTCACTCAGCTGAATGATGCCAGCCATGCGACATTCAATTGTTTGAATATTTTGTAAGTGGCCTGTGTGTTTGTGTGTGTGCTTGATAAAAACATTGTATACATGCTTTTAAACAGAACAAATCATGAGAGGGTATGATCAAAATTTGTTGTTGTACATTTGAATTTCAGCAATCTGATAAACCACAATTATGTACCTTTTAAAATGTTATAAAATGTGTTTTGTTTCATAAATTGTATGTAGCTACTGCTGCTGAAAAATCTTGTATGCAGGGACATGATTACATGTTGTAAGTTCATGTTTGTTGCTACTCGAGGATGGTCATGTTGAACATAGCATGACCACTCTTCTCTGTGTTACATGAACAAGTTTTTGCTTGTCACCAGATGTTCCCAGATGTCAGCTAAATTGAGAAATTGGTTCCTTTTTTCTTCTTCGTCAACTTGGTTTTCTTCAGACCTGAAAGTGGATGAAAAATGGGAGTCTATAAAGAGTGTAATGTTTCTGTGCTTACTTGCCCATAGGCAGCTCTTGGCCAAGGCTTCAGCTGTGGAATTTTCTCAGAAGCTGTTAAACACTTCAGACCGTTGTACCCATTCCCTGGGATTTCTGTACGGTTAGTTGGTTCCTGGATTTTAACGTCCTGTCAGCCGCATGGGGCTACCTCAGGACAATTCAGTACGGTAACCCATTGGACAGTGATGTTGAATAATTGATAAAAGTTCATAAAAGTAAGACTAAATGAGTTTCTGTTTAGCACGTTTAGTTATGTAGTGATGAAAGTTCATGAGAGTAGAAAACCCAATTGAAGTCCATGTCATAAATCTTTACATCAGTATTGTTTAAGGGGTTTCCAAAGGAAAAATTAACAATTAGACTAACTTGACATCTTTTGGGTGCCCTTCAGACTGGCTGTTTGAAGCTACAGCAGCATTGGTTTTCTGATGCAATTCTTGAACTTGATGTGATAACCTGTAGTGAGCTCTGCCTGTTGATGCTAGTGACTTACCCATTAGAGGGCACTAGAGCTGTAGAAACCCTTTGCTTTTTCCTTCCATGCAAAAATGCCATCAACCCCCAATTGTAGGTTACTGTTACTCGTTATTTTTACCTATTCTCTCTGGCATATTTTCTTCATACCCCCCACCCCCTGCCCCCAAACAGTTACGAGAAGTATTTTGGGATCACTTCTCTATGTCAGCATGTGTCTGGGTTTTATTCCAAAATCTGATGAACCAATAAACCGTAACTAGGTATGGTGGTGCATCATTACAAGTTGGAGTGTCATGTAAAGATTGCTACAGTCCAGGTCAGTGAGGACGAGTAATAAAGTTTCTGAATGAACTGCTTATCCTATTGCAATAGAGCACACTTTGATTTTAGAGCTTGAGTCTTGTTCGAGGTCAAGTGAAGGTTCATTTATTTTATTGAAGGTTCTTCCCACATCTTCAGAAGCCTTTGTAAACAAACTTGGTATGGTGGTGCATCATCATGAGCAGGAATGTAAAGCAGAAAGATTGGTTTGGTTTGGTTTGCTGTCTTCAAGGACACATTTGAGTGCTCAGAACCGAAATATCCTTTCTACATATATAAATCTACAGAGTTAGTAGATTTTTAGATCTACTGAACTGCTGATCCTTTTGCAACTGAACTTAGTTTGATGGTACATCATACTCCTCCTGGAAGGGTAACCAGGTCAGACATAATATTATATACCAACAGCTGCACTGGGATTTTAGTATTACCAAGCACACATAGATACTGTTATGACAAAACACTTTTGTGTTGGGTGTGTGTGTGTCGCTTTTTCTTTTCTTTTTGGAGGGGGGGAGCATGGAGTAAACATAGTTCAGAGCGCATTTGTCTGACTCCTAAAGTTCACTATTACTATTAGCTTTATAGTGTGTTTTGCAGCTGTAATTATACGACTTTTCTCGTGGTTTCTCTTCATGGTCATTGCTTGCATGTAGTGGGGCGCGTGATGGAGTACCCAGCATGCTATGTATGATGACGTAATCTTGGACGATGTAAAGTTTGTGCCAGTCTGTTGTTCTTCTTATGTTGTGCGTGTTTGTAGAGTCTCGTCACCACTTCACTGCTCTTGTTATTCATTTGTCATCATTCATTCAAACTCAGTGACTGTTGTGATGCAATAAATACCATCTAAATAATAATCAGTCTTGTTCGTATATGTGAGACCAAAAAGCGAAAGAAAGTTTTGTGTGTGAAAGTTGAACATGGGAGAGTAACAATTCTTATTTTATAACCACAGTATCTGTACTATACTGAGTGCCCTTGAAGATGGATTCTAGCTGTAGCGGAAGCATTTCAAAAAGCAAGAGAAAACAAACGTATAGAATCTCACTGGCACGGGGATGCAGACAGCAATGAACAAAGACAAATCCTCTTTTTCACCAGCTAACAACAAAAAACACAGGAAGAAACCAAAACAAAGGGGGGGGGGGGCATTATTTATGAATCAATTTGTGTGAAGAGCCAGTTGACAAGGATCCTGCCGGGCAAGCAATGAAGGCAGCTGACTGGACAAGTGCGTCTAATCTTTTAAGGTTAATCGGCAACCGTTACACTGATCCCGTGAGTTAACTGTGTCGGACCCTGCCAGGTTTACAGCCGCTTCTTAGCGTGTGAGATCTGCAAGTCAACGGCTGGATCCTCGCAGCAGCTCTCGGCTCCTGTGATGTCAACATTGGGTTTGTCATATCTTGTAAAGTTCAAAGCGTTGTAAGATCCCACTAGGATGTAACATCTGATAAGATCGTGAAACTGAGAGCTGTGCAAGATTTGTTCAACGTTTATCAGCTTAGTTTCAGCTATAATAATAACGTACATTTATCATGCGCTCATCAACGCCCTGAGCGCTCACATGATACACGTTAACCTAAATATGATATTATATACGCAAGTAGAGCACAGTCCTACCAAAACAATTTACATAAGTATTATACGGAAACGCACACACACACACACACACATTGACTGTAGCAGAAACTGAGTACTGATATTAGTTGGGGCGAAAATACTGTGAGAAGAGGAAGGTTTTCAGTTTGGCTTTAAAAGGTGACAGGGTTGAGTAGTGTCTAAGGTCTTCTGGGAGTGAATTCCAGACGTGGGGTCCAAAGCAAGAGAAGGTGTGAAAGCTGAGTCTTGCGTTCGTATTGTTGGATTTTCAGCATGCGGGTGTCAGAAGAAGAACGTGGTGTACGAGACGGAGTGTAGACATGTAAAGGTTCAAAGAGGTAAGCAGGACCAGAACCATTTATAGCACTGAAACACATACAAGAGACTTTATACTTAATATGTTCTGAAATGGGAAGCCAGTGCAGTTTTTCCAGGAGAGGTGCTGAGTGGTGGTGGGTGCCACGAGAACAAGTCTCGCAGCAAAGTTTTGAATTTTCTGGAGAGACTGGATGACAGAATTAGGTGTACCCATGAGGAGACAGTTGCAGTAGTCGAGCCGTGAGAGGATATAGGAAGTGACAAGAGTCTTGGCAGCGTCTTCAGTGAGAAACCTGCGGAGTGAACTAATGTGTTTAAGCTCGAAATAAGCAGTTTGACAAATTTTTATGATATGTGCTTCTTCGTGGGCAGTTTTGAGTCAAGAATGAATCCAAGGTTCCTGGCAGAATCAGAGAAGGGGATGCTGTGAAAGCCAAGAGTAACTGAATCAGGGAGGGAAACGGTGGAAGGTTTGAAGGAAGACGAAAGGGGAAAGAGAAGAGATTCTGTTTTGTCGTCGTTCAGTTTGAGCTGATTTCCGATCATCGATGTTTTCATGTCGTCTGTGCATGCATTGAGTTCTTTGGTGAGGTTGGTCACTTCACCGAGAGGAGCGGATTTCTGGAGCTGTGTGTCATCTGCGAAAAGCTGCTGGTTTACAGAGTGGTTAGCTATAATACTGATCGGAGAGAGGCGTAGTGTACAGGACGAGGAGAACGGGCTCCAGAAGAGATCATGAGCAGGGAGGTGGAGCTGGGCTGCGAAAGTTGGACTTCTTTCGTTTCGGGTTGTTCCTCAACAGCAGTGCAACAGACATTGTCTTTGTGACTCTGCCAGGGCCAGTTGAAACAGCAATTGCTCGGTGCGCTAGTCGCTGCGCAATGGCGCGGGGACACCGCCTTCACACTTCCATTGTTCTGGCGGCGGCCAACGGTCTCTCCGGTCTTTTTCGGGCGGTATCCGCGGTCGAGCCATCACTCTCTCCCCCCCCCCCAATAAGCAACCTCGCTTCTGTGGACGTAAAGCAATATGGTCAAGGCTCCGCCCAGCCGAAGGAAGGGACATTACTCTCGGAACGCGTCAGATCTAATCGCCGGTCAGCCATATCATAGTTTGGACACGGGATCTTGATCTTGAAATACATGTACGCTGCTTCAGCCAGTAGTCTGGTTTGATGTGGAGATGGGGCTGCGTGCTGGCCGCCTACTGGTGTTGTGTGGCCGCTACTACGGCCTCGAACCGCTGAACAGAAGTGGCGTGGACGGTGCCACACAGACCAACTACGAAACTCCTTTGTCAAGACTGCAACCGACTGGAACCACTTGGACAATCCGTCCAAGTGGTTCCAGTCTTGACAAAGGAGTTTCGTAGTTGGTCTGTGTGGCAGCGTGGTGTAGACCCTGTCGTCGTTTCTTATGTACTCACCAACGGAGTTAGTTGTAACGTAGCCAGGTTGTTGTCTAGGCAAGGGAAAACGGCACACTAGGTCAGTCCCAGAAGACCGTTGTCGGCGGCTCCTGACAGTGGCAGAAGAACTGCAATGGTCACATACGCACTTCGTCTCCTCAAAAATGGATGTACTGTACTTCCATAAAAGGAAGAACTATCAGAATTTAGCCTCGGCTAGCCCCGATCGACTGCAATGCATGACTTCAGTCGCGACTGAACAGTGCCAGTCACAATAGAGAAAGAAAAACAAGCTGCTTCTGCTGTTGTGTTGCTTAATGTCCTCGGATGTCGGCTGACATATTACGGACAAGCTGAGACCAATGCGTGAGCATGGTTCAATATTGCTTTACGTCCACGGAAACCATAAGGCTCGTTAGGACGGAAAGCCCAGGACGGCCACCTCGACTCTCACACAGCTCCTGAACTCTGGGAAAAACAAGAAGCGAATGCTGCAGCTTCAGTTAGGAGATTCACTGCGGAAAACAAGTAGCTATACACATCGTCCATCAAACTAGCCATTTCCCCATCGACGTGCAGGTTCTTCGCTCGCTGCCACTAGACGATTTCATTGAACTAGGCGGCCCAGCATCCGTAAGTATAGTTAATAAGACTGCATTTCGCCGTGCCGTCAACCGTACGGCAGGGTCAGCACATAACGATCACTGAACTCGGTCATAAGTAAATACACGTAAATACACTCTTCTCATAACATATGGATTGCAAACTCTTACGCGAGTCAAATCTACAAAATCAGCACAAGCAAAACACATAAACGCATTTTGGAAGAGAGAGAGAAAAAAACAAGAGGAACGCTAACACTTCAGTATGACAATATAAATATGCGCGAATTTTCGGGGGAAGCCCCTCTTTCAAGCGACAGAAACAACAGTACACACCACAACCGGTTACGTACCTTTTCACTCATCACCGTCTAACTGTTGCTTTCAGTGTAGCTTGAAAAAGGGCCTTCCTTTGAAAATTCGCACGTTATTGTCATATTAAATTCGCGTTCCTTTTAACGATCCTTTGGATGATCTTAGAAGAGTCTGATAAAAACTTCTCTTCTTTTTTTCTTTTTCTTTTTAAAGCAACAACAAAAAGCACAAGGCTGGCCTAATGGTTTTTTTTCGTTTCGTTGTTGCTTTTTTTCAAGAACCATCGTAGGCCATGAGCAGAAATTGATGCGGGGCAAGACAGGAAGAACAACAGGACTACACACAGGCAGAAGAACAGAGAGGAGATGGGTTTGAGATCCACCACTCGTCCGACGTTTTGGAAAAGTGGATTTATTTATTTTTAAACAGTTTAGTTTCATCCCCAGTGCCACTGCACTAACCAAGAAGCACAATGCAAACTGACTGTACATACGCGCGCTCTGTGTGCGAGTGCCAGTCCCAGTTGACTGTTTCATTAACTTGATTGTGTGGGGCAAAGTCACAAGACTGCAGCTGCGTGTGTTGATGTTGTTGAAGTGTAGCTTTACGTCCACAGAAACCGTAGGTTTATTAGGGACGGGAGCCCAGGACGTCCACCTCGACTTCACACAGCTCCTGAGCTCTGCTGCGAGTGTCCGTAAACCACAAGTTGATGATGAAGTGATGCTTTATGTCCTCAGATGTCAGTTGACATATTAAGGACAAGTTGTGACCAATGCCGAAGCACGGTGCAATAAATCTTTACGTCCACGGAAACCAGAAGGCTCGTTAGGACGGACAGTCCAGGACGTCCACCTCGACTCTCACACAGCTCCTGAACGATGTGAACCACAAGTCGACTCATGGACCTATATATAGGTCCATGGTTCGACTCGTGTTTAGTCAGTCGCTAGTTTATTAGCGTAGAAGCGGCCTCAGGTTGTTTCGCAATAGATTGGCACCTTCCTCCAAACTCTGCCAGATTTAGTTATGCCACTGAAGAGGCACTCTTTATCTCCGCGCTGCTGTCCACCGACGCGGTCAGCGCCCTCCGAAAGGTTTGGGTACTGATAAGACTCAAACTCCAAGCACTGGTTTACGACATCCTTACTTCCTTTGGAGGAAGGTGCCGGAAAGCGATGCTCGGAGTGTGGATAAGACTAAGTGTGGAAGCAACCTAGCGCCCTAGCACGCACGTAAACATGAGACGCATCCACCCCGGGTAAAAAAAGGTTCCGTCTCGATTCAAACGATGTTGGTTTTATTTGAGCTGGCGTAAGCAACATGGCAATATAAAACAAACGTCTGATATAATTTGAGTTGTTTGTAACAAACCTACTATTGTCTGAGCACCAACGAAAAACTGCTCGTTAGCTGATAGTTTTCTGGACCCTATGGCGTAGCTAAATACGGCGGTGGTTGAAGGAAGGATGTCGTAAACCAGTGTTTGGAGTTTGTCACGGCCTATGTGGGCCGGACGGCGTGGCCTAGTGGTACGTGCGGCAGTCAACGGCTGCGCACTTTGAGGCCATGACCCGCTTCAGGGACTTTGGTTTAGGTCTGGCCTACCGTAGTCCCGATTCATAGTTAAGGCCCCAGCTCTCCACCCTTTCTTCTCAAAACATGTGGTGTCTAGTGATTTTACTCACCGTAACACGGCATTAAACAATACAAACAAAACATATAGCTGACAGTTTTCGGTGACCTATGGCGTAACCAATTATGGCAACCAGTGGTTGAAGGAAGGATGTTAACCGGCAGTGCACAGAGTTCGAGGTCCACGGTCTCGGGCGAACTAAAACGATAGCATTTATATCCAGGAAAGTTGACAGAGACAAACTAAAGAATCCAAACGACGTGGCAGTATACAAGCTGACACGGTGGAAAACGACAAAACAAAACAAAAATCACTACGGTAACAGACAAAGCTGACAAGAGGGGTAATTTCAACGACGGCAGCAGACTGAGACAGAGCTCATTAAAACATCAGTAACAGCAGGCAGGGAGAAAGCGTAACAACCAAAACGGCAGCAGATGTCTGAGTCAGAATTTATTAAACGATAACAAACAGACAAGCTTACAGGCCGGAACACTACAGCGTATCAACAACAACGACGGCACTGCGCAAACCGAAGCGAATTTCAGACCGGAGGACGCAGCAACCAAACTGAACAAGACTGACGTTATGAAACTGTCTCGGCTGCCCAGGTCACAAAACAGCTGACAGTTTTCCGCAGCCTCGGTGGGTCATTGTCAAGTTTAGAAGGCAGCAGGCAAAGAAGTGCCGCAGGGTTGTCTGCTCGTTCCGGGGTCACTGGCGCATGGCACATTTTGCACACACAGGCGTCTTGTGAAGGTAGGCTGGCATTCCGACATTGCTCTGATACGAGTGCTGTACTGACCAGTTTTTAAATCTGTTCAAGAGCAGAGTGACAATTCCGAGAACAGTGTATATACATTTATATATTATTTTATACATTTATATTACCTCGATTTTGCCGTATGAATAAAATAAAATAAAAGCTTTGGGCTGGGGTTAAGTAAGATATATAAAGGAGAGCCTTGCATTTTCCATGGGAAATGCTTTTTTGTAGTGAATCTATCGCCGTTAAATTAAAGCGGCCTTCATTAGATATCAAACGCTGCGTTTAAAGGAACTAGCCTTCTCAGCCCCACGTCAGTCCCCTTTGACCCCAACGAACGGCCTTCCTTGCACAGTGTGGACCAAAACGAAAACTGAACCCAATGGCGAGTTTTGTTAGAAAACGCACGGTTGATTTAACTAGGTAGGTAGGTAGTGTCGCTTAATGTCCTCGGATGTCGGTTGACACATTAGGGACAAGCTGAGACCAATGCGTGAGCATGGTTCAGTATAACTTTACGTCCACGGAAACCAGAAGGCTCGTTAGGACGGACAGCCCAGGACGGCCACCTCGACTCTCACACAGCTCCTGAACTATGATTGATTTTACTTTCTACTACTTGGTTCTTAATGTCCTCGGATGTCAGATGACATATTAGGGACAAGATATACGAAGCTCTTAATCATCTAAAGTTAATATAATCCGTTTGGCTGTATAAGAATTACTGTTACATAAAATTCTTACTTTGAATCTATGATATATTTACTCGGGTCTAGTGGTTCTTTCGGGGATGAGGTTAAAAACATATTTTACATATTTACATTATTACAAGTCTGCTCGCTTTACGAACAGGTTAAAAATGTATATATTTACAGTTGATAGGTTAAAACATTGTCTGAAATAGAAACATGCAAACTGCAGTCCTGTCATGCATTCATGGATACATAATTCATTGAAAAAGTTAAGTCATGTTAAGTTAGTGTTAAAAGCCCCAACTCCGTGCCGTAACGGTCGGAGTGGGGTGGGGGTGGTGGGGGTTGTTGACGGGCGATCCGAGCACCCCCTTCACGTCCGGGGACAGGCCCGTACGGTTGGGGGGCGTGGTTCAGCGCCGACAACTGGGGTAGAGACAGGTTAAAAACATGTGCACGTGTAGATGGGGGCTCCCTCCGTCCCCGGGGGTCAACCCGGGTACTGGGGGAGCCCGGGACGTCTAGGGCATCCCGCACATTTACAGGTAGGCTGCCACCGGGCAGCTGTAGACGAGTTTGGCTGCGGCACGGAGCAGGCTCCAGCTCTGCTGGTGCCGCAGTGATTTTACTTTCAACCCTCTTGCTTTAGTAGTTGCAGCTAGCGGACTCGACTGTAGAAAACACCGTTGACTGGTCACAGTCGGCTGAACGGCTTCCCGCCGCCTCCTTCGTCTTCTTCCTCGGCAATGGGCGACACGAACAGGCGACGCATGCCATAGCAGGGTATGTATAGGTCCATATACATATATACAGATAGTATATAAGTGTAGATCCATATACATACATAGAGTCATAGTTCAGGAGCTGTGTGAGAGTCGAGGTGGCCGTCCTGAGCTGTCCGTCCTAACGAGCCTTCTGGTTTCCGTGGCCGACGTAAAGCTATATTGAACCATGCTTCGGCATTGGTCTCAGCTTGTCCCTAATATGTCAACCGACATCCCGAGGACATTAAGCAACACTACCTACCTACATACATAGTCAGAGTCCAGGCGAGATCAAGAGAATGGAGACGAGCTGGACTCTCACGAAGAAGGTAGACTCTTTTGCGAGTCCAGGCGAGATCAAGAGGAGGGAGGTGGTGCCGGATCCTCAAGTTAGCCCAGAAGAGATCATGAGCAGGGAGGTGGAGCTGGGCTGCGAAAGTTGGATCTTTTTTGCTTCAAGTTGTTACTCAACAGCGGTGCAGCGGACATTGTCCTTGTGACTCTGCCCCGCACAGCAGTTGCGTAGTGCAGTAGTTGCTGCGCAATGGCTGATGATGATGATGAAGTGATGCTTTATGTCCTCAGATGTCAGTTGACATATTAGGGACAAGTTGTGACCAATGCCGAAGCACGGTGCAATAAATCTTTACGTCCACGGAAACCAGAAGGCTCGTTAGGACGGACAGTCCAGGACGTCCACCTCGACTCTCACACAGCTCCTGAACCATGTGGCGCAATGGCGAAGGGACACCGCCTTATCACTTCCATTGTTCTGGCGGCGGTCCACGGCCTCCCCGGTCTTCCGGGTCGGTGCGCGCACTGTATAGCTTCAGTACCGTTGTATAGCTTACAGCGCTCCTGTGTACACAATTTGTCAAGAAATGCGACTCTGAAAAAGGAGAAGGAAAAACAAACACACAATCCGTATGCATACCGTCAGTGTGTGGGAGATAAACGGACTGGTATCTAGAGTGTCAAGTCGAGAGTAGACAGGAACTGTGATAGATATACAACGTTAGTTCGTCCGGGTCACGCACCATAATAAAAATAACAGTTCGTCTGGGTCACGCTATTTCGACTCCGGTTTCACTGCGTGTTCGGTTCCGGCTGTAAGCTGACGTCCAGAAACTTTTGACGGGACCAAGAAATACCTCGTAACCCAGGATCAACTGGCGTGAGTGCACGTATCAGATTCCTTGAGCAACTTGTCGGCAGAAGTATAGACTTATTCTGGGAGATTCAAGATTATTATCTCATCACTGATATATTTCTCTGATGAGATAATAATATGGAATTTATAAATATAATAATGTAAATTTATAAAATAATATAGAGTACCGTGTTACTTTACCTGGTGAGCCACAGACCTGTACTGAATATACGTTTGTATGGCCCTGCTTTTTGCGCCCCCCCCCCCCCCCCCACTCCCACCCCGGTTTCAAATGGTGACGATGAGTCATGTAATAATTATGTGGAGTTCTTAAAATCTAAAAGTTAACCCAAACCGCATAAAAATCCCGAAAAAAGGTGTAAGACTGAAGTGATAAATATGTGTGTAGAGACTGCTAAAACAAATTTGACATCCAGCGTTCAATCACTTCTGAAAAGATCGCAGCATGAGTTTTAACAGTTCTTAATGTGAGAAAACGTCTGTGTGTGTGTGTGTGTGTGTGTGTGTGTGGAGAGAGAGAGTGTGCGTTTTGGAGTTCCTTGAGAAGGAAGGACAAACTTAACCGCAATTACTCAAGCAAAGCCTATATATAGGTCCATGCATGAACCCGTACCGCCGTCCCTAATAAGCCTTACGGTTTCTGTGGACGTTAAACACCATGCTTACTTACCTGTACTGAAATGACCCACTTGCTTCTTTCTTTCTTCTTTGTTAAAGGAGCGGCTAGCTGGCCCACTCTCAGTGCACATTTTGAGACCCACCTCGGAGTTTTACGGACAGACAGCGGCAATCTACGAAACCCGTCACTGGGACTTGCCGACCTGAACGGAACGGCTGAGCTCAGCCAAAGCTGCGTATCACTGACTCGGCCAAAGGTAACACCGCGCCCTCTCTGCACTCTAAACCCCGAACTGTTGTAATGATGATAATGATAATAATAGCGGTAATTTCTGTAGCACCGTATCTCACCGACAAGGGTGACCTCACCGCGCTTTACAAGATCAACAATAACGGATACATTAAAAACCTCAAAATTAATCAATTATATAGTCATAATACTGTATTCCTCGCTCGCACGCGCGTACACCCACCCACCGACCACACACTGGCAAAGAGAAGGAATGCAACGAGGGGTTAATAGCGGATCGAGGCAAGTAAGAAGACGGAATCTGAAATCACTTGCGGTTTTGATTCCATCGAGTCTTTGCAATGGTCACTGTCAGGTCGCGGCAAACACTTAAATGAGTACCGAAGGAGAGAAGTAGAGCTCAGGAGCTGTGTGAAGTGGAGGTGGCCGTCCTGGGCTCCCGGTCCCTAACAGTCCGTACGGTCCCTGTGGACGTAAAGCAACGTTGAAGAACGGAGCTCAGTCGAGATGGCCGTCCCGGGCTCTCCGTCCCTAATACTCCGCACGGTCTCTGTGGACGTAAAGCAACGCTGGACTCGAACGCGAAGAAGCATCACGGACACTATCGACTGGAATGAGAAAATAGACACAGTAGCTTTCCCCTTCTCATCGATCCTCAGGCGCAGCCACACGATGTCCAGGTTGACGGCCGCGCAAGCGAGGCTAGAGCTAGCGGGGTGCACTCGCTACAGAAATGGACGCCTCCAGCATCACCATCCTCACTATTATCGTTAGTCGTCCTTGTCATCATCCTCATCATGTCCAACGACTGCTTTGGACAAACTAATCAACATTTTCACTGATCCTCCCGTTTAATCGGCATCATCATCTTCTTCCATAAAGCGGCCAACATCATTCTGTTGATGGTTCTGTCGCTACTGAGGAGGTTGCGAAGATTTGGGTCATTGTTGTAGTACTTAGTGAACGTAGGCGAAGGAGTGGGGGGTGGGGGGGAGGGGGCAGGGGATGGGATGTTGGGGCGGGGGCATCATCACGACGGCAATCCAAGGTTCGTCCTCATCGCTGTCGCCGTCTTCCATCGTCATCATCAGCAGCAGCTTCCTCGTCATCATCCTTCTCCTCGTCATCATCCTTCTCCTCGCCATCCTGACGATCCTCTTCCTCCACCTCAACGTCTTGTCATCGTCAGTGTTATACCTCCTCCTTTTCATCATCCGCTCCCTCGTGGGTCTTCGTCATTTCACATCATCTTTATAGAGTCATAATCATCACCTTCCTCATGACCAGCAACAAGATCACCACCACCATCACCAGCGAGTTTCACTGTCGGCAGCGGCTCCATTCCACCAGCGAGTCAGCGCCGGCCCTGGTCACTCCGCACGCTCCGTCCCCAGTGCAGCTAGGGTTCAGTGAGCGGCCGTCGCCATGAGTCCGTTGGAGCGCGTGCTGGTGGACAGCAAGCTGGGCGTGCACGTGCTGGTGTGCGTGTTCGCCGTGTCCTCCTGGGTGGACCTCAACGGGATGTGGGTGGAACTGCCCGTCTTCGTCACTCACCTGCCCGAGAAGTGGACACTGCCCTCCTACATCACCGTCCTCGCTCAGGTCAAGCGTCCTGCACACATACACACACAACACATACCACACCACACAACACACCACACCACACACTGCATGAGTTTATACATTGCAATGATTTATTTTTAGTTGTTATTGCTTTTATGTGCATTTTATGTGCAAGACGACACTGTAATTTCCCGTAATGGGACAGGCTGACCCTAACCCTAACCGGCCTGACCGGGCGCGATAACAAGCATACACCAACAGTCATTTCTTTCCGGGTTCAGGTGGCCAACATCGGCCCCATCATCTTCTTCGTCATCGCCTACTGCCTGGCCAAGACCTCCGTGTCCAAGCTGACCCTGGACAAGGTGACGTCCTACGCCATCATGCTGGTGGGCCTGAGCGCCACGCTGCTGCTGGCTTTCCTGTGGCAGCGCACGGCGGAGGTGGCGGGGCAGGAGCGGAGCGTGGCGCTGTTGGCCCTCAGCTTCTTCCTGGCCCTCATGGACTGCACCTCCTCCATGGCCTACGTCGCCTTCCTGGCCACCCTCAAGCCCCTCTACATGCCCAGCTTCTTCCTCGGCGAGGGCCTCAGCGGCCTCCTCCCGGCCCTCCTCGCCCTGGCGCAGGGGGCCGGCGACATCGTCTGCGTCAACGTCAGCTCCACGGAGGCGCGGAACGTCAGCGGGGCGGTGGTCAACGTGACGACCTACAGCCAGTTCCCCAGCTACCTGCCGCCCCGCTTCTCCGTGCGGGTCTTCTTCCTCCTCCTCTCCGGCATGATCGCCACGTCCCTGGCCGCCTTCTCCCTCCTCAACCTCTGGGGATACTGCAAGGACCAGTTCGTCGCCGCCGCCTCCTACAGCCTGCAGGAAGGGGAGGACGGGGCCCGAAAGAAGAGCGCCCAGGCTGGAGGGCCGGTCGAGGGTCGGGGCATCTCCAACCCAGCCCTGGACGAGCCAGCCGTCGTCGCCAACAGCTTCAGCTACACCGCGGAGCACAACGGCTTCGCGGGGTCCGCCAAGTCCGCTTTTGGGTCCTCGGGCCCTGGGTCGTGCGGGTCCCAGGCCACAGAGTCCGGCCTCGGCTCTTCCACGCCGCCGGACCGGTGCGGGGAAGGGGTGGAACTGGTGAGCAAGAGGGGGTCAGACGTTTCCATGGTGACAACGTGTCTGCTGCTGACCCAGGTGGTTGTCATCAACTTTCTCGGCATAGGGGTCCTCTTGTCAGTTCAGGTGAGTTTTGTCGGTTCGATTGTGCAAGCAGTATGATAACTACCACAATGACTGATAAAAAATATAAGAGAGAGAGAGAGAGAGAGAGAGAGAGAGAGAGAAGAGAGAGAGAGAGAGAGAGAGAGAGAGAGAGAGAGAATTTAAACACACACACACACACCTCAAATAAATCACAACAAAGGACCGAGTCAAAAAGTACGAACGAATACAAATGGACAGATGCATTGTTTAGTTCGATGAATCAATTCAGTGTGTATCAGAGTTTCACCTTGTTTTGTATGACTACGACCGTATGTGTAGTAATGTATTATTATGTTATTGGTTTTTGTGTATTTATGCATTCCATGCTTTAGTTTAATCAAATGGCAAAGCGCTTTGAGTCGACGAACGCACACTATAAATTCCATATTATTATTAATATCAGTTATATAATTATATCACGGCTCAAGCATCAGTTTCCACGAACATAATTTACTCATGCCCTCACAAGGCAGTTAATTTCCACATACTTAATCCAGTCTCCCCTACCGCACTTCTACACATAGGCACTATTTCCACAGACTTAATCCAGTCTCCCCTATCGCACTTCTACACATAGGCACTATTTCCACAGACTTAATCCAGTCTCCCCTACCGCACTTCTACACATAGGCACTATTTCCACAGACTTAATCCAGTCTCCCCTATCGCACTTCTACACATAGGCACTATTTCCACAGACTTAATCCAGTCTCCCCTATCGCACTTCTACACATAGGCACTATTTCCACAGACTTAATCCAGTCTCCCCTACCGCACTTCTACACATAGGCACTATTTCCACAGTATAGTTTCCTCCAGCCTTGCTTCAGCTGAAATCCCGCACAGATATTCACAAGTTTCCTGACCCGGGACATCGAATGAATAAATAACTGCCTTGAACAATGGGCTGAACTAGTCTTTCGGTTTTATGAGCGACACATCCGGATCTGAAAAACAGTCAAGCGAGAAAGCGTGAAACTCGGTGCGACGTACGCCGCCATTCACTCAGCCAGGGTCAACGCGGCTAGCACATGACAGCTTCCACTGATCAACACACGGCACGTCACATTTTAAAAGAAATAGAAAGAAGAAGAAGAAGGAGAAGAAGAAGCAAATAGACTAGATCGGATCTTGCAGTATAGCTAGATTCAAGATTATTTTCATCAGAGAAATTCAAACGTGGCTGAACATTAACCACATCACAGTACTGACACAATAACACATTTTGCATATTTTAAAACCCAAAGAACAGTTTTTGAAAATACAAAAAGTTACATAATAAACAAACTAGCAATTTACGTAATTTACACACAGACACGCACGCACACACACTCACAGTATTCGTTTCCACAGATTTACTCCAGTTTCCCATGCGGCACTGGACACATAACCCACATGAATTGCCTCATCCCAACTGCCACCATTAGTCCAGGGTCCGGGCTATATACACGACAGATTCTTGCTGTACAACAGTCCTGCCGTGATGTTTTCCACAGGTTTACTCCAGTCTCCCCTACGGCATCTCCACATACAACCTCGTTGTGACCCTGACCAGCATCGCCAACCCCGTGGCCTGCCTGACCTCTCTGTTCCTCGCCGTCTTCTCCCCGTGGGCCATCTCCTCGCTGACGTCACTGGGGGTCGCCTGCGGTGCCTACATCATTGTGGCGGCTACCATGAGTCCGTACCCGCCATTGGTAGAACAGGCTGCTGGCGGACCTGTGGCGGTGAGTGAGGACGACTGGTTGGTTCACGGACTGAGTGAAGATGATTGGTCGCTTCCCAGAATGAGTGAAGATGATTGGTCGGTTTACCGAACGTATGGGGGTGAGTGAGGACGATTGGTTGGTTCACGGATTGAGTGAAGATGATTGGTCGCTTCCCAGAATGAATGAAGATGATTGGTCGGTTTACCGAACGTGTCGCGGTTAGTGAGGACGACTGGTTGGTTCACGGTCTGAGTGAAGACGATTGGTCGGTTCCGGGAAAAAGTGAAGATGATTGGTCGGTTTACCGAACGAGTGAATATGATTAGTCGGTTTACAGAAGTAAAAGAGAGGCTGGTTCCCAGGGTGAATGAAGAGGACTGGTTTGGATAATCGGTTATGGCTGCAGCCGACTGCGGTGGTGACTGCATAAACGGTCATGGCTTACCTCATCGACAGGTGGTGATCTGGATCGGAGCCTCGTTCTTCCTCACCTACGCCAAAGTGTCCGCTGCGGGCGTCATGCGTCTCGTGGGTCGTCGTGCCCTTATATGGTACGGCGCAGCCACTCAGCTGGGAGGGTTGCTCGGTGCCGTCACGGGCTTCGTCCTCGTGGACCAGCTCAAGGTCTTCAAGGACGCTTCCTGGTGCTGAACAACTCCCCACAAGCTTCCCGAAACTCTGAGGAGATTTTCTCTCTCTGTCTGTCTCTCTCTCCCTATAATACATCAGTGAGACTTAAACCTCATAAACCGGCGAACAAATGATTGCAGCACTGGCGAACACCGGTTAAAATGTACATTTACTCAGTTTCGTGCTGTGAAAGACTGTTCAGCGTTTGCTGTTCATCATGTTGTGTTCAGACCTGCAAGCCAGCTTCTTTTTTACTTGTGGTTGTTCACTTGTGCTTGCAACTAATCGGCTGTGGAATTTGGAACTGATGCAGCTGATGGGACGTGAAAACTCCAACATTTTACTCACTGTTGCTGGAATGGGTCACTTGAATCTGTTACTCCAGCTGGATGACTGTGCGTTAACTAGCATTATTGCGCTTGCTCAAACAAATCCCCACACCTCCCTTCCCCGACCCCCCCCCCCCTTACTTCTGCCCTTCCGCGGTCTCCCCCCGCCCCCCCTCCCACCTCTTCCTTCCGCGGTCACACCCCCCATTGCTCCGCATCCCCCGCCTCTGCCCTCCCCCCCTTCCCTTCCCCAGAGCCCCACTCCTCCCCAGAACCCCTCCCGCCCCGGCCCTCCACCGGTCCCCCTTCATTCCCCCCCAGGACTCCTCCCTTCCCTCCCCTGGTCCCCCCCCTTCTCTCCCCCAACCCTCCCCGGTCCCCCCCCCCTTCTCTCCCAACCCTCCCCGTCCCTTCCTTCTCTCCCCCAACCCTCCCCGGTCCCCCCCCTTCTCTCCCCGCCCCCCCCTTCTCTCCCCCCTCTCTCCCCGGTCCCCCCCTTCTCTCCCCCCAACCCTCTCCGGTCCCCCCCCCTTCTCTCCCCCAACCCTCTCCGGTCCCCCCTTCTCTCCCCCTACATTCCCCCTTGCCCTCCCCCGGTCCCCCCCCCCCCCCCAATATTAACTCTTGTATGCCCCACATCCTTAGTGTTACCTTGCTAACTGCCCTTAGACCATTTACAATTACATACCCCTCCTCCAATGCCCCACCTTGGTCTTAGCTAGAACTTCTACCCCTTCTCTACTCCTCATGTCTACTACCTATCAATACCACTACTACCATCTCTACTACCCATCAACATCATACCCAACCAAACTTCATTTTCAAATCCCACCTCACCTGTGTTAATTGTCACACCTTGCTGTGCCCAGTGCAGCTGTGGACTGAGGAGGCCGTTTTGCTCACTGTCCATTCCATTGTAAAGGTCACCATCTTGTAAAGGTCACCATCAGTTTGTTTTATTGGGTTCAACACACACAGTTTTACTGTACATCATAAATTCACGCAGACCGATCTCAAATTCTTGCCAAATTCACGTAGAAACACACACACACACGTTTAAAAACACACACATATATATATATATACACATGTGTACTGTACACTGGAACACATGTTGATGAATTCATTTTGGCATTTAAAAAAAAACTGAATAGATAAGTGTTTGCATATGAATGTTTGCATATAATTAAGTGTGTGCATAGAAATGCGAGTGCATACTGTATGTGTCTGCATTTGAGTGTGTGCATATATATATATATATTATATCATGTCTGTGCATAGAAATGAGTCATACTTGTGCCTGTCAGTGTGTAGTGTACGCCAGACAGAGAGAGAGAGAGATGACCGACCGTTTGATCTCAAATACTCAAGGATAAAGATTTTAGACAGAAGCCTAGTCTTAGAAACAAACAAACAAAAAACAAAAACAAACAAAGAAAACAACACCACATGCAAAAGATAGTGGTATAACCAATATTCCAAAAGATAAAAATAAAAGCCTAGTCTTTTCTGCAAAATTCGCCCAGATAAAAGCTAAATACATATATAAATACATATTATATTGTGAGAGGGAGGGAGGGAGGGGGGAGGAGAGAGAGAGAGAGAGAGAGAGAGAGAGAGAGAGAGAGAGAGAGAGAGAGAGAGAGAGAGGAGGGAGGAGGGAGGGAGGGGGGGGGGAGAGAGAGAGAGAGAGAGAGAGAGAGAGAGAGAGAGAGAGAGAGAGAGAGAGAGAGAGAGGAAAAAATAAAGCAAATCAAAACAAACTTTAGAGAAGCGACTCACAAAGCAATGCCGATAACACATGAACAAAGTAGAAGACGCTATTAAACCACAGCTAGAGAGACAGGTTTTTGTTGTTCAGCTCCCCAATCAGTATGTCCCACTACACGAAGAATGTCCAGACCCTAACATTCTTCTGGGAAAAACACCCATAAAAGTAGTCAAAGAAGCAAAGTTTCTTGGTGTTATCTTTGACATGAAACTTACTTTTAAAAATCACATTCAATACCTTAAAACCTCCTGTCAGAAGGCTCTGGACATTCTTCATGTAGTGGGACATACTGATTGGGGAGCTGATCGTATTGTCCTGCTACACCTTTACCGTTTGTTAGTCCGCTCCAAATTGGATTATGGATGCATTGTGTACGGATCAGCCCGTCGGTCGATTCTGAAACAATTGGATCCCATCCACCATCAGGGTTTGTGAATCACGTTGGGTGCTTTCCGCACATCTCCTGCTCAAAGTCTATACATAGAAGCACATGAACCATCGTTAACCACTCACCGATTAAAATTGTCTTTAAACTATGTTCTTAAACTCAAATCCCTGCCAGAAAACCCAGCCTATAGTTGTGTTTTTGAACCTGAAAACACCATATTATTATAAGAATCAGAGTCAAAGGTTCCATCTCTTGGCATCCGCATTCTTCCCCACTTCGAGAAATCCAAACTTAACCTAAATTTGGTAGACGATGCTCCCTCATTGGACATCGTCCCTTGGAAACTTTCAGTTCCTGCAGTCCGTTTTGACCTAGCCAGTTTTAAAAAAGATACAACAAACCCAGAAATATATAAACAGCTCTATTTACAACTTATCTCTAAATACCCTTTATCAGAAAAAAATTCACCGACGGTTCTAAAACAGAGGAAGAAGTTGCTGCGGCGACTGTATCCACAAAACAAATTAAAAAACCTTTTACATGTCGGCTTCCAGACGACAGTTCAATATGTACAGCAGAGTTGAGGGCTATTCTTTTAGCTCTCAAACATGTTTATTATTCCAAAGAAAAATCATTTTTGATATTATCCGATTCCCTTTCATCATTACAGTTTATATTAAACCTAAAATATGATCATCCAGTCTTACTTCAGATTTTAGAATTATATACAGAAATCACAAGAGAGGGGAGAGAGATTGTTTTCATCTGGGTTCCTGGCCATGTTGGCATTAGGGGAAATTCGGCTGCAGATTCTGTAGCTAAGGATGCCCTTGACGGAGACATCTCAGTTGAGCTCATCCCATTCTCAGACCTAATACCACGCACTAATAAATATATATTACAACTGTGGCAGTCTGAGTGGGATGAGTTCCCGGAAAATAAATTATATAAGATATTCCCAGTATTAAAAGAATGTATATCTAGTCCTCGGAAAAACAGAAAAGAAGAAACTGTGAAGGCCCAATTGCACATTGGCCATTCTTTTCTTACTCATTCCTTTTTATTGAAGGGTGAGGAACGCCAATGTGCATTGGATGTGATAAATGTTTAACCATAGAGCATATTTTACTTACTTGTTCAGATTTTATTGAAATAAGAGAGAGCCACTTTACAGCTAAATCACTGCGCATGTTGTTTAAGGATATTTCACCTGAAAATATTTTTAACTTTTTGAAAGAAATTAATATTTTTGGAAAAATTTAAATGTGTGATCGTTTTTAGTTATGTTTGTGTTTTCACCTTTTAAGCATGGTTTTAAAACTGTCTATAGACCCATTTTAAGACATACTCATTATTAAAAATTAAATATACAATATGAGATGTGTATCGCCCTGATATAACCGCACTGGTTGACTGGGCATAAATCACCAACTTACTTACTTGCTGCTATGCTCTTCAGCCAAAGCAAACAACAAAAACCTGTCTCTCTAGCTGTGGTTTGATAGTGTCTTCTACTTTGTTCATGTGTTATCGGCATTGCTTTGTGAGTGAGCATAGCAGCAAAGTACAAGGCACTATCAAACCAGAGAGGAGAGGTGTTTGATTTTTGAGTTGGTTGAAGAACACACTCAACCCACCCACTGTGACACTGATTTATTGTGCATCCTATTTCATTTTTCACCGACCGGATCATAAACACAGTTTCACACACACTATATTCAGTTGCACCTTGAACTACCAGGAAAATATTTTATGTTCTAATCAATAAAACTGCATTTTAATTTTGTCACACAAATAAACAAATCAGCGTGCATGTGTGTGTGTGTGTGTGCATGTGTGTGTGTGTGCATGTGTCACTGTGTAACTGTGTCACACTCTGGCACAAGAGGAAGGATGTCATAAACCAGTGCTTGAGTTTGTGTTGGAGTGCGCATGCGTACGTGTATATGCACATGCATGTATAAAGTAAAACAAAAACTGGGGAAGAAACCAACATAGAAGGCAAAACAAAACCGAAACCAGGCACGTAAACAAACAAACAAAAATCTGAACAAAATTATTTTCAAATTGACAAACACCACCACCATGCACACATACAGGTATGCACATTCTGTCACCAATTCCCAGCGAGAAAAAAAGCTTTGGGAATTAAATGGAACTCCTGAAACTAAAATAAATTTTACTGCCAGCATTAAATGGGTTTTTTGTTTTTTTGTCATTAAAATGGTATCAAAACCATGGATGAGTATTGAAGCTTTTTTCTGAATATGAAGCAGACATGACGTGGCTCTATGTAAACATATATAGTGTCAAATTTGTTTTCCATTTGCACAAACAATGAATATTTTTTAAACAGATTTTATTGCTGTTGTCACTATTGTTTAATTTCACAAGCAAACAATGATCCACAAACCAGGTAAGAGTGGCCATGGTCTTCTTGGTGCCAAATCAGGCCTCTGGATAATTAAGGTAACCAGACATTAAACCTTAAGCATACCTTACATAGCACTTCATCAAACAAGGCCTCTCCTTGGCTGAATGATATTGGTCGTTATTAGCCTGTGGATCCAAGTTGTCTGCAGATGGAAGTCTCCAAGGTTGTTTGTTCTTGTATCTGACACACAAATTTCATTCTGAACTTAAATGTGTTGAAAAACCAGCAGTCACAAGCACACACCAACACTTCACAATCAATTCCTTGCAAAATATCCCGTCAAAAGCTGCAGGAAATAGCGCAAAATTAATCAATCAATATTTCATTATATACTTGACTGTCTTAGGCCCCAAAATACACTGTGATGTGGTACAGGTAGTGGTACACAGAAGACTACATCATAGGCTACTTGTATACACTGACTTAGTATACTGTGCAGCATATAAATTACTAAAGACTAGCATGATAAAATAGACATAACCTGACTGCTTTAATACCGCAGTAGCACGTAAAAGATCCTGGTCATTCTGCCAAAAGTGCAGGTGGCAGGTTACAGCAAAACACGCATACATCTTATGTATGTGGCTTTGCATGAAGTGACATGGTGCACGGTTGTATGGTGTACACAGAACTTGCACCGAGACGGCTGCAGTTTCATGTGGCACCAGCCATGCCAGCGCTGTAAGTACACCATTTCGCTGGATACTAAAAAAAATCAAAAAATCATGTAGTCACTCATGTAGAACCACATGTAATATGCGAGCGCAGTGAGTCTGCTCAAGAGAGCAGAGAATAGCATTATATAAGCGATCATCAATCAATCAATCAGTATAATTTAATATAACTGTTTCCAGGGAAGATGTGAGGAATTTAGCTCAATTATATTAAACAAATGCTCTTTCAGTCTGATTAACTAAAAAGCACTAAACTAACAATCTTTATATACCATCTCTCTCAAAGAGAAAGAATGTTTATTTAAAAAAAAATCATATTTATGATATGAAAATTCACAAAGATGAAATTGATGCAGCATTTTTTTGGTTCTTTCATTTCTTTGCTAGACAAGGAAAAAAGACTACTTTAGTAGTTGAGCAAAGTATCACACAACATTTATTGGAGGCTATAATATAACAATAGCATACTTGGCTTGAGTGTGTGGGAGGTTGTTCATCTTTTTTGCTTCTTCACAGGTGGTGTTCCTGTGCACCCAAACGGCAGGCCCATCTGTGACAGACTTGACCGCCTGGTCGTCAGCAGCATACAGGGCTGCTGCAACATGTCGACACGCCCCATCAGCTCTGAAATAGATGATGAAAGAAGCAGCATTTCAGCTTTGCATGTCAATGTCACTAGTTGATCAAAGTCAAATGTTGACACGCCCCATCAGCTCTGAAACAGACGATGAAAGCAGCAGCATTTCAGCTTTGCATGTCACTGTCACTAGTTGATCAAAGTCAACAAGTCAACATGCGCTGTCCACTCTGAAACAAATGTTGAAAGAAACAGCACTTCAGCTTTCCATGTCAATGTCAACGGCGCTAGTTGATCCGAGTCAACATGTCGAAATGCGCCGTCCGCTCTAAAACAAATGTTGAAAGAAACAGCACTTCAGCTTTCCATGTCAATGTCACTAGTTGATCCGAATCAAAATGTCGACATGCCCCATCAGCTCTGAAACAAAAGTTGAAAGAAACGGCAATTGAGCTTTGCATGTCAATATCATACCTCTGGTGGGAGTTTATGTACCTTGTGCTTTCTCATACTTATAGGACCTGTGACCTGGAATTCCCCCCCTAAACCTCTGCGTGATGCCCCAAGTCTCCCCTCCTTCAAATCCACTCTGAAAACGTTCCTCTTCAGAAAGCATCTGTACTGACTACTTTCATAGTCAGACCCACAAGGGTGTTGAGTAAAGCTGACAGTTTCCTGTATATCTGTATATATATCTGTGTATATATATATATATATATATATATATATATATATATATCCTGTGTAGCGCGTGCGCACAAATGATTGTCTTAACTTGCTGTTTTATTTTTACTGTCTTACTTAGGTATCTGAAAAACTTGCAGTGTCTTGGATGTTATTAGTCAATGGGGTTGCTTTTTCTTTTTACTGTTTTAGTTGATGATCTTAATCATGTTAGCCAGTTTATTACCATGTCATTTTGTTTAAGTGACATATAAATTTAAGAAACTTGATTTTCTAAAAAAAAATTGTTTTTTGTTTGTTTGTTTTTTAATTTTTGTCTTACTGTTGAACTGCTAGTGTATTTGAATTTAATCAAAATTAATTAAGTTAGTCTGTGTATGCTTTAAATTATTACAGTAATACGATTTTTATTCCAAACAATTTTTGTAAATCAGTTGGTCATAATCTTTTTCACATCAGATGCAACTGTATTAACTAGACACAATTTTTTGTTGCTGTTTTTAATGCATGTATTTCTTAGCTATGTATTAAGCCTGATATGTGATGCTGTACTGCGCTTGTTTTTGCAGAACTGGGACAGGCGCATTATAAATAAAATTTATTATTATTATTATTTACATGCATACCAGGTGAGAGCTGCCTTAGCTAGGTGACTCTGGTCTTTGTTGAGCTTGTGTGATGCCTTTCAAGTGCTAATTACATCCCTTGTGTATAGTTCTCTGTTCAGGCTCCCTTTGTCTGGAACAACCTTCCTGCCCGGCACATCCGACAGCAGTTTTCTCTCAGTTCAAAAATTTCTCTTAAAACCTTTCTCTTTACTTCTACCAACTCTGAGCTACTTTAACCCTTTGTTTCACAGGCATTGGATGCTGTACTTGATTTTTTAAAATTGGGTGGGGGGGGGGGGGGGGGGGCGCAGACATCTTCACTGGCTGACTGATCATCTTTGGGGGCTGGGGGGTTGACAGAGACCGGGAGAAAGAGAGAGGGAAGCGAGGGGTGTGAAATTGTGTGTGGGTGAATGCGGGGGAGGGGGAGGGACAGAGTGAGATATGTAATGCAATTATGCATAAGTAAATTAGGCTGTGTATTGTTGTGATGTTTCATGTATAGCACCTGGAGCCTCTCACGTGTCATAGAGGGAATCGGCACATTAGAAAGGCATTTGTTATTAGTATAGTCACTTTTACTGACTTACCCTCAACTGGGCCACTGATCGAGTGGTTTTCATTGCAACGTACGGTTTCAAATTGAGAAATCTTTGTTTGGTTCATTGATCAGTTGTGGTGACCAACGAAAGAACAAAACGACTCACCAACCGACGCACCTCTGGGTGTCACTGACACTGTGCCACAGTTACGCAGGCGGGAGCCGCACGTGCAAACAGGTAGTTTTGTCCTTCTGGTTGACCTCCACTAGTTGACCTCCACTTCTGGTTGACCTCCACCTCTCCACCGCACTAGCGCCTCTCTTCCCCAACACCCGATCCGATTCTTCTGGTTGACCTCCACCTCTCCACTGCACTAGCGCCTCTCTTCCCCAACACCCGATCCGATTCTCTGTTTCACGTTGGCGACAGTGGAAACTGAAAGCGGGCCCCTCAACAGAAAGACCGCCCATTTTGGTTTGTGTGTTGGTTGGTTTGAGGGCCAAGAGCTGGACTCGCGGCTGAACACACCTGCTGTCTCTGACGCGTCGATTGAAAAGACCGCCAATCACAAAGCCTGGAGTGTTCTTTACTCGCATTGAGTTGGAGTTCACAGAGTGATTTTTGCCTGCTGCTGAACTAATCCGAGAAGAACCAATGAAATAGTTTGTATTGTATCACAGTACGGCCGGTGTCCAATGAATAGTCATATAACATTTCTTCTTCTCGATCGGTGCTACACCGAGAGTCCAGTCTGCAAGTTGAATGTGGCTGTCTTCTCCAGTTCCTCCTTGCTGCCCTAGAGTTTGGTGTGTAACTGGACTGCCGTTGGCCACACATTTGTTCTTGTCGTATAACATACAATTATTGTAAAAACAAACAAACAACAACAACATCAAAAACAAAAACAAAACAAAAGGAGAGAGAAAGAATGCTGGTGGTACGGGAGGAAACATTGGTAGTAGATTAGAACTGGTAACTTCACTTTTCCTTTGCCCAACGATTTTTCTCAGTCTCCCCCCCAAAACAACAAAACAAAACACACACACACAAACCCCCACAAAAACACACGCAAACAACAACAAACAAACAAAAACAAACTAGCAATTCACGTCTCATGCAGTAATTACCATAACAATATTTTAAGGAGGCTGAAAGGCATTTTCTTCCCCCATTAATAAAATCAGTGGTGACGGTTATACCCGGGCAACGTTCACCCAAGCCGAACCTCGGTTGATGTGGCACTGCTATTAAAAATTTAATGAATTTCCATACATGCTTCACCTTCTTTCATAATATACCGCAGTAGCACGTAAAAGATCCCGGTCATTCTGCCAAAAGTGCAGGTGGCAGGTTACAGCTAAAGACGCATACACCTTACGTATGTGGCTTTACATGAAGTGACATGGTGCATGGTTGTATGGTGTACACAAAACTTGCGACGAGATGGCTGCAATTTCATGTGGCACCAGCCATGCCCGGCCAGTCGCTGTAAGTACACCACTTCGGTGGATATTTAAAAAACGCGCTATAAAAAGCTAGTCACTCACGTAGAACCACATGCGAGCGCAATGAGTCTGCTCAAGAGAGTGGAGAATAGCGCTATATAAGCAATCATCAATCAATCAAAATATACTCCCGTGAATCATTTGTCGCTTGTCACTGTCACTGGCTGAAGCAGAATAATTTTAATGAAACAGTTTTAGGCACTTTGGCAACTCGGTGTTCTTTGTCACTGATGGACACTATGGGAATGCACTTCAAGGACCCCCCCCCCCTCCCCACACACACACATACATACAAAACAAACAAACAAAAACAAACATGCAATTTGGTACACAGCATTTACTGAAAGCAGAGCACAAACTGGGGGAGACAAATATATCTATTGAACTAAAAAAATGCCATTTGACCTCCTAAAAAAAACGTTCTCTTACAATATGTCAAGTCTCATTGTTTTTGAAGTATTTCAAAAACCTTTATAGGGCATAATAGGCAGAGGAACATGTACTGGCAGTTTTGTTTTTCTAATGCAGCTTTTATTTCAACGCATGCCTCTGGTGGAGTTTATGTACCTTGTATTTACATGCATGCCAGGTGAGTTACCGTAGGTGACTCGGGTCTTTGTTGTTGTACTTGTGTTACATATTTCGAACACCAATTAACTCCTTTGTGTGTTGATACTGCATGAGCGCTCTGGGCCTCATTTTGTTTCAGTTTTTCAGCTTTGATATATTTCCATCCAACCCTACACACATAAACACATACACGCTTTTACAAACACACACACACACACAGATAGAGAGAGAGAGAGAGAGCAAGCATGCGCGCGCGCGAGAGAGAGAGTGTTCTCCCTTCCTTGGTTACTTTTGACTGCCCAAAGTTAGGCTTGATTCTCCACCATTGAAAACTGATTTTTGGCTAGGGGTGGGGGGTGGGGGGGCAGCCCTCTACAATATATGCACATCATTAAAGCAATTCAGCCCCCCCCCCCCCCCCCCCCCAAGGTGGTGAGTTGGAGGGCATACAAGTCTCAATAAAATTTAATACACACACACACACACGCAGGCAAACACACACACAAGTACACACACACCTGAAACGAAGCTTCTATTGCTGAGGAAAAGTATAAATTTAATACCAGAAAACGTGAACAAATAAATTAACAGTTGCCAATGATTGTACACACATACACACACAGATACGGATGAAAAGAAAATAAGTATGCGAATCTACCATATGTAATGGAGCATGTGTTAAATAAGAAAATCAGACATGGACTTAATTCCAGGTGAATAAGGTTTCTTGGTGTATGATAACGGAGATAACAGATATTAGTACCGCATTATAACTAAATTCTACTTTTGAAGAATAACCTTTCTATGGAAGATACAATAAATCATATGCACATCATCAGGTTAATGGTAACTTGTGTATGCATGAAAAAAAGAAAGAAAAACAAAACAAAAAGACACATCAAAAAGCAAAACAAAAAACAAACACAAAACAAAACAAGACCCAAATATTCGAAAAAGAACAAAACAAAACATATGCTGTAGAAGAACTGGTTTATTATAAACATTTGACAAAGTGCATCATTTGCGTTATCTTTCATTTATTATATGTGATTAGGGTATATTGACTTCTCAATGTTGACTTCAGGTGTATTTATTCTTTGGCCACAACACCCACATTTTGAAGCATAACTAAATGCAGGTTATGCTCCACCTGGACAGGACAACAGTGTACTCCTGTATAACTTTTCACCAGTGTAGTTTGATAGCACTCCTCAACTAAAAACCGGGAGGTTTGCTTAGTGCTGGGTGAGAAGGTTGCAAGTGCAGTCGATTCCCACAAAACACTGCAGTGGTGAGAGACCCATTGAGGATTGAGTGAGCTACCTATTTAGTAATTAAATTTTAACATCCTGTCGACCACACATGGTTATTTCAGGATGTTACAAACTTTGTTGTAAGCAAATGCACATTTCAAAACTCATCTCATGTGTAAACCCTAGAACTGACGCCAGACCTAAAGCAGAGCTTGTGAGCGAATCACCCAGTTCTGACAGTGACAATGGGCACAGGACACAAATGATGCAATAAGCTGCCTGAATGGGTACAGGACACCAAGAATGCAACAGACTGTCTGATTCCTCCCCCCCCCCCCACCCCCATCTCCACCCTTTATTCCTCAACTCTTTCCTTTTCACCATCACTGCCACATCTGTTATCAAAATAGACTGTAAAAATTAAGCATACACACATACTCAACAAGGCTATACCAAACAAAAAACGTAATAACAAATAAACCTCAAAATAACAATCCAGTAACGATGTTGATGTAATAGTTTAATAATGATACTAGCTGTAAAATGTTAACTGATTAATAACAAATATATTAAGGAAAGCATGGAAGGAAAGGCGAGATGTTGCAGATGAACCTGGCAACTGGATTAAGAAAATAGAAATAGGTTACTATTGACAGGTGCTTGTTGCTGGAGAGGGCGCATTAGACTGGAGTGTGTGTGTGTGTGTGGTGTGGTGTGTGTGTGTGTGTGTGTGTGTGTGTGTGTGTGTGTGTATGTGTGTGTGTGTGTGTGATACAGATGCTGCAATTAGTCTGTGCATTTTTGTTTGATTGGAATTTAGGCTATATCCATCTTTACAGGTGGCACATTGTTGTCATTTTGATGTACAGTGCTTTAAGCCTCATACAAATTATTGGATGATTCAATGCAGTTGACACATGCTTTAAGAAATTATTCAGACACATAGTAAGCCACAAGATACTGAAAATGGACCTAACTTTTCAAGCAGCTGCGCACTTCCATGCCTGGTTCCAACCGAAAATGCAGCGTGTGTTCCATCAAAACCATGCTGTTTTTGTGTATTCATAACCATCAAAACCATGCTGTTTTTGTATTCATAACCACAATGATGTTAACACCCCTCTCCTCTCCCCACAAGCAACAGACAAGTCTTTAAAAGGAACCAGACTTCTCAAAACAAGTTTCATCCAACAGGTAGCAGAGATTAAAATAAAAGCCTAAAAAATTGAGGATCTTGTTTAATATGCTCCCTTAATTTATGTCCAATTTGTACAGTTTGCTTCATTAGTGACAAGTAACTCAACTGACTGCACGTAGCAGTGACAAGTGTCCTCATGTTGCACGAGCCACTCTTTGATACCTGGTCTGAGGAACTACCAGCTGTTACAGTTGAGGGGATTTTCTATGGCCAGTTTCACTAACTGTCAAAGTCAGACCGTAAGTTGAAAATAAAATCAAAGGACCATTCTGAATCTGAAACCATATTCTTTGAATTTGATTTTAATTTTGATCTTGTTTACCTGTTGGACAAAGGCTGGCCTTCTTGGACAAATGTATTGACAAAACCAGTTCCTTTAATAATAAAATTGAGGTTTTCATGTCCAGTGTCAACCCTTTGCCTGCCAAAGAACTTGCATTGCTTGTAAAATTCCCGCCAAGAAAACCAAGAGAATCAGTTAGCCAGATATTTTGTTCATTTGGAGAATTACATGTCACCCGAGGATGCACATAATGTTGAAATTCCAACAGGAGGTAACATGATGTCTGATAGGCAAATGCCAAGGGTATCACAAGGCATAAGAAATGCAGGGAAAAGGTTAAGGTCTTGCATACAGTCATTATGCTACTGCCAGTCGACAGGTCACCACCTTCAAAATATACGTAACTTAAAACCTTCTACCCACCCCTAATAAGCCTTATGGTTTCTGTGGATGTTAAGCACCATATATTTTTTTTACTTACTTATTTAAACCTTTTGGCTTGTTGATGAGAATCAACTCCACAGAGATGACAAACACTTCAGATACATTGTCCACATGCTGAATCCTAGAGGGGCTGACTGCATGTCTGTGTCTGTGATGAACTGGGTTTGTGCTTTGCCATTACTTTAATATAACTCAGATTTAATATAGCTACATTAGGCAAAGTACCATTTTCAACTTACATTATCAATAAACTAGTAAACCTACCTCCTGAATACCTGTGCTAAGTCACAAATGTGTACACATTTTTCCAGTCCCATCCCCCCCCCCCCCCCCCCACACACACACCTTTAAACTTGCTAATAAACCATGAACAGAAAAACAGCACGTTGCAGGCACCTTATTTTTTTTCTCTCTCTTCACATTGTAGAAAGCAGGTCATGAGCTGTTATCAGTGTACCAGATATAGGATATGGTTCTAGCCAACATGAAAATATTGGTATATGTATGTAGCTGCCACCAATGTACAATATACATGTGTATTGGTATCCCTGAGGGTCTGTGTGTGTGTGTGCACACGTGTTCATGTGTGTGCATGTATGTGTGTGTGTGTGCGTGCATGTGTGCATGTGTATGTGTGCGTGCGTGCATGTGTGTGTGTGTGTGTGTGTGTGTGTGGTGTGTGTGTGTGTGTGTGTGTGTGTGTGTGTGTGTGTGTGTGTGTGTGTGTGTGTGTACAGGCATGTTCACATGTTATTATTGTATCCCAATGCTACACAGTACTGAAACGGTTCTAGATTGGATTTTGCTGCCCCTGATGTTCAGGCCTTTGAAAAAGAGCACATAAATTATTTACAAGTTTCCTGACCCATGGCACTGAATAAAGAATTGCCTTGAACAATCCAGTTGAACAAGTCTTCTGGTTTTATAAGTGATGAAAAACAGTCAAGCAAGAAAATGTGAAAAAACTCAGTGAAACACCACTAAACTCGATCAGTCGACCAAACATGGCAGTGCCCAAGCATCAACACACAGCACATGATTTTTTTTGGGTGTGAACTGATGTGTGTGTGTGTGTGTGTGTGTGTGTGTGTGTGTGTGTGTGTGTGTGTGTGTGTGTGTGTGTGTGTGTGTACATGTGTGTGTGTGTGTGCATATATACATATATGTGTGTGTCTGTGCATATATACATATCTATGTGTTTGTGACCTAATTCATGCTGATCTCTAAATCAGAAATACTAATTACTTCTGCCACTACAGGAGGTTTAAGGAGTAAGAAAAAACAACACATCATAGCAGGCATAAACAGAAATCAGTCTGGCTGTAACAGCAAAACAAAACCATACAAGTATTAATCACACAGTCCAACCATGTTTTTTTCTGTCTTTTTTTCTTCAATTATTTATTATTGTTCTCTGCTAATAGATACTTTTAATGAACAAACAAGCTGAAAGCATTGAGTAAACAAACAACAACAAAACAAACAACAACAAAAACCCACACTCTACCAAGCCAAGAGCAACAATTCAGTCAGGCACCAGTGGAAGCTGAACAAGACCAAAAACACTTATGCATTGCTGTTTAGTTTTGGCCATAAATGGCGAAAGCAAAACCAGAGGAAAGTTGCATGGCTGGTAAAATGATACATAAGATGCACTGTTATGAGACTTAAGCCCTGCTCCCCCCCACCCCCCCCACCCCCCCCACCCCAGCAACTTTGGATTAGATCTGGTGCAGTGTCAGTCAAAATTTCACTAAAAGCAGGCAGGGCCAAATTAGACCCCCCCCCCCTCCCCCCCCACTGAAACCACCATTACAGAAGTGGAGTTGTTGCTGTTGACTCTTTTATATAGCGCTATTCTCTGCTTTCACGCAGACTCACTGCGCTCTTGCTGCATGTGATTTGGAATGAGTGACTGTAGCCTTTTATAGCGCGTTTTTGAATATCCACCAAAGTGGTGTACTTACAGTGCTGTTTGGTTGATGCATGGCTGGTGCCATATGACACTGCTGCCACCTTGGTGCATGTTCTGTGTACACCATACAACTATGCACCATCATTTCATGCAAAGCCACATATGTAGTGTGCATGTGGGTTTAGCTGTAACCTGCCACCTGCACTTTTGGCAGCATGACCATGATATTTTACATGCCACTGTGGTAATATAGAGGTGGAGCAGATACTGAAATAAGAGTCAGCACAGAAAGTTGCCACCACAGAAGAAAATTCTCCTGCCACTCCTGCAGGGAACTGAACCCATGACCTATTGATAATGAGTCTGGTGCTCTACCATTGTGCTATCCCCGTTCCCACAGTAAAAACCACATGCGCCAAACTCTTAACACCCTATATCATTACAAAGTGGGTGCAGTTTCTTGCAACATGATCCTAATACCTGTAATAATACTAATAGCAATAATACTAATGATGAAAAGTATGATGTTGATTTTGATGATGATGACACTCATCACCATTATCATTACCATAAAAAATAAAATAATAATATTCAAACAATGCGAGCCACTGTCACAGAAAAGCCCTGATGTCAACCAATTTATTTTCTCATTTGTCATCTTCATGGTATTTGTGTACAATGCGGTCCCCATTTTACTTAACAAAAGATTCAGAACACAGCAAAGGTGTACAAATGAAATGATAAAATGAAAAACACTAATAATCAGAATAAGAAGAAGAGTAATAATATTTGAAGAAGAACACTAATACTCAGAACAATGACTTAGAAAATAAAATAAAACCGTAACAATTTAAAAGCTACTAAAGTCATTTATGAAAAAAATAAAAACGTTAAAAACACACACACATCCAGTACTGTATCTATACTGAGCGATCTAAATTAGTAAACCAGAACAAGTGGTTTGAATCACAGATTTTTTACTTTAAAAAACTCAAAACCATACAGAAATTAGCGGAAATAACAAAGTCAATCATTTTTTTAAAACGCACATGCTGATTACACACACATAAATCAAAACCAGGTGGTTTACACTTTCACATCAATACAGATGGTTTCTGAACAAAATTCAGTGTTTAACAATATTTTACATCTTTTATATCACACAAAAAGTTTCACATCAAAGAGGTATACAGAATAACCAAAATGGCCAGAACTTACTGAAAAACATTAGACAAAACAAAAAGAAATCACACACGCACACATGCACACACAGACCTCCCTCTCCCCCATCCAAACACACACACACACACACACACATGTGCAGACACACACACACACATGCATACATGCACACACACACACACGCATACATGCACACATACACACACACAGAGCAGAAAGTGAATGAAGAGATAAAAACAAAATCTTAAAAAGCCCAAGAGCAGACTGATAAAAACACAACCAGTAAAAACAAGGACAGCAAGACTCAATCAGCTGATGTGCAGATCATGAGCGACAAGCAAAAAGTATAAACTAGTGACACAAAAGAAAAACAACAACAAAAAACTAAACAAGATCACAACATGGAATCTTATCATTTCGCAAAAGCAACAAAAGTCCTCTGTATACCCTGTAGAAATCTTTCAGGTGAAGCTGTGGTTTTATGCTAGAATATCAATTAATTTTAATTATTTAATTTAGAAACCCCATCCTTCCCCCCTTCCCATGGATGTAAAGGAAAAGAAGATGGGGGGGGGGGGGGGGGGGGGGGGGAGCTGAAGTAATCAACAAACAAAAGAAAATTGACTATTAAACCAACCAAGAAAATAATAAATGGCTATTAAACAATCTGTTAAGGCATACTGATCACTTCAAACCACAGCATCAACAACAGCAACATCTAAAGTTTGCATAAAACTCAAAGAGTCCTTGAACTGCCAGGGACTGAAGCTACTGGGTCACTGCATCAAAGCTGCACTCACTATGCATCATAACCCTTCAAATGGACAATATGCAGCTGTCTTAAGGGACAGGGGCCCTGCATGTGCATATGTTTATAAATGTAAATGGTGGAAAACAGCTGTGCACACAAAATCTCACTCAACTGCCTGTAAGCTGTCATTTAAGTCACTGAGATATATGTGTCTGCATAAGCATCAAGAACATCACTGGAAGTGCAGAACACGCTGCAAAGGTATTAGCATTAACGGAGATGGAAAGATGGCCAGCGGATATGACTGAGTGCTGGACTGTCCTAATTTTTCTTCCATAGCAGCCTGTGAAATGGAAAATCGTTTATTTCTGATACTTTTTGCTTTGTTTTTTCAAACTCAAAAACAGGTCCTCAAAAAAACTGTCATCACGACATCAACAATTCCCACATACAATAACAACAGTACAGAACTGGCACACAAGTCCAGTTTTTATACTGTTTTAACATCATGAAATTTGAAACTCCACGGATAGCACTGTGAAGTTAGGCGAAAACAGGAGTTATCTTCCACTGGCTCAGTTCAGCTCTACACTATTCCAAACAGGAGTTATCTCCCACTGGCCCAGTTGAGATACTCACTATTGCAAACAGGGAACTCCTGTGAATGTGTCTACGAGAGTTTATTTATTAATATGAACGCTTGTTGAATGTCTAATCTCCAGATGAGTCCTAAGTGCTTGGCAACGGCAGTTACTGTGTTGTTCTCTGCTTCTGAGCAGACCAGCTGCACTCTAGGTGTGTGCGACTCTGACTGAGTGACTGCAGAAGCTGTGTGAAGCACACAGCACATTCTGAACATCCACTCAAGTGGTTATAGTGCTCTTTAGTTGTTAGGTGGCTGCATGGTGCCATGTGAAACTGCTGCTGTTTCTTCCCGTGTCCACCATCGTTGTTCATCCTTATGTGGGGCAGGCCACGGAGGACGCCTACATCTTAGCTGGACAAAGCAAATGATGTGGACTGCTGAAGGTGCTAAAATATATTTTAAAAAATAGAGGCTAAACAACTTAAAGTGTATCACCATTAAAACGAGAGAGAGAAAGAGTTCAGCGTACAGTCTAACAAAAAGCACATCTGATTCAAACAAATTTTAATCTAAGAGTACAAAGTATATTTCCACCCTATCCATTATCAGGCTTATGAAATGAAAAATCAATTTATTCTCGATAATGCAAATGTTCCCATAAGTAAATAAACATGCACATATCTTTTCAAAAACAAAAACAAAACAATAAAAATCACCAAAAGCATGATGATGAAACACAACATTGAATGAAATGGACATTGTTAATCACCATTCGCATCAAACATTAAATCCAACAAACAGGTAGAAATACATTGTCACCACACATGTAGAAAGATGTCGCCCCATGTATGGGACGATGACTGAGAAGAACAGGGAAGTAACACTTGATGGATTGAAAATTGAGCATCCGACCGACCCAGCTTACCTAGCTGTGTTGGCAGTTTGGTGTTGTGCAACGCACAGTACCTGTACAACGTAGCACACAAACGACGACAACGTCAATCAAGTTAAGACTACAGTTTCCACACATCATAATTACACACACTGAATATGAATACCTGAACAACATACACATTTAAATGCAAGCCTACATTCCCAATGTTTATTTCATAACATGTTCATGTCTCTGCTTAGCTTAGGCAAAGCTATAATTCTCTGCTTTATTTCATTTGATTCCCGGTAGATTGCCTGACCTGTATCTGTCACGTGTGACCCGTTGTATGTACAAAATAACTTGTTGTTTAACTTGGCATTTTACCACCATTACAGGTACAGACAGCTGACTGTCTTCCTTCATCCACTACAACTCCTTTCTGCAACCAGGGTGAGGTGAACCTTTGTGTGCACAGTCATTTTCCTGTATGTTATGCCTATCAGATGTCCACCCCATTCAGGCAGATGCACAAAAACTTCTGGGGTTTGAGCTCATCACTTCAACCTGACAATCTTCTTGAGAACTGAAAGTAATCCAAATATGGGGAAGGGGGTCTCCACTTCCTAATTTTCTCTACATGATCAACAAAAAATGGGAGTTAACTGGTGCTCGAAAGACCTCACACAAATGCAACAACAAAGACCGGAGTCGCCTTCAGTAACTCTCACCTGGCATGTGAGTAAATACAAGGTACGTAAACTCCACCAGAGATACACACTCATAATCTTATGTTTATCGTCCATAAGATTGGTCTTATCTGAGCCGCATGTGGTTGACAGAATGTTCAGATCTGAGGAATGACCACCACAGTGCTGAACACAAGTTCAACAGAGTTTGAGAATGTGACCTGGGTGGAGTGTATCTATCTCCTACAGTTTACAAGCACACCAGGTGACAGTTATCACTGGCAATTCTGGTTCCTGCTGTTGTGTCCCTTGTTATACATGTGTCTACTGAGGGTGGTAAATCCTCTGCTGATTTTGGAGACAGACTCTGAGATTCCCACTCCTATTTTGATCAGAAACTGACACCTGCCACTTCCTACTCCCAGTACATTATTCTAAGAACAGCATGATATTGCAAGGGTGAAATCAGGTGCTCACATAATATAAATTTGCATTTGTGTTCAGCTGTAATCCAATGTCTGTGTATGTGTGTGTGTGTGTGAGAACATGCATGCATGCATGTGTGCTTGAGTGTGTGTGTGATAATTGTTGTTTGATAGATTCCTGATTTTGTTTTAGCGTGCGTGTGGAAAGCATGGTGTGTGTGTATGTGTGTGTGTGTGTGTGTGTGTGTGTGTGTGTGTGTGAGCATGTGTGTGTGTGCGTGTGTGTGAGCATGTGTGTGTGTGAGCATGTGTGTGGTGTGTGTGTGTGTGTGTGTGTGTGTGTGTGTGTGTGTGTGTGATGGGGGATGAGGTTTGGGCACACTGCCTGTTGGAAATCACTTAGCTTGCCCCTGGAAAGGGCGGTGGGAGGTAGAGGGGTGGGGGGAAGGGGGGAATATTGGGTGTGTGTATGGGTTAGAGGAAGGGGCATGAATGAAAGAATAGGAGAAATATGAACATACGTTTATAACTAGGTCAACTTACTCCCATTTTGCAACTACCTTGTGCTTTTCCATTTTCTCCATTCTATAAAAAGCCTCAAAGCATATTCCCTTTTCTAACCGCTGTTTCTTCTCTTGCTAACTCAGAACTGTGCAATATATAAATGTGCAACTGTCTCTCATGTTACTGTTTTTGAACTGTGCAGAATATGCATGATGCATTTGCAGGAAAACACCTGTATGCACAAAAGATCACCCACCTCTGGGTAAGCCCTTGAGATTTAAAGATGGAATGAAAAACAACTGACTGTCCAACACCAGGGGAGAAGCAGGTAGTGGGGGTGGGGGGTGGGAGGGGTACAGGTCACCCCCATGAAAGTGATCCAAACCAGAAGGCATAACATCAGCACCCACCTAAGTGATGTTACAGAGCCTGCTGTTCATACTTTCAACATGACCAAAAAACAATGGAAGAAATCAGTTCACAATCCTTTCTTTGGTACAGAGACTGGTAGTCATAAATTCCTAAATACCTGATACACAATTTGCACATTAAAGCTTGTGGATGACTGCATCTTAGTATATACCAAGTGAAACCACAGTGTCACACTGGACACTGCCCTGTGCCTTCCTAACAATTAATGACAAACCAGCCACTTAATTTTTTTTAAACATTTGTTTTAAAAACTGATCATTCTGAACCTGCAGACATGTTTCACCCAGCTCTACAGACTCCATCTCTCTGTCCAAACCAGGCTTACCACCCTGAACACTACCCCCCCCCCCCCCCCACCTACCAAAGACTGATATCCAACAACTCACTACACCCTCAACCCAGCCAGATGGGTATCACTGAACATCCCTATCTCTCTGCCCCCCCCCCCCCCCCTGCCATACACACTTCAAGCTGAAGCATGCCTGTCATCCTGCCTAAAGTCATACCTAACCCCCCCCCCCCCCCCTTTCAAACCAGGTTAATCTCTCTGAACAGCCTAATCTCTCCGAGGCCATAGCCACTCCTCTAGCCAGGACCATCTCACAACATCCCTCAACCCCCCCCCCCCCCCCCCACACACACTTCAACTGGATCCCCTCTTCAGATCAGGACCATCCACTGAGATTCCCCCCCCCCCCCCCCCCCCCCCCCCCTCTCCCCACTTCGACTGGATCCTCTCTTCAGATCAGGACCATCTCACTGAGATTCCCCCCCCCCCCCCCCCACACACTTTCGACTGGATCCTCTCTTCAGATCAGGACCATCTCACTGAGACCCCCCCCCCCCCCCCCCCACTTTCAACTGGATCCTCTCTTCAGATCAGGACCATCTCACTGAGATTCCCCCCCCCCCCCCCCCTCTCCCCCACTTTCGACTGGATCCTCTCTTCAGATCAGGACCATCTCACTGAGATCCCCCCCCTCCCCCACCCCACTTTCGACTGGATCCTCTCTTCAGATCAGGACCATCTCACTGAGATCCCCCCCCCCCCCAACTTTCACTGGATCCTCTCTTCAGATCAGGACCATCTCACTGAGATTCCCCCCCCCCCCCCCCCCCCACACACACACTTTCGACTGATCCTCTCTTCAGATCAGGACCATCTGGATCCCACCCCCCCCCCCCCCCCCCCCACAACTTTCGACTGGATCCTCTTCAGATCAGGACCATCTCACTGAGATCCCCCCCCCCCCCCCCCCCCACTTTCGACTGGATCCCCTCTTCAGATCAGGACCATCTCACTGAGATCCCCCCCCTGCACTTTCGACTGGATCCCCTCTTCAGATCAGGACCATCTCACTGAGTCCCCCCCCTGCACTTCGACTGGATCCCCTCTTAGATCAGGACCTCTCACGGCCCCCCCTCACTTTCGCTGTCCTCTCTTTAGATCAGGACCATCTCACTGAGACCCCCCCCCCACCCCTACACTTTTGAATGGATCCTCTCTTCAGATCAGGACCATCTCACGATCCCTCACTTCGACGTCCCCTCTTCAGATCAGGACCATCTCCTCACCCCCCCCACACACACATTTCCGACTGGAACCCCTCTTCAGATCAGACCCAGGCCCGTTCCATCAGTAAAGGAAATGAGTAACAGTTCCCGCCAGGGGATGGATGTACATCAGGATGCAAGTAAATGCAAGAACAAAGTTATCTCAGATAACGTTAACAAAGTCTCTTCATCAACATTTCACAATCTCTCTCTCTCTCTCTCTGGGTCTCTTTCACACACACACACACACACACACACACACACATGCACGGGCATACTGCTGGTATAATGTGCTGGTGGCACCAGCAAGGTGGATCATTTAGGAGTACATGTGCATGTTCAATGACCATGCATGAGAAAAGCTCAGCAGAAACCAACAGCTCTGCCCCTAGACCTGTCGGGGCCCACTGCATTCCAAAACTTTTCACTTCTCTCTCTAGCTCTATCAGGACCGGCTGCACTGTGGACCAAAGCTTTTCACTTCTCAGTCTACATCACTTGGGACCAACTGCATTCTGAAGCTTTTCACTTCTCTGTCTAACTCTGTCGGGACCAAGCATGCTGTGGATCTTTTCACCTGACTGCATTAATTTTAGAAGCTTCTCGCTTCTCGGTCTAAATCACTGGGGACCAACTGCCTTTTGAAGCTTCTCATTTCTCAGTCACACAGCCTTCTTTTTGGTTCTGCTTCCAGCACTGCCAGCCAATGCCCCCTAATCTCCAAGGTTACGTTATGTACAACGCAGCAATGCAAGAAACTAGCCAGTTCTGCACACATCCCTAACCATTATATATATATATATATAAAACACTGTTTACACATGTTAAATTCACATGTGTGTAGAGTAACAATGACATCAAGAATGCCCATTCATCAACGTTTTCAATTTTTTACGAAATCTTCATCACTGAGTGGTGGGCCGGGACTTAAACTGATCTGTTATTCAAACTGTGTATTACATTTATATTTTATATATATATCACTGTTTACACATACCAAACTAATACATATATGCATATATCTTGAGTATACTGCTTATATATAATATATATAATATATATATATATATATATATATATATATATATATATATATATATACTGCTGTCCGGTGTATAAGCTGTAATTTCTATTTCACAGCATTAGACTTTTACCATCACATTTAGTGCAGATGGAACTCAGTATAAGGAGCACTGCATACACTCCAGGACTGAGGCGAAACCCAAGCTAGGAACACCCAGCAGGACCCGGCACTAAAGCCACCAAGGGGGTGGGGAGAGGGGGGAGGGGTTGCCAGTTTATAAAGCTAGAGTAACTCTCCCACAGTCACCAGGGCTGGGGTAGGTATGGCCCTTTGCTGAGGCCTGAAATGTCAGCCACACTGTTACACTGCAGTTCAACTGTCCAGGCGCAGGTGTTAGACTTTTTGCAGGCAGAGACTGCATAAACTGCCTTTTGCCAAACTGTCCTTTTAATATCCTACTGGTCAAACATTGGCTAACACCAGCTGGTCAAACCCCGGTCAACACCAACTACTCAAACCTTAGTTAACACCAGCTGGTCAAACCTTGGTTAATACTGACTGGTCAAAACTTCACCAATTGGTTTAACTTTAATTAACATCAACTGGTCAAACCTTGGTTAACACCAACTAGTCAAACTTTGGTTAACACCAACTGGTCAAACCTTAGTTAACACCAACTAGTCAAACTTAGTTAACACCAACTGGTCAAACCTTAGTTAACACCAACTGGTCAAACCTTAGTTAACACCAACTGGTCAAACCTTAGTTAACACTGACTGGTCAAAACTTCACCAACTGGTCAAACCTTAGTTACCACCAACTGGTCAAACCTTAGTTAACACCAACTGGTCAAACCTCAGTTAACACCAACTGGTCAAACCTTGGTAACTGGTCAACCCTTGATTAACACCACCTGGTCAAACCCTGGTAACACCAACTGATAAAACTTTAGTTAACACCAAATGGTCAAACCTAGGTTAACACGAAGTGGTGAAACTTCAACCAAAGCCAGTTCAAAACCACCACAGATAGGTCAGACAGCTTCCCCATGCAAGGACTCAACCCACTAGCCACTCAGCTTCAACCTCAGACAACCCCGCCCCCTACCCCACCTGTTCTCTGTCCACATACAGCAAGCAAGGCTTATAGTACTGCCAGTCTCCCTTCATTGTTATATGTGAACAGAGCTTAACACCAACAAAGTCCCTCCCTGATTGTGAACCTGCGTGTGAACGGCAGTTAAAGATATACAGGCCTTCCAAAAACATAATTTATACAAGAGATTTAAATAAAACAATACGGATGTTGTTTTTGAAATACCCCACTGATTTTACAGCAAATACAGGAGAGAGAAAAATCTTATTGCCCAAGTGAATACATGGGGTACACACATACACAGAACTCTCCTAGCAAGACCACAAAGACACTGCTGGTGTTGTGTCTGACCGCATTTGACACTTGGCATCTGTACATCTGTGCTACGGTGGATCCAGCAAACTGTCATTCATGCTCCACGTTACGAACAGTATCTTTGCATTTGGGATGAAATCCTCAAATCTTTTTTACTTTTTAATATATTTTTTACTTTAATACCTTCTACTGTCTGGATAACATATGTTTCAGAAGGTCAGTTCTGTTGTGGCCAGCATGTTTCAGAAGGCCAGTTCTGTTGTGGCCAGCATGTTTCAGAAGGCCAGTTCTGTTGTGGCCAGCATGTTTCAGAAGGCCAGTTCTGTTGAGGCCAACATGTTTCATCAGGCCAGTTCTGTCGAGGCCAGCATGTTTCATCAGGCCAGTTTTTTTAAACCTTAAGTAAATCCTTGTCTGACACGGTCCAGGGTGTAAAGATCTCCTACTGCTGAAATCACTATTTAACAGTGCCCCAAAACTCAGTATATAAACTGAAGATCTGATTATATTCGAAACACATACATATGAATAACGATATATACTGCATATACATTACAAATACATCAACTATATATACACTATCTGCATCATTCATCTACACAGAATGCAACTGTACAACAACAAAAATCGACTTGCAGTAAAAGACTGTACATTTTGAGGCAGTTGAAGATGTTGATTAGAAAGTTTCTGAGACTGCGACACTGTTTGACTTTGGAGAAAAGTGATGTACAACATTAAGGTTTTTGAGCTATGTTTAGACACCACCACAACACCAAGCCCATAAGCCATGCCAGTCAGGATGAACACTGCACAAACTTCACCTGCCAGTCAAATGAAGTAAGTGCACATGCCTATTGTTACATGTCGCGAAACAACTTGTTTGTGTAAGTAAGTGTGTGTGCTGTTGTTCAGAGTAACATAGCGCAGTGCATGCTAAAGGCCGCTTCACATCAAAGTTTGCTGTAGCACAAAATGTTTCACTGATGTCACTGCTCCTTTTCACCCTGGTCTCGGGTCTACCTGCTTCACAAGTCACAGTACACACTGAAGGCCCCACTCACATCAATGTTGGCTGTAACACAAAGCGTTTCATAGATGCCATTGCTCTTTTTCACCCGCAGTCTCTACTCCACGAGTCATAGCACATGCTGAAGGCTGCTTCGCATCAAAGTTGGCTGTAACACTAACTGTTTCATGAGGTCAGTGCTCTTTTTCACTCTGGTCTAAGGTCTCTCCAGCCAGAATTGTTCACAGTACATTGCAAAAGGCCCACACACATCGCAGTTTGCTGTTACACATTGTGTTTCACAGATGTCAGAGCTCTTTCATCACCTTGGCCTCCAGTTACTGTTGTCCAGAATTCACAATGAACCACACACACAAGCTCCATTGTCAGTGCTCCCCCTCCCCCCCCCCCATCCCCCCCCCTCTTCTAGTCACAGTTCCAACACAGAAAAAGTGGCTGAGATTGCCAGCAACAGCGCTGTCTCATTGAGCACAGAGCCCCGTCCATCCCAAGCGAAAGTGGTTGCAGGAACACCACCTCATCTCCACACTGGTGCCTGGTTCAAACACTGCCTGGATGTGAGTGATGCCACCCTGGGCATGCTGCATGACTGAGACCCGAACACCATCTGGGTGCTAGTGTCTGAATGCAGGTGCACAGCGTGCACACTGTCTAAGACCAAAAGCTGCCTCTGGACACCACCTGAGCACTGATGAACTATTTGAACACCTAAGTGTCACTGGCCGTTACACCTTTTGCAGTCCGGTGTGTGGCTGAGACTAACATCACCTACATGGAGCAGCTGCAATCCCACCACAACCTGCCACTGATGAGTAGCTGCAACAAACACTCTCCGAATATCAGTGGCTGCTAGCTGAACACCAAGTGGATATCGGTGCAAGCTGAACATCATGTGGATACCGGTGCAAGCTGTACATCATGCAGACACCAGTGCAAGCTGTACACCATGCAGACACCAGTGCAAGCTGTACACCAGGTGGACACTGGTGCAAGCTGTACCTCATGTAGACACTGGTACAAGCTGTACATCATGCAGACACCAGTGCAAACTGTACACTATGCATACACTGGTGCAAGCTGTACACCATGCAGACACCAGTGCAAGCTGTACACTGCAAGCTGTACACCATGCAGACTGTACACCATGTAGACACCAGTGCAAGCTGTACACCATGTAGACACCAGTGCAAGCCTTACACCATGTAGACACCAGTGCAAGCCCTACACCATGTAGACATCAGTGCAACCTGTACACCATGTAGACACCAGTGCAAGCCTTACACCATGCAGACACCGGTGCAAGCTGTACACCATGTAGACACCAGCCCAAATTAAACACTGAGTGGACATTGTTGCAAGCTGAACACCAAGTGGACATGGCGCAAGTTGAACACCACAAAGACAACACCAGTGCAAGCCCAACACCAAGTAGGTATTGGCACAAGCTGATTACCATGAAGACACAGGCGCAAGCTGAACACCACAAAGATGCAATACAAGTGCAAGCTGAACACCATGTGGATGCCAGTGCAAGCTGAACACCAAGTAGAGACCAGCCAAAGCTGAACACCAAGTAGAGACCAGCCAAAGCTGAACACCAAGTAGAGACCAGCCAAAGCTGAACACCAAGTAGAGGCCAGCCAAAGCTGAACACCAAGTACACAGTAGCCCAAGCTGAATACCACACAGACACAGGTGTAAGCTGAACACCATGTAGACACAGGCCCACGCTGAACACCAAGTACACTTGGTGTTCAGTTTGGGCCCAAGCTGAACACCATGTAGACATAGGCCCAAGCTGAACACCATGTAGACATAGGCCCAAGCTGAACACCAAGTGCACTCTGGCCCAAGCTGAACACCATGTAGACATAGGCCCAAGCTGAACACCAAGTGCACTCTGGCCCAAGCTGAACACCATGTAGACATAGGCCCAAGCTGAACACCAAGTACACTCTGGCCCAAGCTGAACACCATGTAGACATAGGCCCAAGCTGAACACCAAGTACACTCTGGCCCAAGCTGAACACCATGTAGACATAGGCCCAAGCTGAACACCAAGTACACTCTGGCCCAAGCTGAACACCATGTAGACATAGGCCCAAGCTGAACACCAAGTACACTCTGACCCAAACTGAACACCATGTAGACTCTACCACGAGCTGAACATCGTGCAGACAGAGGTGCAAGCTAAACACCACAGAGATGCCGGCCCAAGCTGAACATCACTGGCACAAGCCAAACTGCACACAGACCAGTGCCAGCCAAATGCTGCATGACCAACAGTGTGTGTTTGAGGCTTGAACACCACTTGGAGCTCAGTAACCGCCAGTCTCAAATTATCGTGGCAGAGTTTTAGGGCTGAGACTTTGTAATGCACGTCAGCATTTGGTCCAGTGGTGTCTGTTCCACTTTGAAAATGGTCCAGGAAGACAATGCCCCTAGCTCCTGATTCCAAGATTCTGTGATAACAAACATCTTTCAACATTTGCGGTTCCAGAGGTATGTCACCAAGCATGCCACATGGCAAAGCTGATAAGTAAAACTGATAAATATGGCACAGGTGTCAACGATTGAGCCCAAAACAAAGTGCCACTTAATGAAACCACACACACACACACACACACACACACACACAACAAGAAGAGATGACAACAATAATAGATGACATGGGAGCTTGTTCTGTAGTATCTGCCATTGCCCATTGTGCTGTACAGTGTATCACATCGAGCCATCAAAGGAAAATGTCATGTAAGATTTGACAGCAAAACCAGCATCTGAATGGCTCAGAATGACGCATGCAGCTTATGTGTGAAGAACAAATCCGGTGGCAATATGTTACTGGAACAGGCAAGTCATGCTGCTCTTAATGTACATTAAACTCTTTCAGCTTTGGAGGCATCCGTACCACTGGATTTCTCAATGCAACTTAACAGTGGACATATGGCAGGGGGAAAAATAAAATAAAAAAAGAGAAAGAAACAAAAAAACTAAAGAAAAAACACATTGTAACTGAGGCTGTTGTCTTTCAATTCCCAGATGCCAACAACTCCATTACCTTGCACTCAGTGTTCAGTGTCGCTCCAGTTTCACCAACACATATGCTGTTTGCCTGAATCGAACAGCACAACCTTTCACTGATTCGTTTCTGTTCTGAAGAGTTTATTCTCTGAACTCTTGATTTCCCCCCCCCCCAAAAAAAACAAAGACCACAGAAGAAGAGACACTGCCCTAAAGGCCATTTCCTACCGCCTCCTGCTGACTGATCTGCATGTGCAGCCAGTGAGAATGCATGCACCCCAGCTGACTAAAGACAGTCCACCTGAAACAAACTCCCACAAATTATGGGGTGTTTACTCCCACACACAATGGATTCAACTTGCTCTGGCACAGGCAGTGAAACTTTGCTTGCTGTTCTGTTTCTTCTGCTACATTGAAAAAAACAGGGTGATGATGCTACACAGTGCAGCTAATGGCACCCAAGAGACTGCACTTTCAGGGGACAGCTGTTCAGTCTAGATACAGCTGACGATGCTAACAGTGCCAGGAGACTGCACTTCCAGGGGACAGGTGTTCAGTCTAAATACAGATGACAGCGTCTCCATGGTGATGATGCTAATGGCATGAGGAGACTGCACTTCGAGGGAACAGGTGTTCAGTCTAGATACAGCTGACAGTGTCTCCATGGTGATGATGTTAACAGAGTGGGTAGACTACACTCCTAGAGGACAGGCATTCCATCTAGATAGCATCTCCATGGTGATGATGCTAATGGCACCAGGAGACTGCAAGCCTAGAGGACAGGTGTTCAGTCTAGGTACAGCTGACAGCGCCTCCATGGTGAAGATGCTAATGGCACCAGAAGACTGCAAGCCCAGAGGACAGGTGTTCAGTCTAGGTACAGCTGACAGTGTCTCCATGGTGATGATGCTAACAGTGCCACAGCTGACAGTGTCTCCTTGGGGATAATGCTAACAATGTGAGTAGACTACATTCCTAGAGGACAGGTGTTCCGTCTAGATACAGCTGACAGCGTCTCCATGGTGATGATGCTAATGGTGCTAGGAGATTGCACTTCCAAGCAACAGGTGTTCAGTCTACATACAGCTCACAGTGTCTCCATGGTGATGATGTGAACAGTGCCACAGGTGACAGTGTCTCCATGGTGATGATGTGAACAGTGCCAGGAGACTGCTCTCCAAGAGGACAGGTGTTCAGTCTAGATACAGCTGACAGCATCTCCACGGCAATGATGCTACACAGTTTAGCTAACAGGGCTGGGATACTGCACTCCAAGAGGACAGGTGTTCAGTCCAGATTCAGTGGACAGCCACAGTGGGTGCTGGACCATTGCATCAGTGCGGAGATGGAGAACTGCATGGCGGCTGGGCGACATGGCTGTGCTCAACGAGGACATGAAGGTGTTGATGAACAGGACCATGATCGCAGCTTGACAGCCCCTGAAAACACCAAGTGAAACAGTGTGATCAGAAATAATGAACATGGCATGATAGAAGTGGGGTGGGGAGGGGTTGGTGCACAGAACTGCAATGACAGCTTGGCTGCCACTGAAAACACCAAGAGACACAATGTGATCAGAAATAATGAATATCACATGAAGGGGGTGGGGGCTGGGGGGTGGGGGGACTGAAACCACCAAGTGACACAGTGCGATCAAAGATAATAAACATGGCATGACAGGCACAGCAATGCATCAATGACGGGAGGTATACAAGTCAGATCTCAGCTTGGCAGCCACTGAAAATGCCACACACATGCACACAAACACACACTCATATAAACACACACGCACACACACATGCACACACACACACACACACGCACACACACACACCCTGTCTCTTTCACACACACCCACACAAACACACACTCTCACTCTCTCTCTTTCACACACACACACACACACACACACACACACACACACACACACACACACACACACACACACACACACACACAGAGTCTCTCTTTCACACAAACACACACACACACACACACACACACACACACACACACACACACACACACTCACTCTCTCTCTCTTTCACACACACTGCAGTATTTACCCAAGTTCTATCTCTTGAACAGCTTGGCCAGTCTGGATTTCTTGTTGGAGGGAGGAGCCATCAACATGGGCACTTTGTTCTTGTGACGAATGAAAATCTGTTGTAAACAACAACAAAAAACAGTGACTCTTACTGAAACAACATAATCCTCAGAAAGCATCAAGTGAGACAGACAGACAGACAGACAGAGAGAGACAGAAGTGGGAAGGGAGGGGGCTGAAGACAGACAGAGATGGCACACAGAGAGGGCTTGTAGGGAGACAAAGTGAGAGAGGGAGGGGGGGGGGGGGGGGGGGGGGTCAAAGACTGTGAGACAGAGAGAGGGGTGAGAGATGGGGAGGAGAGACTGAGAGAGAAAGGGGGCAGCAGAAAGAGAGAGAAAAAGGGATAGAGAGGGGGCAGGAGAGAAACAGAGAGGGCCCCTCCCCTCACTCCAAAAAGTAAGTGGATGCACATACCGTGCAAGGTGGCTGCATCCAAGGTTCTCCATCAATCTGCATTGGGAACCTCTTCCTAGTTCTGCAGAACAAAACAGTCACAGTGGAGTCTCCAATACACATGGTAATAGTCTACAGTATGCATGCACAGCTCACTCCTCCTTTAACCGCGCAACATTTCCATCTGGAGCACAGTAAACCCAACAGACGTTTGTTTTTGTCTGTTGCAGTCATTCTCATGTTTATCCGCAAACCTAGTCCAACCATGAATGTCAACTTGATGCAGAGTGAAAAGTGTCACTGAAAACCAAGGGTGCATAAAGAATCAGTGGAGAGCCACTGAAAACTGATGGTACACAGACAACCACTGAAAACTGATGGTGCATGAAGACCCACTCAAAACTAATGGCACATAAAGAACCAGTGATGGTACACCGATGGTACACAGACAACCACTGGAAACTGATGGTGCATGAAAACCCGCTCAAAACCAACGGCACATAAAGAACAGCCACTGAAGACTGATCATGCATGAAGACCCAGTCAAAACCAACGCCACATAAATAAACAGTGGAGAGCCACTGAAAACTGATGGTGCATGAAGACCCACTCAAAACCAATGATACACAAAGAACAAGTGGGGAGCCACCGAAAACTGATGGCAGATGAAGACCCACTCAAAAGCAATGTTACTTAAATAACGGAGCACAAGGATCAACTCAAAACCAGTAATACACAAAGATCCAATCAAAATTAATTGTACACAAAATTTGAATCAAAACTAATCGCACACACAGAGCCAATCAAAACTAACGGTGCTTGATGATCAACTCAATACCAACAGTGCACTCAAAAGCCAAGAAAGCATAAGATCCACTCAACACCAATGCTATACATTATGATCCACCCAGGACTGATGATGCCTCAAGTTCAGCTTACATTATTTTAGTTACAGCCAATGAAGCCAACAGACCAGCTACATTACACTTCCCCCAGGACTGATGGGGGGGGCAGAGTTGCACTCACCTGATGACAACCTGCGAGCACTGCGCCAGGCGCTTGCCCGAGCCCCTCAGGCCTGCGATGACCTGACCAACTTGCATGATGTTCTCCAGACCCACCACCTCAATCATGGAGTCACCCACATCTGAAACATATCCAAAGTCAAGGCCACATGCCCAAAGACAAGGTCACTGTCACATGCGATGTCAAGGTCACATCTGAAACGTACCCAAAGTTGAGGTCATTGCCACATCTGAAACGAGCCCAAAGTCATGGTCAGTCATCAGAAACATACCCTAAGTCAATGTCTCTGTCACATCTGAAACAAGCCAAAAGTCAAGGTCACTGTCACATCTGAAACAAGCCAAAAGTCATGGTCACTGTCACAAAGTCAAGGTCAGCCATCAAAAACATACCCACAGTCAAAGTCAGTGTCACTTCTGCAACATATCCTGTCAGTGTCACTGTCATATCTGAAATGTATCCAGTCAAACAAGGGTCACTGACCCATCTTGAATGTGGCCAAAGTCAAGGTCACTCTCAGATCTGAACTGTATCCCAAAGTCAACACTATTGTCAGTGTCAATGCATCCTACATTCATGTATAAATGGTAACAATACTGAAGATTTTTCTTCTCCAAAAGCCCTCTCATACAGAGCCAACAGCGACATGCGGCAGGGAGATTTAGCATTGTTCTACTTCAGCCCCTGTAGCCAGTTCATTATTCAAACAATGTTAAACCAGCATTCAATGACTGCTCTAACTGTTCCAGAATCAGAACTAAACCCAATGTCCTGTTCCAGAATCAGAACTAAACCCAATGTCTTGGAAGACAAATGTAGAAAGACATTTCCAACAATTTTTATCAACAAATGGAATCTTCTGCCCTTTCACCAAAAATGGTCATAGTTCAACACACTTACAAACACACATGCACACTCATCCAAGACACACATAAAACAAACAGCACACAGACAAAAACACACCACCCACACAAGCATACATACATGCGTACGTGCACACACACAGATACATGCAAACACACACACACACAAACAAACGCACAAACGCACAAACACACATGCATGCACACACACGCGCACTCATACACATACACAAACACCCACACCCATAAACACCCACACACCCACACAAACACCCACACACACACACAAACACCCACACACCCACACAAACACCCACACACACACACACACACACACACACACCCTGCACTGCAATGGCCAGCTCTGCGGACGACATGCTTGACGTGGAGAACTCCTTGTCTTTGTCTTTCTTTGCTTTCTGCGCTTTGCGCCGTTTCTTCTGGCTGGGGTTCTCGCCCCAGAGGTTGGTGCCACCATAGATGCTGGGGATGTTGAGCAGTGCGATGCCTTCCAGTCGTGGCCCGTTGGCCAGGTCCAGGGACATGCCGTCACACTGAGACACACAGACATCACTTACAATAGACACAAAGACATTACCTGCAATAGACACAAGAACATTACTTACTACAGTCACAGACATTACTTACTATAAACACAAAGACATCACTTACAATAGACAAAGACATTATTTACAATAATCACAAAGACATTACTTGCAACCAACATAAAGACATTACATACATAAAGACATTACTATAGACACAAAGACATTACTTGCAACAGACGTAAAGACAGTACTTGCAACACTGAGACACAAATTTTTTACTTGCAACACAAAGACATCACTTGAAATACTGCGACCTTAAGACATTACTTGCAATACTGAGATTCAAAGACATTACTCACAACAGCCCCACTCACATAACTCACATTACCTGCAATGCTGAGAAACAAAGACAATACTTTCAGCACGGAGATACCAAGACAATACTTTCAATACGGACACACAAAGGTATCACTTGCGATACTAAGGCACAAAATCACTACTGGCAATACTGAGACTCAAGGACGGAGTTCTCACCATGATGTCAATGTGCTCATGCAGGTTCTTGCAGGTGGAGGAGAACTGGGCAGACGTTCCAAACTCAAAGTACCACAGCTTGTTCTTCATTCTGCAAACAGAATGGCAACACAATCAATGGTCAATGTGTGTTTGACCCAAATGAATATTTGTGCCACAGCTTGTTCTTCATTCTGCAAAGAGAATGGCAACACAGTGAATGAGTCAATGTGCATCTGACCCTAATGAACAATCTCATGTAACAAAACAAAACAAACAATAAAACATAAATAAAACTTTAAAAAAGAGGAAATATGACATCATTTACCTGACAGCATTTCAATGCCCAGTTATAACACAGCACAGGTAAAAGTCTCAATCTCTGGTCATGACGCAACGATTAAACAGTTTTAAAAAAGTCAGTTGATATGAAATAACAGATGCACCACAAATCACAATTAATCACTCACAGGAATGAGCAAGAAGGGAGAGAGAAAAAATAAATAAAAATCCAGCCCCCCAAAACATCTAAGCAAGAAAGCAAATACCCCCCCCCCCCCCCCTTCAACTTAATTGGTTTTAATGCCATATCAACCTGGTAGGTCATATCAGGGCAAACACACAGTAATGAAAGAAGATGGTTGGATAACACAACTACCTAGCTATTCACATATTAACTGATGTCTATGTCACAATGACAGCAGGGAAAACTTTACAACCAAACAACCAATTCATTTGAGTGAACCTTCAGTTGTGACATACCACTTAATGTTTGAAGAAACCAGGATTTGTTTTTTACACCCTGTCAATCATTTTGTTTAATATCAGGGTAAAACAAATCATGAAAACAACCAAATTTTACAGCAAAAATTCTTGTTCACAGTTCATAAAACTTGTCATACACATACAACATAAATACATACATACCAGTTACAGTTAACATACACATCCCACCAAAAGTACACACAACAAAGCATTCGCATTGACCTAACAGAATTTCATTGCTGTGCCATCAACTTGGTCTCAGAAGAATCAATCAAGGAGCGGGCCAACAGTGCAATCACTCTGTTACAGTTCTGTGGAGATGAGGAAGACATGACTCACCGACTGTTGAACTTCTCTGGGTGCTTCTCTCTCATCACGTGGAACCGGTGGCAGATGGAAGCATCCTGTCACACACAGAAAACAGCTGTCACACACTAGCAATGCTGGTGACAGTTGGACCACATATGCCATCATCCTCACAGATTCAATGAGCTTGCCACAAAAAGTGAAAAGTGGAATGGGAAGCCCAGACTAGAATGTGTCAATGGTTGACATCCACCATTGATAACTGTGGGTGTACTGCCCTGGATATGCCTGAGTGATGGGAAATGACTGTGCAGGTACACTGGCAGACAAAGCAACCATCACAAGTGGCTTGCTTCTTGGAAGATTTGAAGTGCTGAGGAGCTTGAGATATTACCTGCCGGCATAAAGTGAAGAACATCACACCATCATCAACTGCCTGGAGGAGAGAAGCGTGGAAAGAGGAAGCACTATATGACACTGACACACTGATGGAGAAATAGTTGTTGGTTCCATTTTAGGGGTAGAGTCAGTGAACATAGAGGGTGGTACATACCACTCTAATAAAGAAGCAACTGATGATGTTGTAGGGGTAGAATCAGTGATTATTGCTGATTGTACTCACCACACTGATGGAGAAGTAGCTGATGATGTTGTAGGGGTAGAATCAGTGATTATTGCTGATTGTACTCACCACACTGATGGAGAAGTAGCTGATGATGTTGTAGGGGTAGAATCAGTGATTATTACTGACTGTACTCACCACACTGATGGAGAAGTAGCTGATGATGTTGTAGGGGTGGAATCAGCGATTATTGATGATGGTACTCACCACACTGATAGAGAAGTAGCTGATGATGTTGTAGGGGTGGAATCAGTGATTATTGCTGATGGTACTCACCACACTGATGGAGAAGTAGCTGATGATGTTGTAGGGGTGGAATCAGTGATTACTGCTGATGGTACTTACCACACTGAATGAGAACGAGCTGTTGGTGACGTTGTAAGGGTAGAATCAGTAAACAGTCAGTTGTACTCACCATACCGATGGAGAAGTAGTTGTTGCTGATGTTGTAGGGGTAGAATCAATGAACACAGTTGTGCTCACCTCACTGATGAAGAAGTGGTTGTTGAAAATGTTGTAGGGGTAGAATGACTGAACATAGTGGATGGTACTCACCACATTCAGGGAGACACAGTTGTTGTAGGGAGTAGAATCAGCGATTACTGCTGGTGGTACTTACCACACTGAGGGAGACAAATTTGTTGTAGGGGTAGAATCAGTGAACATAGTAGGCTGTACTCACCACACCAATGGAGAAGTAGTTGTTGATGATGTTGTATGGGATGGGATCTCCATCCTGCTCATCCTCCCCTTCTGGCTTACTAAACTCAATCTGCCATCGGTCCATCATCACAACTGTGCTGTGTTCTACCTTCTGCAGAATCTTCAACAGGTTTTCACCTTCATAACCTGAAACACAGACAGTTTTTGTTTTATTTTTTAAACATGTAAAATTAAAAACATTCAGGATTAAAAACAAACCACAAGATACAATTTCAGGAGAAAACAGGCTTTGCTATGAGGCTACAGTAGTCCCATAGTTAGTTTTTCTCATCTCAGTTAAGATCTGGAATTTGCTGCTGTGTTAACCCCCCAAAATTCTGAAGCAAGAATAACTGTTAGCATTCTAAAACAAGATCCAAACACATAAAAGGTTAAAAAGAACACTTATTTAACCCACCTGGCCCCAGACCGCCCGTCACCGCCTGCTCTTTTTCCTTACCGCGAAACCCCAGACCACCCGGTAGCGGCTGGCTAGCAGAGGCTCCATACTAGCATCTCGGCTTATGCAAATAGCAACAGGATTCTCACGAGACCTGTAGCCTTGTTTCCACTATTGTTTACTACTTCCAGTGATGTTGTTTGTTCGAAATTTGGTGAAGTCTGAGAGACGCTGTGAATTTTCAAAGTTGCAAGGCGGATACACGATAGATGGCTGAAAATAAACAAAAGCCCTACTGTTAGCAGTGGCTTTGGAGCTTCATCCTTTGAGATTTTAACTGTAAATTTGGCTCAGTCGCTTACCGTGGGCACCCTAGTAAACTCACGGAGCTTCATCTTGGGAGATTAAAACTGGAAATTTTGCAAAGTCGGTTACCCTGTAGGCCCCCCAAAACCCGACATTCAGATGCAGACATTTCTGACTTGGGATTTATTTATTTTTTATGCTTTTATTTTTTAGTGAAAAAAATCAAAACCTGTTGGATATATAAGAACAGTGTATTCACAAACTGGGAAAAATACGAAGTGCGCTGAAACCTTTGTTTGGTGTTTATTACTGATTTTTAAAGTTGTATACCGGGATCATTTGACACAGTTACTTCCCTTCGCAAGGGATTTTGTAGCGAAAGGGCAGCGGCTGCTCTCGGGCCAAGTGGGTTAATATGACAATACACAATGTGCACATTTTGGGGATAAGCTCCTCTTTTGGGTGGGGGTCTGAAGGGTACAAAAACATTGTATCAGTCAAACGTCAGTCAGTTTGCTCAACATTACCATTGTTTACTCCAGAGTAGGAGCATTTAAACATAGTTTTTAACACTTAAACGTCATTTCAAAAGGAAGTTATCATGACTACTTCATAATTTAAGGCCTAAAGAATGTACATTCCCAACAACAAGGAAAAAGAGAAAATCCCCCAGACTGACCCTCCATGGCTATTTCTGTCCCTAGGGCTGAATGACAGCTGCCACCTGAGACTGGTTCCGTGGGAGAGGGTCATGTACATTTATCCACCACACAGTAAATGCACCCTCCCTTACTGAAAGTGGAAGCATAAACACTGACTAATCCCTGTACCTCAATGTACTCCTAATGACGCTGGTCATACTAATCAATGTACCTCCATGCACCACCTTTCTACCATCTTGCTCCAACACTAGTACAGACAACAGTCATTGGGTATTCCCTGTGGTGACAATGATGATGGCAGATACTTTGCAAAATGAAGATGGGGTGCTATCAGTAACAGACACAATGGCAGTGCCCTGTACTTCCATTGCACCCAGTTCTCACCTCCACCCCAACAAAGGCAGCGTGCAAGGTCGTTGCCTGTCCCCAGGGGCAGCACCGACACTGGTGGGCGCTGCTTGAAGTTGATCTTGTCTGCAAGCACAAGAAAGACCATATCAATCAGTTTCTGCTAAAAGAAAAAAGGCTTCTTAGAAGTGATAACAAACTTGTTTTTTTATGCCCTGTCAGCCAGGACTGTTATATCAGAAGAAGAAAACAAAGAAAACAATAAACATTTTTTTCACAAGCCTGACACACACAAAGATACAATTTTAACTACATTCACCAACTCACAGAGAAAAACAATCAAACTGCATGCACATACATTTATAAAGCACACCATCAACATTAAACAGGTATCTCAACATCATGAGCATGTTTTTTTCATTTTTTTTCATTTCTAAACCAGTTCTCTACCAGAGTTTGTACAGAAGACTTTGTCATATACAATCTTGCATTGTTTAATATTCTCAATGTATGACAAGATACACTTACACTGGAGTTGCTCTAATTTAGTGCTGCCCGTACCCATCATGTCCAGCAGCCAGCCATCAACACACACAGACACACAGTTACACACACACACACACATACACACACACGCACACACTCACAAATATAGGCACACACACACACATACCCATGGTATCCAGCAGCCACCCCACGGTGCCATCACCACCACACACCAACACTCTGGCATTGGGCACATCCTTGAAGAACTGTAACCTACCAACCCAAAGCACAACACATGTTAGAACTCACGTTAAAAAAAAACCCAGTACCATATACTATCACAACACACGTTAGAGCACCATGACAAATGAACTCTTGTTGAAAAAACCCAGTAGCATATGCTATCACAACACATGTTAGAGTACTGCAACAAATGAACTCTTGTTCAGAATGCAGTAGAGTATGCATGAGTCGCTTCATTCTCCTAAAAAACAAACAAACAAACAAACACAAACAAACACAAAATACCCACTGAGTATCTATTGAAACTTGTACTGTCAATTACACAAGACTATCACAGGTTGAATATCTGAAACTCTATCATCAGTGACAGAAGACAGTCACAGGTTCAATACCTGAAACTTTATCAGTGACAGAAGACAGTCACAGGCTCAATACCTGAAACTTTATTTTCAGTTACACATGAGATCTCTTGCACACGACTGTCACAGGTTGAATATCTGACACTCGTATCATCAATGACAGAAGACAGTCCCAGGTTCAATACCTGAAACTCTATCGTCAGTTACACGTGAGATCTCTTACCCAATCATGGGTCCCTCCTTGATCATGTTGTAGACCTGTCGAGGGTTGAGTATGTACTGAAACTTGCGCAGGAGCCGAGCGCCCTGCTTTCCCCCGCTCTTGGGGTTGATGAGGATCAGCAAGGGATGGGTGCCTTCCAGGGGGGTGATCTGGAATGAGCTACCCTGAATCTGCAAGAAAAACAACGATGACAAATCATATTATTTTAAACTCTCTGTCAAAGGACTACATTTGGAACTATGGTTGTACCACGGATATTATGCTTTCACGAGTCTGTCTGATGGAATTGCCCCTCGTAGGATGAGTAAAGCGTTACTGAACTGAACTGAACTGAACTTCTCATTTCTCACATTTTCAAATCATCTTTGAAATCTCACCTCTTCAACTGACTGTGCGTGTGTGTGTGTGTGTGTGTGTGTGTGTGTGTGTGTGTGTGTGTGTGTGTGTGTGTGTGTGTGTGTGTGTGTGTGTGTGTGTGTGTGTGTGCATGCACGTGCATGCTAGTGGAAGTTTATTTTGACCATGTTATGGTTCTTTGCTTTGTACGCGCCCAAATTTGGAGAAATTGCACACAAAAGAGTACATTATTATTATTTCTTGTGATACATCTGGAACACATACCAGCTCATTCCTTAAAGAGTCCCCCACCCCACCCACTGCAACATCTTTTTTCAATTATTAGTTTTTTAAGGATGGTGGTTTCATGTTCATTCTACCAGTCTAACAATGAGTCTTTGTTTAACTACTGAGCAAGAAAGAGACTGAGGCAGAAAGAAGAAAAGGAATGGGGAGAAAGGAGGGAAGAGAAGGGAGAAAGAGCAAAAAAGGAGCCGGGGATGGGGGGGTGGGGGGGGTGGTGGGGATGGGGGGCAGAAAGAGAGAAAAGAAAGCGACAAGCAGAGGGAGAGAAAAGAAGGACAGAGGGATGGAGAGGGAGAACGTACAGTGACAATGCTAGTGCCAGGAGTCTCCACAGGTGATGCAGCCAACGACGAAGCATCCTCGCTATCTACAGCATCACTGTCCTTGGTCTTCTGGCCCCGTGGCCGGTCCTGAGGAAACACACAGGTCACTACAGTGCACGTCAAAGTCACTGTTGTGTCCACTGCAATACCATTTTGATACAAGCCACACTCACTACAGTGCACATCAAAGTCACTGTTGTGTCCACTGCAATATCATTTTGATACAAGCCACACTCACTACAGTGCACATGTCAAAGTCACATGAGTGACCATTGTCAATTTTGATACAGGTCACACTATAGTGTACATGACAAAGTGACCATAGCACCCACTGTCATACCATTTAATACAGGTCTCACTCCACTACAGTGCACATGTCAAAGTCATCATAGCCCCCATCATCATAAACATTTGATACAGGTAACACTCACTATAGCTCGCTTGTGAAAATTTCAGTGGTACGATTTTGGTACCCGTCGCACTCACAGCAACTCAGCATGAGACAAATGTCACTATGCTTCCTCACACACTCATGATGTCCAACACATTCACAGATGGGGTTAGATGACACCATCTTGTGACTCGGCCTCCCATAATGAGTGAGTGAAACAACACAATAGGGTAACATAACATCCCATCTGACTGAATGTAGAATGTAGACTAATTCTGATGGTGACAGTGAAGCCTTCAGTACTTATTCCCCCACCCTCCCTTTTTTGCACTTATGATATTGTACAGTGCTGTGAGTTTGTACATTTCTCACATGGCCTTGTGCTACAAAGAGCTATCAATATTATTATTATGAAAAAGTATAAAGAAACTCGTGTCAGAACAGTACCAGGACAGCGGGACAGACGGCGACAGGTGGTAAGACATGATCCCGGTAGGGACCTAAGTCACACTCTGGTTTACACTGTGATGCACACTTGTTGTGTAACTGGAACAGACAAAAAATGGAGCAACACTTTGATTAATGACATAAACCTGGTAAGCTATATAAAAGCAATCAACAACAACAAGCACCTAAGTAACACCCTGGTTTGCTCTGCGATGCACACTGTTGTACACCTGTAACAGACGTGAAAACAGTAACATTCTGACTAATAACATGATCTCAGTATGTACCCAAGTCACACTCAGGTCTGCACTGTGATGCACACTTGTTGTGTAACTGTAACAGATGAAAAACGGAACAGATTAACCCTTTCATTGCCACACTTGCTACCGCATCACTTGAAAATGTAAGTACCAAGAAAGCGCGATACCCGAGATCCTTCAGCTCCCACCCCCACCCCAGCCATTAGCATGTGAAAGGATTTGCAGTAAAATGCACAGTACTCAAAGCAGACTTGTTATAGGACCAGAAAATATTCTGTCTGCTGGTGCGTGGGTGCACTTTTCAGCCTTTTTAGAAATGCACAAAGACAGATGGCTTTATGGTAAGATGAACATGCATCATGGCACTGATTTGTATTTCTTTTTCATGCCAGTCAAGCTGACAATGCTACTAAAAACAGCAGATCTAGAGAAGCCTGTTTCTAAGATTTTAATGAGATCCCCTTTCTTAGTGAAAAGGAACCTTTCTTCTACTCACCGTTTGATGGCACCACCGACAGTGCAGCCCCGTGACGCCATTGTAAGACTTGATGGACTTGCGGCACTTGTCACACTTGCCTGCACAGTTACCTTCCACCCAGTGGTGGTTCATTACCTGCAATCACAAGCAACACTCGTCACACTTGCCTGCACAGTTACCTTCCACCCAGTGGTGGTTCATTACCTGCAGTCACAACAAGCAACACTTGTCATGCTTGCCTGCACAGTTACCTTCCACCCAGTGGTGGTTCATTACCTGCAGTCACAACAAGCAACACTCATCATGCTTGCCTGCACAGTTACCTTCCACCCAGTGGTGGTTCATTACCTGCAGTCACAACAAGCAACACTCGTCATGCTTGCCTGCACAGTTACCTTCCACCCAGTGGTGGTTCATTACCTGCAGTCACAACAAGCAACACTCGTCATGCTTGCCTGCACAGTTACCTTCCACCAAAAGATGGTGTGTTACCCACATGCATCAAGATGTACATTTCAGACATGTGAGAATGAACACTGTATGTTTTCTGTCCCTGTCAGTTGGGCATGCTGTTGTTACCACATAAGGTACAGGTCAACTGTTAGGGACAGAAAACATACAGTGCTCATTCTCACATGTCTGAAATGCTCACCTTCATGCATGTGCTATAAAACAGCTGCATGTGCAAAGTCTTATCCAGATCTTGATGAACCTCTGGAAGGAGGAACATAGCTCAGCTACTCTAATAACTTTGTGCACGTTGCAGTTTACATTTCAACTGCATAATCAAACAAAAAGAACCTAGCTGAATAACTGATGAGGTGATCACAGAAATCACTGCGTACCTTAATCAGCAAGAGAAACACAGAAAGCAATGGCTGAGATAAAAACAAAACAAAAAAACTGGCTTACCTGAGATACTTTTTTTGATTTGACATAAGTAGTGATACACGAGGCTGGTGCACGCTGGACACATCGCTCATGGACTGTGTATTTACAGACTGCAACAAGAAACATGCCAGTACAGCATCACACATATGTACACACACAGAAGGACACACATGTATGTACACACATACACAGGAACACACAGGTACATACATAAGCATGTGCACACAGACACACACACATATACAGGTACACACATGCACACACACACACACACACACACAAACACACAGATACAAGCATGCACTCACTCACTCACTCACCACACACACACACACACACACACACACACACACACACACACACACACACACACACACCAGAACCAGCTACATGAATTCTCTCCCTGACAGCCGGTTTGGAGAAGTGTCTGGAGCTGAACAACACAGTCAAGTAATGAAGCATGAAGTGCAAAATGAACTATAGAAGGGGAGGCCACTCACATTGACAAGAAAGCCCTTGCTTCCCCAGACCGACCAGCATGTTGAGGCACAAATTACAGTACGCTGGCCGGTTGAAATGCTTCAGGCGCCACACATGCGTCCCATCATCTTGGACATTCTGAAACCAACAGGATAAGTAAGCAATTTGATTTTGAAGTGCCCTCCCTCTCCTCCACCCCCCCCCCCCTCCCCCAAATGCAAGCAGTAGCACACACACACATACATATAACATAAAAAGAGAAACACAGAAAGAGTGTACAAGAGAATATATAAACATATACTGAGCCTGAGGATTGCAAGACAAGATACATTTTTTTTTTACAATTCAAAGAGGTCAAGAAAAAGGCATTTCTCAGATAAAACCATAAATACACAGATGTACATGTGAAAGGAAGAGCAAACACATACTGGACACATGCACACACTGATGCCTGACAGAAAAGGCAAAAAGTACCCTTGCTCTGACTACCCCCACCCCATCTTCCTCCCTGGTCAAGCTAACATCATTCTTGGTTGTTTTTTTACTACCCCCACCCCCTTCTCCTCCCCAGTCAAGCTAACAACTTCGTTCGTGGGTTTTTTCACTACCCCCACCCCATCCTCCTCCCTGGTCAAGCTAACAAATTTGTTCTTGGGTTTTACTCTACTGTCAGCTGCACACGGTCACCTCAGAACAAAAACACAGTTTCAAATCACACATTCAAACCGGTCAACATCCGGGCAACCCCCCCACCCCCCAACCAAATCGCCGAATCAAAAAGTTCAGAAACACACAGCAAAAAAACTGTGCATGCACACCCCTCCCTTTCTCCAAAAGAAAAACAAAACCAACCTCACCAAACTCATCATGCTTATAATGACATAACTAATATATTCCACCAGCTGATCATAACTATCCTATAACTAATATACACTGGTGCACATGTACATGCACACTTACGCTGTCAAGGCCCAGCAGAACCAGCAGGGGGATGGTAGTCATGCCCCCTCTCTTCCACTCCTCTAGTGACACTGTGCCGTCAGAGTCGTAGTCAATCTCCAGCATCATGTCTTGCAGAATCTGTCAACATCATTATTACAGTCTGTGTATCACATCAATGACTCATCACATACACACATATATTTTCACTCAATCACATACAGGCATGAACTGTACATATCAAAAAACAAAACAAAACAAAACTGGAACAAGAATGACTGCTAGCGTTCTAAACACATAAAAAGGCTGAAAGTTCTAAAACAAGATCCCAACATATATGAGGTTAAAAAGCAGTGCATTAAGTAGTATTGTCATATTAAACAAGCATTCTTTTTAACCTGTTATGTGTTTGTACAGATACAGACATGAAGTACTCATACTTGATACTAATATACCTGTTTCATGCAAGAAACACACACATACACACACACACACACACACACACACACACACACACACACACACACACACATCATTGGTGGTCACTGCTATATTCTCAATATTGCAGCTTTAAAGATTTGTCACTATTCATTTGTGGCTGCAAATCTGTGTTCAGAGCTGCAAACAGTGCACTTTGCACCAACAGCTTTACTTTTCCAGCTGGAGAAATGGGAGCCAGTTCATCAGCAGCGAAATCAACTCTGTGTAACAGTCTGCAGACTTAAAGCTGGGATGCTGTATGCCACTTTAATGCAATCCACTGCAAATCAAGCCCCACATCTCATCAGCACTACTCCACAGAATCATTCTCTGTTCATTCTTCTATCAAGCCACACAGTCTGCCAGCCTCCTTAAGCAGAGGGTGTCTATGTACTTGAAAAAGCCAACAGGCACACCAGACTGTCTCTCAGAATTTCCCAATACTGCCTTTGAAACAGTTTTAGAATTTCCCAACACTGCTGTTGAAACAGTTCCAACATTCATCTTATTGACGATGGCCCTTTCTCATCCTTTCAAGGAAGATCGTTGCGTGCTTCCAACTTTCCACACCTCTCTCCTCTGGGCAATTAATGGTGTGATGTCCTTGGCTTTGTGCCTGCAGGTAGTGTCTCAAGCTCCTCAACATAAAACCAGAAGCTGCTAGAGAAGTGTGCCTGATGACTTTGCCCTGAACAATCAGTAAACTGTACAGCAAAAGGTGTGGCACTGTTGCCCATCCCAGACATTGAGAGTGCAGTGTCAGGTGTAAGGCTCTTTCTTCAACCTCTTGGGACTTCAGTCCCCACCAGTAGAATCTATCTGCAGACATGGCACTAGACATATAAGAAGTCTAAGAGAGAAGCGAGGTCATACTCACTGGCTTCAGCTCGGACACATCCCAGCCCAGATACTCTGCCACTGACATCATCTGGTTGACGATGCAGTCAATTTCCTGCAACAAACACACATATGTGCTATGCTGATGCAGTCAGTTACCTGCAACACACCCAAATGCATGCACACAAACATGTACACACATGGTGTACATTGATGCCAGCCACTGCCTGCAACACACACACACACACACACACGAACACACACACACACTCTTTCTTTCCCTCCCTCCCTCACCCCCCCACATACATTGATGCAGGCCATCTCCTGCAACACACACACACACACACACACACACACACACACACACACACCACACACACACACACACACACACACACACACACACACACATGCACACTTGTGTAATCTCTCTCTCTCTCTCATATACATCCCCACCCCCACCACACACATACAACAATGAATAACTCACATTAGAATCCAGCAAGCCATTTCCATCAGTATCGTACAGCCGAAACATAACTGAAATCAGAAATTATACAAATGCTTAACACGTGGAAAACTGAGATGACACTCTTCCTCCATCCCCATGATCACTCACACTCCAGCTGACACTCCTCCATCCCATGATCACTCACACTCCAGCTGACACTCCTCCATCCCATGATCACTCACACATCCAGCTGACACTCCTCCATCCAGCACTCCTCCAATCCCATGATCACTCACACTCCAGCTGACACTCCTCCACCCCCATGATCACTCACACTCCAGCTGACACTCCTCCACCCCCATGATCACTCACACTCCAGCTGACACTCCTCCATCCCATGATCACTCACCCCTCCAGCTAAACACTCCTCCATCCCATGATCACTCACACTCCAGCTGACACTCCTCCATCCCATGATCACTCACACTCCAGCTGACACTCCTCCATCCCATGATCACTCACACTCCAGCTGACACTCCTCCATCCCATGATCACTCACACTCCAGCTGACACTCCTCCATCCCATGATCACTCACACACCAGCTGACACTCCTCCATCCCCATGATCACTCACACTCCAGCTGACACTCTTCCATCCCATGATCACTCACATTCCAGCTTGTCCTCTTCCCCCCAAAAGGGACACTACAGACGAGGCCCTTTCAGGGATGGGCCCTTTGATCTCCAGCTCAGGACACCGTAGGCCAGACACCGCCCTTCAGGGAAAGATTATGGGCCCGGGTTTGCTCTCCAGTCATAGGACCGCAAGGGGGAACTTCAGCTCCAAGAGGCTGTCTTCAGCAAGGAAGAGTTGGACTGTCGGATCCACGGGTCTGTGCTCTCCAGTAAAGGACCTGCAACGGGGGTAACTTGGCTGTAAGAGGCATGTCACTGACAATAGGAGTTCAAATGTCGGATCCACGGGTCTGTACTCTCCAGTAATGGACCTGCAACAGGGTAACTTGGCTGTAAGAGGCATGTCACTGACAATAGGAGTTCAAATGTCGGATCCACGGGTCTGTACTCTCCAGTAATGGACCTGCAACAGGGTAACTTGGCTGTAAGAGGCATGTCACTGACAATAGGAGTTCAAATGTCGGATCCACGGGTCTGTACTCTCCAGTAATGGACCTGCAACAGGGTAACTTGGCTGTAAGAGGCATATCACTGACAAGTTTGACTGCCAGATCCAGGGGTTTGTGCTCTCCAGTAAAGGACCTTCAACAGGGGTAACTTGGCTGTAAGGGGCATGTCACTGACATTGAGGAGTTCAACTGTTGGATCTACATGTACCCTAACAGGATCTAAAATCTAAAATTAGCACAACAATCAAGTTGTCAACAAGCTGCACTGTCACATCTGCAGGTACTTGTGACAGCATAATAATTGTGTCACCACAACAAGAAGCTGATTGTCACATCCCTGTGTACTAATGACATGACTTCAGCAAATCACATTTTGCTTTATTCTTGTCAACATTTATTGGCCCAACTTTGGGCCTTACACTCAGAAGCACCTTATATAATTATGGACTTTTCATTCAGAGGGACAAAAATCAGTGGATCTGCCTTACATTCAGAAACACCCCACTCTCCAATCGCATGCATGAACCACTTTAGTGTTTCAGAAACACACAAGCTTCATACAGCCTGACCAAAGCAGCGAGATTGACAGGCAGACCTAAGTGCACTTACCCATACCATTGTGGACGCTGTGGATGCTGTGGTTGGATTTCTTGGAGGAGGAGCGGGAGTGGTTGGACAAATCAGGTGGGGTGGATTCCCCACCCCCTTTATCCAGCGACGATCCTGTCACCACTGCCAGAGAGGGGTGGGTGGAAGCTGATCCAGACCCTGTCACAGTGGAAAAGTGAACCAAGTGCAACAGACTTTGAAACCTTACACAATTTCATCACTGCCCATTTGTGTCATGCATGCTGAAGCATCACTAACCACCATTTGATTGTTTAAAAAAAGTTTTACAGTGAAACCCCTGATGAGAGACCACACTGATGACAGACCACCCTGATCAGAGACCATCCTGATGAGAGACCACACTGATGAGAGACCACACTGATGACAGACCACCCTGATCAGAGACCATCCTGATGAGAGACTGTCTTGATGAAAGACCACCCTGATGAGAGACCACCCTGATGAGACTGTCCTGTTGAAAGACCGCCCTGATGAGAGACTGCCCTGATGAGAGACCACCCTGATTAGAGACCACCATGATGAGAGACCACCCTGATGAGACTGTCCTGTTGAAAGACCGCCCTGATGAGAGACTGCCCTGATGAGAGACCACCCTGATTAGAGACCACCATGATGAGAGACCACCCTGATGAGATACTGTCCCGATGAGATACTGTCCCGATGAGTTACTGTCCTGCTGAAAGACCACAAGGATATGAGATCACACTGATGAGAGACCACTCTTAATAAAAAAAACATCCTAACAAAAGACCTCACTGACGAGTGACCACCTTGACAATAGACACCCTGATGCGAGACCACTGTAATGAGTGATCACCCTGATGAGGGACCACCTAGAAATAAGATCACACTGATGAGTGACCACTCTGATGAAAGAGCATCCTAACAAAAGACCACCATATTGAGCAGCCACCTTGATAAGAGACACCCTAATGAGAGACCACCGTGATGAGCAATCACCCCGATAAAAGACTATGCTGGTGAGAGACCACCATTCATTCAGACCACTTTTTCTAAAACTTTTCCCTTCACACTTCCCTACTCACAGACAGCCCACCTTTTATGACTGCATTTGCTCAACTGTTTGGGTGGTCATGAAAAAGAGGTTCCACTGTACATGTACTTGCAATTGTTTGCTGTGTTTTGTCAAATCGGTTGCTATGGGCACTTGGACACTGAACAGTTTTACGTCCTGGCAATAGCCTCTCATCAACTGGTGTCACCAGCATCGGCTCTTTTGTTGTTCACACAGCCACAGATACAGGACTCACTAATGTTATTCACACAATTATGATGTGTCTGTCCCTCAGTATAAACAAATGCGTCAACGACATCAGCGACTCACAAGCCTGGGCTATGCCCTTAGGAACACTCAGGCCATCTTTATTACAGAGCTATTATCTGGATGAGAGATACAGGCTCACTCATCATGACAGCTGCACAGAGTGACAGATTACTTCAGACAAACATCAGTTGAGCAGCCTGCAACCACTGCATTATTTTCTGATGGTTAACGTTGGGATTTCCACCTGGCTCACTTGGTATCTTGGGACTAGATGGCACACACTAAGAGATGCCTTGGCAGCATAAAGCAAAAATGGCAGTTGTAGCTGTTTGTCTGGGGAGTAGAGTTTGGGGATAGGTCCACCCACCCCATACCCTTCACTACAGGTGGGCTATTTCCTGCTACAGTAAATAATTTGTGAAATAAAATATCATCACTAATCAACAAACAAAAAACAAAATGCATCAAATGTTTTTAAAGGCAAACTGACCGGAAAGGAACAGGTCCTGTCCTACCTCAAGAACCCCACAGGCACACGACAGCCTTTTTTTGTTCAGGTTTCATCTGGCACTTTTCTCAACAATAACAGCATCATGAAGATGAGTCCAGAAAAAAAATCAAACAAAAAATGATAAAAGAACATTTTGGACAACTGACCATTCAAATGTATGTGTGCAGACCATGAATTCATCTTACACAACTTTCTCCTTAAAATAACTATTGACAGATCCCTGCCAATGCCCCACCCCCACCCCACTCCACCCACACCCTGCAATCCTGCTCGCCAGTCCAAGGTAACTTGTTTTCAAGACCACTTTTGAAGCTTCTGAAATCTGACAGGCATGACTGTACTCTCCAGCTGAAGTTTGACTCTTTGCTGAACCATAAAGTAGGATGCTGCCAATACTAACAGAACAAAAGATGGACCCCCCCCCTTTCATTCCCCCACCCCTGCCTGAGTGCTTTGATATTTTGGCCTCATTAGAACTGAACTATAAGGTAACTTTTTTTCTTTCTTTAAAAAAAAATGTGTGTTGTGTGTGTGTGTGTGTGTGTGTGTGTTCTATCTTTTTGACTTATTGTTCTTGTTTTTTAGATCATAATTTATTTTAAGAAAACACTGACAGCACATCCACATGATTCCCTTGCACCTATTCCACATATTAGTTTTCTTTATATCTGGCCTTATATTAACCACTTTTGGGGGGATAGGGGTGGGGTCAGGGGACCGTTTTAAAACTGAAAGGCTTACCTACAGGAATTATGCAAAAGGCAGGCATCTTCAATAATGTGCTGGTGACCTTCACAACTACACATGCACATCATTTATTGATTGCATATGTTGAGTGGAATTTTGTTCTAGTGAATGCAGTGCTTTTCCCTTCAAAGAAATCCACAATGACAAGACATCAAAACAAAACTGTTTTTATACACTGACCTGTGTCAGACAGACTATTTCAGCTTTGACTAAAATGTATACATGCAAGCAATAAATACAGTTCATGAACAAATCAGTGAATAGTAAAATAATAGCATGGTAAAAATAGGATTTTCTGAAAAAACTAGAAGAAGAAGAAAAAAGTTCTGATCTGATTTGCAAAAATAAATGAAAATGCAAATAAAGGGAAATTGAATCAAGGAAAGCAACTATTATCATTTTCCAGACTATAACCTTGAAAATGAATCAGGATCATTAAGACTACTGTGAAAAAATCAAACCCACAACATCTTACTATTTCATTTGTTGTACAAGTTCTCAATGAAACATTTGTTGTCCAAGAAAAGGCTGTGGCTAATAAGAGGTATATTACTTCCATTAAAGCAAAGTCAAGGAAGGAATGCCAAATCCACTCAAAGTTTTACCTCCAAATGTATCAAAAGCTTTACCTTCATCAGCCAAGACTTTTTCTGGAAAAGCAAAACTATCGGTTTTGCCCCTATGATGCTGACATAACACCGAAATCAGATCAGTTTCACTGACACTGGACAGCATACCTCAATTCACAATACACCATACAAAGCTTGAACGATCAAGCTTAACGGTAATCACTCAAGCAAAAACAACTCCTTTCCCCCCTGAACTTTTGCCACTGAGAGCAAAATAGTAACACATACCAATATTCTCACCTGACCTCACATTTCTCAGTGAGACAAAAACATTGTTTTCATGTTAGTTGAAAACATACAACAGCCACACATACACTAACCACACATTTTTCATGTGAGTCATAAAACACCGCGAGTCAAAACACCATCAGTGAACAATTTAATCTAAAAATGAATAAAAACTAATTTTTACAAACTGTGACAAAATATGGAAACTAACTACTTGAAACATTGCAAGTTTCATGCATAAAACTAATTGACAAGCATTTTAACTGCATCATACACAACAATGAAGACAGACTGTTGTGAATGAGCCAGCACAGCAATAGCAAAACGAAATACAGGGCACTGTGGATGAAATGCTGTCCCAAAAACAAACAACTAAAATAGATGAAGAAGATAGATGGCAAATGAAGGATGAACATAACTACATTTTCATGCAAAATCTACAGGTGCATATCAGACCATAATCCATCAGAGTACATATTCTGGAAACTCTTGGCATGCTAAATACACACCAGTGCATGCATGTATTATGTAACTTTGATAGTGATTTTTTCGTTGCCCTTTGTGTGAGTCAATACAAACTAGAATGTTAAAGATCTACATCACGCATTTCATCTGGTGAACAAACACTGAGGATGAAACAAAAGTGAAATAAACTGACAGAGTGAAGAATTACCCGACAGCCTTGGTCTGGATCGATGTGTCACCAAAACAAAAACACAGTTGTAAATTGATACGTTCTTCCAACAAAAGTTTTTATGCAAGTGTTTGGTGTAGTTGTTTGTTCGGCCATTATTGACTGCTTCAACCAAGAGATCAATATTCCTTATCAATATCAGTCACTGCTGCACAAGTTGGCTGCAAAGCACACTGGCACAGATAGTCATGGACATGTAACCTGCACAGACAGCCAGACAGCCAGACAGCCACACACACACACACACACACACACACACACACACACACACACACACACACACACGCCAAAGAGTCTACATATATACATATATAATTAAAAAAAGAAGCTTTCTGTTGAGATAAAGATATATGATAGTCACATAGGAATTGGCAAGCTTGAGAACAAGACTGAATCAATGGAAAGAAAGTAGGATTTGGGTACAGAGACAGTAGCCATCATGCTCAAACCAATCAGCAGGAACAGAAGGAAGTGGCTGCCAAGAAGAGCCGAGCGGGAAGGCAACTTACAAGGAAGTACTGAAGGACAAGAACAAAAGGCAGGAACTGTTCAAACCATGCAAGAGTACGCAGCAAAAATGGACGGTTTCAAATTATTTTCATAGGGAGAGGCTGGAGGTAAGACAGGGAGTCCAACAATACTGGAAAGCAAAGAAACAATCACACACACCGAGGCCAAAAACAATAGAATCTTCATGTTTCAAACAGTCACCATGGCACAGCCAAGTTCAACCAAAATGGAGAAAGAAAACAGCCCATGCGCAACATTCTCAAACACAGAAGAACTGGCTCACCATGCCAAAAACATCTCAGGCAATGGACGAAGGAGGGGACAGCAACCATGATGCAACAAAACAAGGAAAAGTCACTCCCAGGTACCACAAACAAAAGGGGAACCACTCTGGACTGTACCTGCACGACTGCGTCTGCCCGGGTCCCCTCCGCTATCGTGCCTGACGTGGCCCAAACCGTGCTGCAGCTTTTCTGTCAAGCCATGGATTTTCTCCACTAAACTGGAGTGGGGGCGAGAGCTCGACTGCGAGGAGGAGTCTTTCTCATAGTGCATCTCGGACGTGAGGTTAGTGATGGGTGCACAAATGGTCTGTGAGGCCACAACGGCCACGTCCTTAACGTGGAAATCCTTACCCTGCCCCGTGCCGGCGTTGGGAAGGGCTCCGGGGGCGCCGGCCATTTGGCCCTTCTTCATGAAGGAGTAGAAGAGGTGCTGACATAGCTCCTCAGGGATCTCCGCATCCAGATACAGGTCCATAAACAGCTTGAAGCACGGGTAGCCAATGGGCTGCAACAGGAACAAATCTGCTTAGCATACAGAACAGTGGTGCAGCAGCATCTCCAAAGCAGTTTGGGTAGTTGGCAGGCTGCAACAGGAATGATTGTTTCTAGTTTACAGCACACCAAAGTAACAGCATTTCTCCCAAAGTGCAAGCAGTCAGTGGGTTCAAAGCTTGCCTGCCACTACCTTCATCTCGTGGCTAGGTCAGGTGTCAGGGATGACAGTTCCCAAATGAGCAAGCTCACTGTCCCCTCCTACTGCACCTTGCTTACTGAGACAGTGGGAAATAAGGCAGCTGGCACAGTATTTCACCTCACTGTTATTTCCTCCATACTTGTTCTTTAGTACTGTAAGCAGATATAATATTTCTCTTCAACCTTTGAAATCATCTGAGCATCACAAATGATCACACTTCTGTTATGACTAAACTTGTTCATTTAAACAAGATGCTAAATGACAATAATGTTTGCTTTGTTATGACTGAATGTTTATTTCTTCATTTGCTACAATTACATCTCAGCGCCAGTCTCTGGTACCCTTTTGCTTGAGAACCGATTGCTCAACATGCTATTTGAGATGCATCTCCAATAACTTACTTAGAATCTTTTTCCTCCTTGTGGTGGTTGGGGAAACTTTGCCCAGCTTCTGATTAATAATAGGCCTAACTGATCAAATTGTTCACATCTTGATGACCCGATGGTCTTGTCCACCATTCACTACCGGACTGAAAAAAATATACAAGGACCAAAGTTAGCTGCGCAGAAACTGGACCTGGCAAGTGAGATCTCCAGACCATGGTGCAAGGCGCTTCTGGGTGGCCACCTGGTAAGTGTCACCTGCACTGCCTTGCCCCTGTTTAAAGACTGAGGCAGCCTGCAAGAGAGGTGGTGGGAGACGACATTAACATGAACAATTCTTTAGTCTACAGAACACCACTGCATCAGTGTTCCGCATAAAGTCAGGGTAGGCTGCAACAGGAACAACTCTACTCTTAGTTTATAGCACACAAGGGTTTCAGCATTTTCAATACAATCAATGGTAACAGCAACTGTCAGGGTAGGCTGCAACAGGAACAACTCTGCTCTTAGCTTACAGAACACAAAGGTATCAGCATTTTCAAGGGTATTTGGTACGCTGCAACATGAACTCTGCTCTAAGCTTACAAGGTAACAGCATTCCCCATGTGTAAGGGTAGGCTGCAACAGGAACAACTCTGCTCTTAGCTTACAGAACACAAAGGTATCAGCATTTTCAAGGGTATTTGGTACGCTGCAACATGAACTCTGCTCTAAGCTTACAAGGTAACAGCATTCCCCATGTGTAAGGGTAGGCTGCAACAGGAACAACTCTGCTCTTAGCTTACAGAACACAAAGGTATCAGCATTTTCAAGGGTATTTGGTATGCTGCAACAGGAACTCTGCTCTAAGCTTACAAGGTAACAGCATTCCCCATGTGTAAGGGTAGGCTGCAACAGGAACAACTTTGCTCTTAGCTTACAGAACATAATGGTATCAGCTAGCCTTCAGTGAAGTCAAGGGTATTCAGTAGTCTTTAACATGAACTCTGCTCTAAACTGACATAACACTAACAGCATTCTTCATGAAGTCAGGTATGCTGTAACAGGAACAATTTTCAGTTGCAGCACACCAGTGCAACAGTATATCTCCTGAAGCCAGTGAAGACAATGGGCTACAACAGACACAAATATTTTCAGAGCTCAGCATAACTGTAATGCAACAGCAAATCCCCTGAGTGAAGATGCCTGACCAGGACAGGAAACAGCACACATTGCGAGAGCGCAACTGCGTACACATGTGTGCATGCATGCATGTGTGTGTGTGTGCATGTACACATGCATACACATTCACACCCACCCACAGAGTTATACATAGGTAGGAAAACAAGTGAAGTACACAGAAAGTCTCATATAAGCTGTGGATTTGCCTCACAAAATAACAGTGTCAGCAGAACATACACATGTATACACAACAACAAACAGTATGATAACCACACTGTCTTGACTAGTCAATACCATTTTGTAAAAAAAATGGCTGAGTGATTAAACAAACCAAGAACATAAAACATTCTCCTTATCTTATTGTTTGGCTGTCTTTTTCCTGCTTTTTTTCTTTCTTTCTCCCCCCCCCCCCCCACCTCCTCAACTTCTCAACACAGATATCATTTAAAATATCTGGCAGGCCAAATTGTTTACTGTCTAAACCTGGGTCTGCTTAGCAGTCAGCCTAAGTTTGCAATGATGCGGGTGTACTGTTTACAAGTTACAGTGGGGCAGGTGTACTGACCTCCTCTGGGTTGTACTTGGACAGCTGGCCGTCTCCGTTGAATTCCTCCAGTATATCTTTCACTTTCTTACTTGAGTCTGACACAGAGAATAGCATCATGACTTATGATGTGATGTAACTCTTGTACATGAACACAATTCAGTCTGGCACAGTGAACTATGTCATCACTTCCATAGTTATGTAGCCTTTGTACATGCTCACCATTCAGTCTGACTGACACAGAGAACAACCTCATCATTAATGAAGTTATGTAGCCTTTGTAGCACACAGACACCATTCAGTCAGACAGAGAAAATACCACCTAAGAGTTATGTAAACTTTGTGTAATAATATAGATTATACACCATTCAACCTAACAAAAAGAACATCACTCATTAAGTTATGTAACCTCTGTACATGTTCACCACCTAGTCTGACATAGAGAATATCACTTACAAAGTTATGCAAGCTTTGTACATAGACACCATCCAGTCTGACCGAGAGAATACCATCTGTGAGTTATGTGACCTTTGTGTATATTATATAATACGCCATTTAGCCTGCAGTCTAATGCAGAGAATATTAAGAGTTATGTAAACTTTGATCTAGGATTCCAGGTTGAGCTCTGAACCCTGCCTCCCAGTTACATTCCTACAAGCTTTTCCTCTTCTTCTTCTTCCATAAAGTGGCCAGCATCATTCTGTTGATGATTCTTCGCTACTGTGGAGGTTGCGAAGATTTGGGTGATTTGTTGTAGTACTTAGTGAACGTAGTATTGTGTTGGCTAGCGGAAAGCACAATGATCTGAGTCTGACACCAACATTCAAGTGCAGGTAAGAATTAAAAAAGAAAAAGAACAAAAAACAACGAAGAAGCTTACATGAAATGTACTCCTGCATCTGATGAAACTCAGCTGGGCTGAGCTTCTGCCACTGTCGCGCCATGGTGGTGGCTGTCGTCAGCTGTCAAGGGCGGTGTGTGGACTCCACCCCACTTGGGCCAACGTTTGCAGCCTGTCCTCACCGATGCTCACACACATGTAGACTGCTGCTTCCCCATCAGCGTCCAAGCAAAAAGGTCTAGTGGAGCAGTTTCTGCGACAGAAAGACATGTTTTCATGCAGTTTTGTGCTTGGCTTCTTCCTTTGTTTGAGTTTCTTGAAAAGAGGCTAGGCCCCATTGAAAACATTGAAGACAGCTCTCTGAAACAATGACTGTCTCTATCTGTACCTCAGGAAATTCCTGTTTGCATGGGTTGGCGACCTGTGCTGCCCAACACCTGTTTTATGGCACCTTCCAGCAGTAATGTTACATGATTACTGCCACCCTCCCCTTTGACAATACTAAGTGGTTCGATAATAGAAATGGTTCAAAAATGTGCTATTAAAAGCTAGTCATTCATGTAGAATCACATGTGAGTGCAGTGAGTCTGCTCGAGAGTGGAGAATAGTGCTACATAAGTAATCATCAATCAAAAATCAGTCAATCAATAGTCAAAAATAAAGAAACTGAACACATTTTTGTTTTTGTATTTTTGTTACACTCTGCCTGCTAGACCCAAACCATGCTCTGTCAAAGCAGCCACAAGGATCTCCAGCACTGCTCTCACAAAACCTATGTCCTTGCTGGGTATTAAAAACAAATGATGTACATGCATTCTTCTTGCTCAAACACCCTTCCCCACCCACATCTCCAGATGCACACATACACTCACCCACCACTGGCTCTAAATTAATCTAAGCCATCATTCACATGACTCTCTCTCTCTCCCTTTCTCACTTCTGGTCTGAAGTAATGGCTAATGAATCGCCCTCCCTCTCTCTCTCATCCACACTCAAGCATACACATTCTGCAGTGAAGTATCTAAGCCGCCGCCCCCCCCCCCCCCCCCCCCCCCACACACACACACACCTTCTTTCTCTCTCTCATCCAAGGTTTGACACTGCAGTATCTAACTCTTAAGACTACTCTGTCTCTTTCTCTCTCACTGTGGGACTTGGGTAAGAAGTATCTGAGACAGACTGATCTCTCTCTCTCTCTTTCTCTCTAAACTCCCCCTCCCCCCCCCCAATTAATTATTTCAAGTCTAAAATAACTGAGACCTCTCTCTCTTTCTCTCTCATGAACACACACACACACACACACACACACACACACAAGTATCCGAGACTGACTAATGCCCCTGTCTCTCTGTTCTCATTACTCACTTTCAGATCTGAAATTCTGTCCTTCTCTCTCAACATATGTCAATCATGCCAAGCAAGGAATTCACCCAGGATAGCCACGGCCCATTATGCCCGCTCCATAATTAGTTGCAGGTCAACAGAATTTCATCATCACGGCGGCGAGAGAGCCGGAGAGATGCGTATCGCACGGCGGAGCAACAGCCTACGTCAAGCTCAGTGGGCCAGCCCCGGACCACTGTCACTGACTACGTCACAAACACCGTGGGTTTCCTAGGCAACCGGACACAAGACATCAATAGTTGTACCAAGATTGCAAGATTCTCGTTTTGTGTGTCCATTCCCCCCCCCCCCCCCTCTTTTTTCTTTCTCTCTTTTCTTTTTCTTCTTCCCCTCCTGCTAGCGCCTCTAAGCTGGCCCGGTCCACCTCAGAGAGAAAGTGTGTGTGTGTGTGTGTGTGTGAGGGGGGGGGGGGGGGGGGGGGGATGAGTAAATATATATATATATATATATATATATATATATATATATATATATAGAGTGAGAAAGGCGGAGACAGTGCACATTATTTTAGAGGGTAACGGAGTATACTCAAAGTCTGTAATTTATACACAGACCTTTGGTACTAAGCACAGTTATCCCCTCCCCCCCCCCCCCCCAATCCCCATAAACTATGCAATGGATACAAACAACAATGGGCACCTCATTGCACATACAAATACCCTGCTAACATTCAAAACAGAAAAGATTCTGCATGCATTGATTAACCCCTTCAATGCTATAGTCTACACATTTCCAGGCTGAAATGTGCATACACATGCCTGCAAACACTATATTTTCTGTTCCTGTAACATCTCTACTGTTAATATTGTGCATTTTTACATGCTAACGTGAAAAAGAAAACAAAAAGGCTCAAGGATTTAAACTGCTGGGCAGTGAAAGTGTTCATATAGCAAGTATAACGATGTATGTAACCCCCATACAGCAATTTAGCATTTGTCCAGATAGCCTTTTTTTTCTTTCTTTTTAAAAGTACTAAAGTACTCATGGGACACCTTAATTCAACTGGCAATAAATTCCAAAGAACAGGCCCTGAGTAATTTATGCTTGATTTTAACATACTATCCTCGGTATTGGCACATTCAGTGAGAAAGAGAGACTGACTGACATAACTTTATTACACAAGAGAGAGCTCAGAAGAGAGAGAGAGAAGACAGACAGACAGACAGACAGACAGACAGACAGACAGAACTTGAAAAATTTGTTTTACCGGGATTGTAGTTTATGTTCCATCACACCTAACAACTAGTCCTTGCTAAGCGACTGATGAGTAATCAAAAATTGATTAAAATAATATACATTTTTTTTTTTTTACCAGGTATCATTTATACTATACATATGAAGCATGAATAATGAGTAAAACAAAAATTATACATGAAGCATGTGAGAGAGAGAGAGAGAGAGAGAGAGAGAGAGAGAGAGAGAGAGAGAGAGAGAGAGAGAGAGAGACAGAGACAGAGACAGAGAGACAGAGAGAGACAGAGACAGAGACAGAGACAGAGAGACAGACAGACAGAGACAGACAGACAGAGTGAGACAGAAAGAGTGAGAGATACTGCAGATGGCTTATTGTAGTTTTGTACTTTGGCCATAAGCCCCCAAACAGGCGAACACACAAACTAAATAATACACACAGACACAAAAGAAAAAGAAGAAGAAAAAAACAAACTGACAAATAAAACTTCAACAACAACAAAACCAGATGACAGAGAGAGAGAGAGATAGAGAGGCGACCACTCTACCAAATAACGTGATCCAACAGACGATCACGATAGTCAACAAGCTGTTGACTGGCTTTCCAGCATTCTTCCTCCTTGTGCTTGGAGTTAATTTGATGCTGACCACACAAAGCACAGTTTGCAATCTCAGCTCAAATGACCCATATCTATATATATATATATATATATATATATATATATATATATATATATATATATATATATATATATATAAACAGCCTAACAAATGATGTGATCCAATGACTCTACCAAGTGACATGCACAATCCGACAGATTCTACCAAGTGACATGATAATATCCGACAGACGATCACGATAGCAAACAAGTTAGGGACACTGAGCATGACACGCCACATCAGTTCGACCTGAAACAATTTACTTCTTTAACCAACTACCAAGTGTTTGGCTCAACAGACTCTATAGTGACATGATATCCGATGAACGATCATGGCATAAGCCAGCCAGCCAGTGGTGAACACAGAAATGAAGGCTGCAGCCTCAGTTCGACTCAATGGGATTATGAGGTGATGATTGTCCCAAGGGATGTGATCTGACCATGAGGGCCAGCCAACTTGTACCTGAGCCGTAAGCTCCGGATATAGGGCCAGTCAATGGCTGCCAGTTTGCCCACCGTTTCTGTGCCTGAGGCATAGCCTGCCTGTAACATAATTATGGATCTGTGGAGGGACCAAATAATCCATGTCTGACGCTTGCATTACTACACTGACATAATGTCATCTTTACTTTAAATCTCTCATGGCAAAAGTGACTCCAGTAAAATAAATTCCTGGCAGTAGGTAAAGCATGTGTGGCTATATTCTGACCTATTCCAGGCTTTACATGGAGAGCATTTCTCAGCTCTGGGCAAAAGCCATCACCAAGGAGGACACTGCCGAAAGCATTTGGAGAATTCAAGTATACCCAGTGTGCGGAACGAACGTGACCCACAACACATTTGCAGTTAACATGTACGTGCGATCAGTCTGTCTTGTCTCCAGATATGCTGATGGATAGCTGGTTACATGGCTCCTTTATGTTTCACCAGAAAGCGCATGTGCTCTCTCTCTCTCTTGAGAAACAGACAATGCACAAATGCAGTGGAAAGGAAGCCAAAGGTTGGCCAGTCAAAACCGCAGAAAGGTTGGATGAAAATAGGTTCTGTAAGCAGCCCCCAACTCTAGGCAACCTGGCAAGAGGCTAGAGGGCCAGTAAGCCTGTGGTCATCACACATCACCCTCCTTCTCCCTTCTCTCTCTCAAAGCTCCATTATTCACCTCCAGCCGATATATATATATATATATATATATATATATATATATATATATATATATATATATATATATATATATATATTTATGAAAACTCAAAATAAAGATCCCATCTTCCGGACCAAGAAGCCACCCGAAACATCCCATGTCACCTGTTATACTAACTACAATGTAACCCATGATAAAAGCCCCCCCTCCACCCTTCTTTTTTTTCAACACTACTTTTCCTTCATATGTCACTGAACCAGTCACCAAATGCCACTCCTCTTCCAACTTCAAGGCCACTTTACCAAATTTTCTGTGATGGTCTTAAATGCAGGGTCCCACTGCATCAACTTCCAACACAGAAATACCCGTACCAATGGTTCCCAAGCCTTGTTTAGTGTTATACTAATAACGGGGTTTATTACTAATCGTATTCTTTTAGCTTAATACTGTTCAACCTCTTACCCCCCCCTGATATTCCTTCTTAAAAGTGGTGGGTCCCACTGTCCCACAAGGAGAATGGAGCTTAAATAATGCGCTCACAGGGTCTTCTATTGCCCCTTTGACCTCGATTGGTGTCGGTGATTAGTAATAATATGGTAATGAATTTACCCATAATTCAATTGAGGGAACACCGTATTAACCCAATTCTCTCTGTCAGAGCTCATGAGCATTTCTGCCAATAAGTGAATAACCCGAATGGCGGTAACAGAGCAATAATTACATGTCCATAAGCGAGTTACAGTAACAGTGTAGTATTTCTACATCTAGCGGAACTCTTAGTCTTAGACAAAGATTCTTAGTTTCGTCGCACGTACTTGTTTGCTATGCTGCACTGTCTGCCTGTAACTTTTACAAAGTTAAACCATCAAACACTCACTCTCTCATCCATTCAACTCAAAGGGAGTAATCAGCACTCGAAAGGCATCACACAAACACAACAACAAAGAACTGAGTTGCTTATGGCAACTCTCAGCTGGCATGCAAGTAAATACAAGATACATAAGCTACCCCAGAGGTACATGCCAAGTGAGAGTTGCTGTAGGCGACTCAGGTCTTTGTTGTTGTTTGTGTGATGTCTTTTGAGTGCTAATTAACTTCCTTTGTGTTGATTATGCATGAGTGCTCTGGACCTCATTCTGTTTCAGATTGTAGCCACTCTCTCATCCTTCAAATTATTTCTTTAAAAAATCCCCTGTTTAAGCTATTCTACTGATAGTGTGATTCCACTGATAGTGTGTGTGTGTGTGTGTGTGTGTGTGTGTGTGTGTGTGTGTGTGTGTGTGTGTGTGTGTGTGTGTGTGTGTGTGTTTGTGTGCTCAGTGTTAGTACAGTAACACTGTTACTGTTATTATTATCATTAGTACTATAGCATTTTGCTAGTTGTTTACTCACATCCAATGAGCTACTACTTCTTACTTTCCTCTCACTTCAGTCACCATGTACTCACATTCAGTGTGACACAATTCTGTTTCATCACATTCTGATTATTTTACACTCATTATTAAATGAAGTATTACTTCTGAGTTTCCTCTGACAGGACGTTAAAATCCAATAACGAAGCAGCTTACTGAGTTTTCCTCATATTTCAATTAGCTTACATTCATTGAATTCAATGAAGTACTACTTCTAAGTTTCCTCAGAGTTTGCTCATCAAAAGCAGCAGAAGTTCAGAAGATACAATAAAACATAAACTGTCAAATTTTGATTCTACAGCCCTAAGCTTAACTGTGGCCTTGACCTTGAAGATAGCAACCCATTTTTTTTTCATATGACTCCCCCAGCTTATGATGGTGTATCACCATACCAAGTTTGGTTACAAAAGGTGCAGCAGTTCAGAAGATATGGTCTGAACAAACATTAATTGACATTTTGAATATTCAATGTGATTTTTACCTTGAACACAGCCATCCAATATTTTTCAAGGATATTTTGGCATATGACGCCCTACCATCAAAACTAAGTTTGTTTGCAAAAAAATCAATAGCCCAGAATATATCAGAAACAGTCATATTTTGATTAAACAAGCCCTCACTGTGACCCTGACCTTGAATATATCAACCCATATTTTTTGCATGTCACTCTGTCCCACGATGATACACCACCATACCAAGTGTACTTACAAATTAGCTTGAGCGGTTCAGAAGATATGTCCTCTTGACAAAGCTGGACACACAGACTGACAGACACCATGATTCCAGCGACACCCCACCCACCTTTGTTACGGGGGTATAATTAAAAAAATCAAGACTTGACAAGAGACTCTGAGAGTGAGGAAATCTCTGGGTAACGCTGGGGAAGTATAACATACTCTGGGAAAACATATATATAATACAGGAGATTCATAGGGGATAGACCTGAACTGTCAAAGATTGACCCAGAGGGAGAAACCAGACAGGGGAGACCCCAGGTAACTAGACACTTGGGACTCATCAGGTAAAACTGGGGAAACCAGACTCGAGAGGCACCTGTAATGCTGAGGAAACAAGACGCAAGAGATTGACAAAGACTAGACTGAAGACACAAGAGACTCAGAGAAACACTGGAAAAATAAGACTGAGGCAGAGCTTTCACTCAGCCGCTCTCTCATAGTCTCCCTTCTTCTAGAGGAAACTACCATGGAGGTAGTACCTCTTGGCCACCATCTCATTCTCATACTCATAGTCTCAAGGTCCCTCTGGCCACTAAAAAAACTTCCATCAACAGTGAGAGAGATGGGGGAGGGAGCCGGGGGAGGGGGAGAGTGGAGGGGGGGGGGACCCTGGGGAAATAAGACAGAGGCACTACCACTTATTGCCACTCAGCCCCCACTCATCTAACTCCCTTTATTCCTTTGATCACAGAAGACCATTTCAAACAGACAGCAGAAAAGGAGAAAAGTAAGAGAAGAAGAGGGAGGGGACTTGGAACACAAGACAGGAGAAAGCGTCACCAGTCAAAAATTCCCATTTTATTCTTTGACCAGTAATAAGCCTCTATCATCAAGTAACAGTAACACTAATAGGCAGATGGGAGTATCAGACGCGCTGGGTAGACAAGACAGGGGAGAGACCACTAAACCACCTTCACCGGGAGAGACCACTAAACCACCTTCACCAATATCGAGGAACTATCAGGGTGGACCAGACAGGAGACAGACCACTAGGCCACCCTCACCAACACAGAGTGAATTATCAGTCTCAGGGCAGACATGACATGATATAGTATGTAAACTACTAAACCGCCCTCAGCAACACACAGTGAAGTATCAGCGAAGCAGGGTAGACAAGACAGGAGGTAGACCCACTAAACATCCATCACCAGCACAGAGTGAAGTAACAGATATTCTGGATAGACAAAACAGGAGACAGATCACTAAACCACCCTCTTCAACACCATGAGAAGTATCAGAGATTCTAGGTAGACAAGGCCACTTGACTTGGGTACAAGGCCACTTGTCTAGTGAGACAGACCATTACACAGCCCTCACCAACACAGGGGGAAGTATGAGAGACTCTGGGTAGACAAGACAGGAGAGAGATCACTAAACCACCCTCATCAACATTAAGGGACGTATCAGACTCGGAACAGACAAAACGGGTGGTAAACCACTAAACTTCCATCACCAACACAGAATGAAGTATCAGAGTTTCTGGGTAGACATGACAGGAGGTAGACCACAAAACCACTCTCACCAACACTGAGGGATTCAGAGACCTTAGGTAGACAAGACAGGAGATTGACCACTAAACCGCCCTCATCAACACTGAGGGCAGTATCAGAGACTCAGGGTAGACAAGACAGGAGATAGACCACAAAACCGCCCTCACCAACACAAGGAAGTATCACACTCTCAGACTCTGGGGAGACAAGACAGTAAACAGACCATTAAACTGTTCACAGCACCATATGCATGTAACAGACAGGCAGTGATTGTAGTTACTTGATGCTTAACGCCCACCCAACCATAAAGATCATGTCTGGGCGACCCTCACAAGTACACATTGGATTCACAGTTCAAGACGTGACACTTTGTAGCTAAAGACAATTAGAAGGAAGTGAAGCTGACTGAACCAGGCTGGCAGAAGTTAGCAAGGCAAAATTCCTGGCAGTGGATGAAGCATGCAAAGCATTATTCTGACATTCCACAGGTATAAGAATGAATCACTCTTTCATAGTTCTGGATACTCAGCAGACAGTAGGGAACTTAATTCTCTGTGTATCCTTGGGAATGTAACAGGCAGAGTATATTTGAATGTAACAGGCAGAGTATATTTGTCAGAGAACAGCGGTGGAGTGGGGATAGCTCAGTGGTACTGCGCAGGACTTGTGACTGAAAAGTCGCATGTTCTAGTCCCGGCAGGAGCAGCAGAAGAAGTTTCTTCTGTCTTCTCCATGGTCAACTTTCTGTGTTGACTCTTATAATTTCCGTATCCATTCCACCCCTGTGTACCACAGTAGCATGTAAAAGATCCCAACCATTCTGCCAAAAGTGCAGGTGCCAGGTTACAGCTAAATACAAATGCACCCTACGAATGTAGCTTCAAATGAACTGACACTGTAAACTGGTGCATGGCTGTATGGTATACACAGAGTACACAGAATGACTGCTGAGACAGCAGCAGTTTCATGTGGCATCAACCAGGTAATAACCAAATAGAGCTGGAAGTCCACCACTTGGGGGGATATTCAAAATTCACTGTTAAAAAGGCTCCAGTCATCATTCAGAATCACATGCAACGTGAGCGCAGTATGTCAGCTCAAGAGCTGAAAATAGTGCTATATAAAAGCAGTCAATAATAATCAATAATATTAATAAGTAATGGGCTTAATCAGCATCAGCCAAGTCAGCTGCAAATGTCGCACAGGGAAAAAAGCATCAGAGACCAGGCAAACAACATCATGAGGTATGAGGTAGCCCGATAACCACCCTCAACAACACTATAACAGACTGAAAACAACAACAACAGAGACTGGATGGAAAAGACAACAGGCAGACCACTAAACCACCCTGACTGACATTGTGTAACAGATGGAAGGAAATAAAAGAGGCTGGGCAGACAAAACAAAAGACAGACCACTAAACCGCCCTCAGGGAAATAACAGACTTGGGGGTTCTGTCCCTGTGTCATTTCCATAGACTCCTATACTTCATGGTTCTTTCCGATGGTTTGTTGGTGAAGGTGGCTCAGTGGTCAGAAAGGCATAACCACTAACTTGGCTAAATTGCCCCCACCAACATCACAGTGTAACAGGCAGAGTGAAACAATGGAGACAGGGAAAACAAGACAGGAGGAAGACCACTAAAGGGCCCTCACCAACAACACTGTGTAACAGATGGACTGAAACAGTTCACAGGATAAACAAAACAGGAGAAAGACCACTAAAGCCCCATCACCTGAACAACACTGTGTAACAGTAACAGATGGAGAGAAGTAACAGAGACTAGGTAAACAAGACAAGAGCTAGACCACTAAACCGCCTGCACCAGCAGTGCTACAGGCAGAAGAAAATATCACTACTATCACTACCAAACACTTGAAACAGTCTGAGTAAGCAAGACAGGAGGCAAGACAGCACCACAGGCAAGTGGTTCTCAGTCTTCAGACCACTAAACCACCTTCGCCAACGGACGCCAAAGAACCAGGAAGTACAGGAGTCTAGGGAAATAAGACACAGACAGAACCCCCGTGACAACGGTTCCCACAAATCTTTTGACCACTAAACCACCGCCACTAACAGACTGAGGAAAAGAACCATAAAGCACAGGAGAGTCTGGGGAAATAAGGAAGGCAGATGGGACAGCATGATGAAGGAAGGTGGGGGCTGAGCCTGAGACTGTGAGAGCCAGCAGTGAAGCCTGGCACCACAAACCCTACGGTTGTAAAATCAGGGAGCTGTTCGTTCATTCCCTTTTCCCAGCTCCCACTCTCATCTCTGATTATTTTCTGTGCTTCTCTCTGCCAGTTAGTTAGACTTGTTGAACACCGAGCTGTGTTCATGGAGAACCAAAATAATGTCAGGAGATGGGAGAGGGAAGAGGAGTGTGTGTGTGTGTGGGTGGGTGGGGTGGGGGGGGGGGGGGGGGGGGGGGCTTGTTATTAATGATACACTGTCACCATCAGAATGATTCTGCATTCAGATGACAGCAGCGTGGGTGACACTGATAGTAATGCTGTCTTAATTGTGGGCTGCAGGTCAGAAGACAGTACAGTAATGAATCAACCATAACTTTTGAAGATCTATCTGGTGCTGAGCTGAACCTAGGTCCATCTGCTTATCAGCTGAGCGCCTGCACATGTGTGTATATATATATATGTGTGCATGCATGCGTGCACGCATGCGTGCATGTGTGCAGTGTGGTGTACGTGTGGGGCTTGGGGTGGGGCTATACAATTTACAACAGCAGACAGCACTTACATACGCCCTTAACCAATCACTGGCTATGTACACCACCCTGGATCTGGATCTAGCTGAATACCTGGCAACAGTCAGTGATGGCTAAAAGTGGCACATGGTACAAGTGCAGACCGAGCCTATATTGTGTGAACACACTCTTATAGCTAAGGCAAAATGTCTCCAGGGATTGTACCCCAACTAGCTGGCAGAATCCACCCCAACTTTCATGCCATTCTGGTGGTTTCAGTCTAATAGCCATTTTTGCAAACAAAATGTTTCCAGCCAATTTCTGTTGGCTGCTGGAGCTAAATGACACTTTTCAAGTTATATGCCACTGCCCTTTCTACAACATACATTATTCGTTACAACCCTTCTATTGGGCGATTCAGGTGGGGTTGTTAACTCCCTTGACTTTTGCCTGGCACTGCTTAAGTCCCTTGGCTGCTTTTATTTCCGGTGCGTACTTTCTTCACAATGGAAGGCGGTGACAGTGAATTTGCAAATTTTACACTGCCAACTTTAAAGGCATTTTTGGAGGCCCATAGTCATGTGTCTGGCAATAAGCAATAACTTGTTGCTCATGCCCCAAAACGCATTTTTTCTATGAACTCACAATCTTCTGGTCAGCCAAAAAACAATGCAAAGACACTTTTTCCCCACCCTCCATCCCCTTTCCACTATAATTTTTGCAACTGCAACAGTATTGGCATTTGTACTGCTTTGTGATTCTAGGTTCAACTTACACTGTTATACACAGCGTGAAGCAATGCCTACTCAGAAATTGGCCTGGAAGTGCACTGCGACCTCTCGTGACTTCTTGCGCGAAAGATTACAAAGCGCATTCACTCTAGCAAACCAGCTTTGCTGAATCGCCCAATAACACTGTTGAAACCATTCAGTGAAACGACTGGGTTGAATATGATGTTTGTTTGACTGTGGGGGCTCTGGAGGCCATGATGCAATATGGCTGGCACTCACCCATCAACCACATGGTTCAGTTAGTAACTGGATTTTAACGTCCTGATTTTTAATTCACAATCTCAGCCCCAACGAGTTCATACAGAAAAGCGAGGTAGAGGTCACAATGTCTGTCAGAAAATACCTTGGTTCAGTTCAGTTCAGTTCAAAATGGTATCTATGCACTGGGAAAAGCCCATATATGCTCCACCCCATCTCCAGTGTTATCTTTGGAATGGATCCAACGTTCATCTGACTGATGATGGTCCTCTCTTGTCCTTTCAATCTAGTGCTTCCTCTTTCCACGCCTCTCTCTTCCTGGTGACTGATGGTGTGGTGTCCTTGGTTCTGTGCCCGCAGATAGTATCTCAAGCTCCTCAACACTCAAATATCACTCCCCATGGTAATACCGTCCCCCAATCCACTAATCGCTTGGTCATTTCTGATTTGACCAGTGCAATGTAGAGGGCCCTTTTGCTGGAGGTGGCATCTGAGGTAGCCCAAAATGTTGCTGGCTTTCCTTCCAGTGGCAGAGATACACTGGTTGCACCATCGATACCCAAGATGACCACTGTCCAAGTGTAGTCGGAATTTATTTTGTTTCTCATTCTGAGGATGCAACATTCTTTAAAATGCAAATCATTACAGTCACTCCTTTGTTGTCAGTGCAGCCATTGTTAGTCATACAAATATTGCATGACCTGTACGAAAGACCCCAGAAATCCTTTTAAGAAAAACTCTTTCGACAGACACAAAAAAGGAAATCAATACAAAAGCTAGGACTACCTTCATTGTGACAATGGATCTTCCGTTCAATACAGCACGCTCCAAGACCAAGAATCAGAAGTCAGCAGAACAGCACACGCTTTGACGTGAATTAGCATATCCACAGCATATTTTGAGACAACAAAAAACACAAACAGAGGACATTCAGTAATTGCCTTTTATAAAGCTGCGTGCATGTGCGAGTGAGCTTGCGTGTATATGTGCATGTGTGTGTGGTGTGCGCAGGCGTGTGCACGCCTGAGAGAGAAAGAGAGAGATGGAGGCATGTGGTGTGTGCATGTGAGTGCCTGCCTGAGGCGTTGTGTGGTGATGGTGCCAGTGGCGTGTGTATGCATGCTATGCACGAGTGTGCGTGCGCACGTGTGTGTGTGTGGTGTGCATGTGTGTGTGTGTGTGTATGTGTGTGTGTGTGTGTGTGTGTGTGTGTGTGTGTGTGTGTGTGTGTGTGTGTGTGTGTGTGTGTGTGTGTGTGTGTGTGTGAGTGGCTGTGTTGTATACTTTGCGGTCCCAGTCAAGACATCTCCCATGGGAAGTCAGGTCATTTTGCACAAGGAAAGCCTGTGCTGACCGAGTCGGGCTACCCATGCAGCCTAATTAAATCTCTACTGAACCTCTGACAAAAATGAAGAACGCTCTTGGGGAGCCTTCACAGTGTGACTCCCAAACCCGTGTCAAAGACTGAAGCAATACTACACTGAAGCAAAACAAAATCCCTGTAGATACATTTATAAAAGTCATCTGCATTATAAGTTTTATTTATAACATGCACATAACACTGAAACCTGAAGCAGCATCTCCAGTTACCGGAACAATGCCAGTAACCCTAAAACAGCCACTTCCCACAGACATGAAACAGGAAATCAATACAGACGCTAGAATTACCTTCTTTCAGACAATGGATCTTCAGCTCAATACAGCACGATCCCAGAATCACAACTCAGCAGAAAGGCACACATCTGACGCAGGCGACACCAAACTCCACAAAACTTTTTTCAGCTTCACACCACGAGGACGACAACGAATAGGAAGATGATCCCCGCCGTGCTGATGACAACGCTGTCAGCAGTGCAGTTGGAGAGCGCTGGGCGGAAGGTGGTGGGTGTGGAGGTGTTGTCGGTAGACCTCCACCAACGGCCATACCCGTTGTGAACACACACGGCTGCGAGGTTGGGTCGCTGATGACGTCTGCCTTGGAGAGACGCTGGGCGGTGGGGCTGTGCCAAGCACTGAAGCAGAGGGCTGTACGCACGTGTCCTGGGACAAGGTGGAGCGCGCGCACGTGAAGTGTTCGACAAAATGGGGAGCTGATGCCAACAGCGCAGATCCCGGAGACGTCAATACCATTGATCCATAGTAAGGATGGGTGTGGTTTCCGCGCTCAAGTCTGCAAATACACACAGTGATGGATAGAGAAAATGTCACTCTCAAAGAAACGGGCCCCCAACTCTGAGGTGGACATCAATAAAGTCGCAAAGCAAAGAGAAAAGGTGACGGGGTTCTCGTCCTAGTACACAAGGAAACATCCTAATCCACAATTAGTTTAAAGAAAAAAACAGACCAGTTAAAGGTTCTTCGGTTATTATCAATATAGATGCACTGACACTTTTTGGTTGACCCCGTCCCCACAAAAAACAAACTCCCGAGAGATCTGCTTCCAGCAGTTTGGCATTTCAGAAAGAAAAAAAAGATCAACGTTGTTTGAGTGCATGCGTGCGTGCGTGCGTGCGTGCATGAGTGAGTGCGTGAGTGAGCGACTGAGTGAGCTACTGAATGAGCAAGCGCGTCTTGTTTGCTAACTTTGTGCGTGCATGCGTGTGTGCATGCATGCATGTGTGTGTGCACGTGGTGTGTGGTGGTGGTGGGTGGGTCCCTCCAAAAAAACACAAAGACTTCGTTACGACGAAAGGGAGTGTAGAAAGAATGCAAGTAATTATCGTTTGCAACAACTTGGTCTGAGTTGGAATTCTGTAACGAAAGCTTGATGTCATAGTAACCTTTTTTGCCGATTGTTTCAGTGCAGTATTAGGAGTATTAAAACTGTTTAAAGAACTGGAAATGGAAATGTATACAAGTATTATGATTGGTTAAAGAACAGGAAGTGGAAATGTGTAAGAATATGAAGACCGTTTAAGGAACAGGAAGTGGAAATGTGTATATATGGGCATCAATTATTGCCAAAAGAACCGGAAATGAAAAGGTGTACGAGTATTAAGACAGCTTAAAGAACCAGAAGTGGAAATGTATAACAGTATTACGACTGTTAAAAGAACCGGAAGTCGAAAAGCTGGAAACCTTCTGGTCATTAATTCCTACAGGCGCTTGTAGGAAATCGCCAGGAAGTGTGACAGGAAGTGCTAGCAATCAGTACAAATTGATGTACTGCCAGCTCGCAGCTCTCACACTGGGCCCCATTTTGCACCTAGAAGCGAGAATATTTGAACAGCCTGACAAGCAGCAGCCACTTCCTGGAAAGACAGCCTGTGGGTCGACAAATACAGATGCCCTCACAACTAGTAAATAAAGTTGTTGTGTAGTCGATGATGAAAATGACTCGCAAAGAATGGATAACCACTGTCGGTACAGAATATATATTGCTGACGATGAGACAGAAACAGTTTAGAACTAGCAAAGAGAGGTAACTGAGCATAGATGATGACAAACACACAACTCCCACGAAATATACATGAGTGCGTGCGTGCGTGTGTGTTTGTGTGTGTGTGGAGAGAGAGAGAGAGAGAGAGAGAGAGAGAGAGAGAGAGAGAGAGAGAGAGAGAGAGAGGGGGGGGGGGGGGGGGGGGGGGGGGATAACATCCTGTCAACCGCAGTCACCTCAGGACGAACAAACACTAAGTCAACACACATTTAATGCTCTTCTTAGATTTGAAATGGCACGAAAGTCAAACATAAAAACTAAATCCAAACATAAACACAACATGGGGAATCCCACATGTCAGAAAGGCTATTCAAGCCAAGGGAAAACCTGTAACATATTTAATGCCTGACGAGCCAGCAGATCCATCAGCCACCATTCCGTGACCCACTTCACGGAAGGGGGCAGGGGGTGGGGGTGGAGGGGGGTGGTCTCAACAAGGGTCCCCGCACGTCCACGTGATGACGATCAAGGTGATCTCTTTTGTTCCATGGGTGCACTCGGGAACTTGCGTTAACCACACCAAACGCACAGAGGATTTGAGTGGGGGGAGGGGGGGGGGGGGGGATGAAGTGCAACAGACTATATTTTGACCTGCTCTAACCTTAAATGGGAGAACCTTTGACAGTTCTGGGTTCCCAGCAGATGGTACCTTAATCAATTTGTCACTAGTACCCTCACTGCGGGACCTGAACACACCAAACTACTGACTGACTGAACCCTACTGATACCATGCAGACCAGCTGGCTGAACTCTACTGAGACCAGACTACAGATGGATGAACCTTCAAGAGACCAGAATACAGCACAGCCTAAGTGAAACCTAAATGTACCAGACTAAAGGCGGATTGAATCATACGGAGACCACAATACAACCTGATTGAACCAGAGACCAGACTGTGTAGCCTGATCCTAAAGAGAGCAGACTGCAGACTACAGATTACAGCCTGACTGAACCCCAAATAGACCAGACTACAGCTCGGCTGAACCATAAATACACCACCCTACAACCCACTGAGCCCCAAAGAGACCAGACTGAATCATAAATACACCAGACTACAGCCCGGCTAAATCCCCCCAAGATGTTGGCCTTGTTGTCAACATAAATTGTTATCAGGTTGTGATCAATGTTGTGACACTGGTTGTTTGTGTGAAGGGTAAAACAGAGACAGAGAGGGTAGGGGGAGGGGCAACGATGTCAAGAAGCAGCAGAATGGCTCCAAAGCCAAACTGGTACTGTCGATATCACTTAGGTATTTGCGGCATTGTGCAGATTTCATTTGAAAGTGAAAGATATCCATAGTCTAGCTAAGTCTGACGGACTGTAGCACCTAGACCAAGCTAGCCTGTAGGACCGAACTGGAGTCCTCCTCCGGTACCCACCACTGCTGTTGTCCTGCCTTCTGACCAATGTTTGACCCTTGGACTTGTGTATACGTACGTCCATGGTTTGACCTTGGCAGAAATGCCAGGTTTCAAACGTGCATGATGAAGACTTGAGGCAGCGCGGCACAACGGAAACAGAAAACGAGTGTGGACTGCCGGGGGCAGAATTAGAAAAAAGAAGAAAAAAGAAAAAAAGGCTAAGCAATTCAGTTTCTTGCTTCGAAGGAAGTGTGGGCATGTGTGTGTGTGTGTGTGTGTGTGTGTGTGTGTGTGTGTGTGTGTGTGTGTGTGTGTGTGTGTGTGTGTGTGTGTGTGTGTGTGGTTGTTGTTGTTGTTGTTTTGGGGGTCCCGTCTGACTGATAGTTAACACCCAGTCAGTCAAACAGTCAACCGCGCAGTCATATTATCGGGCAAAACAGCATTCACCACTTCGCAAGTCTGATGCCACAGACCTACAGATTAATACTTAGTTCAGGGCTGTGGTCTAAAGCACCGTTCATGACAGACGCACGTCACCTTTTCTTGGATGATGACTGGGCGAAATGAAGTTGCATCAACATGGAGGTAACAAACTGGGAAGGCAAAATTCCCGGCAGCGGGCGAAGCGTGCTAGCTTTATTCTGACCCACACCGCAAGCCTCGCTTTCCGGCACCCTTCCTCCAAGCTCTGCCGTACTCGGTTACGCTGCTGAAGGGGCACTTTTTACCTCCGTGCGCCTATTTCCCGAAATCGTTCCTAAGTCTCACGCTGTCAGCGGCATCCGTAAAATTTGCGAAGTCTGGGTACTAAGACAGGCGGAATCAACACAACGTCGAAGCACGCACATAAACATCGGGCACATCCGCCACACGGGTTTGGTTTTATTTGTGCAGGCGTAGGCACTGCCTGCGGCTTTGAAAGAAACGCTTGATATAATTTGAATTGTCTGCTGCAAACTTACTTCCATCTGCGCACCAACGGAAAACGGTAATTTTTCGGAGACCTGTAGCGTTACCAATTATGGCAGTGGTTGGACAAGGTTGTCACAAATGTCACAAACAGACGCTTGGAGTTCGATTCTCGCCAAATCCAGAATTAGAAAGAGGCAACCCGTGACACCCAGGATAATCAGCAGAGGAGTGAGTTAGTACCTGGATTTTTAAGTCCCGTCAACCGCATTGGGTCACCTCAGGATGAATCACACATGCAACATACTTTTATACCAGTTCAAAACACAATTCATTAAATCACAAATCAAGCTGGATCACATTACACAGCCCAAAGCAACGCAACAATGTCCAAAATGACAATTAACAAACACGTATCAATATAAACATTAATCCAACTACAACTGACGAAAGTATTGCATTTTCCACGAAGGAATCCTCAAACAATATGCGCTGTGTGGCCTAAATAGACGTGAGAAATAGAAGAAAAACTAAAACAAAAACAAAAAATGTCCGATTCACTGTTATAATACAAAATGTCACATACTTTGGAGCGTAAGTTTATATTCCGCGGGCATGAAACACGAGAAGCTGCACTAATCGGCTGTGACGAGTAGGGTGACCTATTTTATTCCACGGGAAACTGCGTTAGCCAAAATCAATGCAGTCAAAAAGTAGAAAAATTATTTGAAAAATATGACGGTGAATGGACTGGGAAGGTTAAAAACAAAAAACGGGGGGAAATTCCTGGCAGTGGGCGAATCTACTCCAGGCTTTAGGGAGAGAAAGGTGTCCACTCTGGATTCCCAACTGAGGGGACTTTAATTTCTACTTCTGCAGTACCCCCACTGTGGGCATCAAACGGAAGGTAGTCTGGAGCAACAGGAACTGGAACTGAGTCGGAGCTGAGTCGGGATGCGTAGGAGTTGCACGATAAAGTGAGCCATTTCATTTGTTTTGTGCCTTGCTAAGAAGCGAGCGCAGTTCACCAACCTTTGGTTGCTTATGGTTCAAACTAGTATAGATCTACAAACACGTCCTTTAGTATACGAGAAAGGACGACTGGCCTTTTCTTTCATTTTTCTGTCTTTCCTGTTCTGTTTTGAGTGACTGGTTGATCACTTAATTTACTACAGACAGACACACAAAAGGAAACAAACAAAAGAATGCGTACACTTGTTTCAAGCCAGGAAAAGATAGTTTGACCTCTTTCTCTCTCTCTGATGCCTTCAAAACAAAACAAAACAAAACAAAATCATCAGTAGCTTTGCAAGACTAGTTGTTAAGTTTTGACTAAAAGTAAATTACAATTCCTCACGGAATCATGGGTGATAAAAAATAAGGTTTTCGAGTTCTCTCTCTCTCCCCCTTCCTTCCCCCTCCTCTTTATTCCCACAAACACCCATCCAAGTTGTATCGGAAAACTTTCAGCTTCCATCCATTAACGGTTTAGACTTGAACCCCAAGAGCCCATCAGCTCACAAAGGGAACTCACAAAGGGGTCTGTTCATGCACGCACAGGCATATGGTTGTCAATTTGGCTTGCTAATTTCTGTTCAAGCTTGAGCGATGCACACAAATTTACAAATCAATTTTCATAGAACTTGAAAAATGTCAGATGCAGTTACTCATTGTGCATTTCTTTTAATTAGATTTTGTACTTCGATTCGGACAATTTCTGCTAATAATAAAAGATAACACCTACAGTCTCTCTCTCTCTCTCTCTCTCTCTCTCTCTCTCTCTCTCTCTCTCTCTCTCTCTCTATCAGTCAAAGGAGGGAACTTTATTGTTTTGTGTTTGTTTGTTTTCGTTAAGAGGGATGCGTTTTGTTGTTGTCGATGTTTGCTTATTTTCCTAAGAAGGGTTAGGTTGTGCAAAGTTTGAAAGCATCCTACGAGTTTCCAGTAATATCATCGACACCTACACTTAGATCCTTCTTGTAGCATCACTGGCATCTTCATTAATTGTAACACAGCGACAGAGACTTCAAGTCTGATCCTTTTGGCGGGGTCTTACATCTCGCGTTCCTATGCCATGTCTTCCAAATAATCTGCCTTGATTGTGGAACCCCCTTCCATACTGTCTCCATCACCTCAAAAGCTTTCAGTCCTTCCACCAAGCTCCGAAAGCTCGACTAACAACGTCCAACCAGGCTGGAACGTTGTAGGAAACAGCGTAAACATGTGTCTCTCCACTCTCCAGTTCACGGGGTCCTTCGCTAACGAGGGACACAAACATGGTGCACAGGTCTTTCACCGTGTGAAGCACCAATTGTGCGCAGAACAAAACCAGATTTCGGTTGATTGCAGTGGGACCATTGCACCACAGACGGAGCCCTGTACAGCGCGTGCATGCGCGCGCGTGCGTGCGTGCGTGCGTGCGTGCGTGCGTGCGTGCGTGCGTGCGTGTGTGTGTGTGTGTGTGTGTGCACCTGCATGGGAACTTGTGCGTGACCCAGTCATCAAATCACATCCAGAAAGCCCAATTTGTTGTTCATAAAACATGGCATTTTCTGTTAGCAGAGAAAAAGACAAAAAGACGTTGAATGAGCTGGGAAAGCACAAATTAGCAAGGCAGTCTCTATATAAGACCCAGTGCAGACTTAAAAGAGGGAGCCTTGAAAGAGCTCTGTATTATTTTTCCTGCATCCGTGTTACCCTAACCCGGGGAAGTGGGCATGTGGTAGGGCCGGGGGTTGGGGGGGGGGGGGGGGGGGGGAGGAGGGAGAGACAGAGAGCAAACATGAGGAGAGCCAGCGGTTGGCACTCACCTGAGGTGGAACTATGAACCCCAATTATGACTGCATGTTTTCAAAACAATCAGGACTGTAAATTCTACCCAAGGACCCAAAGCGCTGGTCGGACGGCAAGAAGCACTTCCAGCGGCGTGCAGAGGTTTTAAAATGAAGTGGCCGGGTCGTCGAGTGGAACGAAAATAGGAACCAGGACCATTTCAAAAATGGCTTGAAGGAGAACACTTTAGCCCCGAACGACGTTTCTCTGAAGTTCGGGACGACTGACGCACAAGCATGATTTATGGGAAGCCTATTTCTTCTCACTGTGACCGTAAGAGAAAAACGAAGTGGTCAAACCATCTGCCTTCGCAGGCTTGGGTTTGCATCGGGAGCTTTATCGGAAGATTTTATTTTTTTAAACCCCACAAACAAACAAAAACAAAAATCCACACACGAAACAATCATTTGTGTGGCACGCACTAATGAAGCTGCATGTTAATTAATACTGCTTTGGCAGATAGACAGCTGGATATATAGAGCAAGTATTCATCTATCACTTCCACAACATTAACTCTTTTGTCGACGAGAAGTTCAAGATCCTGTTGGCCCCTTTCCTATCCCTCCAGTACACACACAGGCAAACACAACGACGAAGCATTCTGAGTTTTTCTTTATAAAGTCAACACACACACACACACACACACACACACACACACACACACACACACACACACACACACACACACACACACCAAACAAAAACAAACCACCAACAAATGTCTACTTTCCATAACTGAAACTTCACATACAAAAGGTGTTTTCTTACATCGGCACACACACACACACACACACACACACACACACACACACACACACACACACACACACACACACACACACACACACACACACACACACACAAAACTACCAACAAATGTCTACTTTTCATAACTGAAACTTCAAACGCAGAAAGATATTTTTTTCTTGCATGGGCCCATCTTTTGGAACAGTTTGCCTCAAACACTCCGCCACTCTGAACTGAAACTACTTCTTAAGCTCACGCCTAAATGCGTGAGTGTGTATTGTAAAGCGCTCTACGCTCTCGTTTCGCGTGGAAGCTTCAGCGCTGTACAAATCTTGTTTATTATTATTATCAGATGCCTGCAGTGGAAACAGCAACGCCTGGAGAGACTAGACAATAGATCCCCACTGGCGGACACAAACCCACCGCGCTTTGTTAAGGTCTACGCCCTGATCGTGCTTGACTGGGCGTGTCGTGTGTAACTCACTAACTAACCAGCCACTGCACCCACACATGGGTTAGGTGGTGTCTCCTTCCTTGGGCAGCCATCGCTTTGCGCCGCCACGTGGGGGCGTGTACGCGGTCGGTAAAGTGTTGTAGTTAAAGGAGAACCGAATCGAAGAGACCAGTTGGCACGAAAATATCGAAAATATGCAAACATGATGAGTACTTGCACCTGCAGGCTTCTTTTTGGTGGTTTTCACACAAGAAATACTTTTTTCGCTTTGACTTTAAGCTCAGCAAGACGAAACCATGTTGGTTCGCTTTTTATTAACGAAGAGCAGAAAAAGGTTGGCTCGTGACATGTTTCATACTTTTGCCACATGTTCCGGCTTGGTTCATGACGCCGCTGATACAGACTGCTGGGTACAAAATGACAACACTGGCGGTCGTGTTTTTGCGACTGTCAGAGGCCGATTCTTTTTTTAACAAACAGGGCGAGAAATGGAGTGAGAAACTGCAGTATGCATTTCCCCCCTTCTCTTCCATTCTTGTCAATAGGGCCGGTCATACTTCTTCGGATCGGTTGCCCTTCCGCCACACTGGCCACAGGAACACTGTCAGCCGGTTCAGACTTATGACAAGGGAGTGTTAAAACTGAAACTGATTTCCCCGTTATCCCTGCTGCATGATTCGTGGCTTGTTAAAGACTTGGCTTGCTTCAGGCTTAGCGCCGAAGAAGGTTCCTTCCCATGCTACGTACAGTTTATCTCAAATTAGAATAAACACGAGGGGTGCTGAAAATGGGACGACAGTTGTGCATTAACCGGGGTAAAATACCAACGATGATAGGAGGCGGGGGAATCCATCAAACCTAGCGCTGCTAAAGCTACCATAAAAAAGCTCTTTTCAATTATATAAAAACTAACTAACACGTGCACCATATTAGGCTCAAACGTAACGTCATATGGGGATATGATGTGCACCCTAAAATGGCCGCCTTGTCGATCTTTGGAACCATGCACCAAATATATATTTCCCTCAACAACTCGATCGATTTTGTGTAGGCACAAAGCATGGGTGAGACGGAAAAAATGAGCTGTATAAATAATGCACGGGTACTGGTTTTTGAAAGCGACTTCCTCCATATGCCGCGCTGTAACAGCACATGAGATAAAACGCTATCCCATGATACCTCAGAGACAAGTATTATCCTTAGTACAAAAAGACGCTTTCTTCGCTTGTGGAAAGCGTTTCTATGCCAGTAAGTGCAACTTTTAAGGACTTTATAGAGGTTAAAAATATTCCTTTCGTTGAACGGATACCTTTTGTGGTGTTCATTGTTGAGTCTCCGGTTTTTCAAGGCTGGTGGTAGCCAAGTTTTAAAGTATCTGTATTGCGCTTCACGCCTGTCAGTATGTCACCACAGGTCAATAATCCCCCCCCCCCCCCCCCCCACCTTCCTGCAGACGAGAGGGCGGGGCCTTGTAGCGGTTGCAGCGACGAGATGGTTAATATTATTATCATGAACACTTGCTGAGCGCCTTATCTCGAGATTAGCCCTAAGCACTTCACAATGGCGACTACATAGCGCTGTTCTGTGCGTCCAGGCAGACTCACTGCGCTCCAGTTGCATGTGACTCTAAATGAGTGACAGTGACAGCACGTTTCTGAATATCCACCGAAGTCGTGTACTCATAGCGCTGCTTAGTTGTTACATGGCTGGTGACACGTGAAACTGCTGCTGTCTCGGCGCACGTTCTGGGTACACCATCCAACCAAGCACCAGTTTACAGTGTCACTTTATTCGAAGCCACATACGTAGGGTGCATGTATTTAGCTGTAACCTGTCCCTGCACTTTTGGCAAAATGATAGGGATCTTTTAATAGTAATAGTAGTAGTAGTAGTAATAATGGGAATATGCAAGCGCCTTACCTATCAAATATTTAACAGCCCATGGAGCGCACAAAAGCAAGAACAGTAACAACATGCTACAACCGAAAATAAAATGCTACAACCGAAAATAAAATATAACAAGCATCCACTTACACACACACACACACCACACACACGGGCGCGTGTGCAGCACGCACGCATCAATACAGGCAGGTCAACAGAAAGCGGGGGGGGGGGGGGGATGACTGGCAGCTGAACCTTTTTTTTTTAAATATTTTTTTAGCAGTTGGTCCATGGGCTGAGAGGAATAGTGTGGTTTTGAGTTGGGGTTTGAACTGGGATTTTGTTGCAGCATAGCGTACAGAGTATGGGAGTTTACTCCCTGTGATAGGGCCCTGATGCGAAAAAGTGCGATGCCCTTGGAACTTTTTTTTTTATTTTGAAATCCGAAAAGTGCAGGTGTCAGCCGAGGAACTCGATGAATGGGATGGGATGTACAGGTGGAGCTATCAGACAAGTAAGTCTGTCAGACTAGCACCATGGGAAAGACTTTGTATTCATTTCTTTGAGCTATTGGAAGCTAATGCAGCTTAGTCAAAAGTGATGAAGCATGAGTGCGTTGAGAGGTCTTGTCCGGCAGAACAGTTTTGAACCTTTTGAAGTTTTTGAATGAGCTGTTGCGGCATTCCTGATAAAAGAGACGTGCTACGTGTTACTGCGGTAACACGTGGGTGGAACGGATACCGAAATGAGTCAGCACAGAAAGTTGACCCCGGAGAACAAAATTCTCCCGCCGCTTCTGCCGGGACTCGAACCCGCGACCATTCGATCACGATTCTACAACTGAGCTATCCCCACCCCCACCCCCCTTCTTTATTCGTGAAGTCAAGAATTTTACTCTACTCAAATGCATCTGAAAATCCAATCCCTAAATTAAAAGTCTTTCTTATACTGTTATAGTTATAAAAAATAAAAATAAAGTTTTGAATTTAAATGTTTGGGAATGGAAATGCAATGTCCGAGTTGCAGATTTGCGAACTGTACTCGTAGCATACGTTTATAAAACGATCGATAGATATCGATTCAACCCCGTTTACAAACACCAAATCCCAATTGTGCAAGACACAGATGGACATAAAAATTATTATAAATTCGTGAGTGCAAACAATACAGAAAGCATCCGAAACAGACTACAAACAATAGGCGCCTTTATAGCACAACACAACAATTTAAACAACTTCCTTCTTAAACAAATAACTGCTCGCCAATAGCGTCATCATTTGATCAATATTTAAATTCAGCATGAAATGTGTGGACCTGGAAAAATCTGTCGCGTTTCTAGAACTTCCGCGGCATGGATTTCGTACAGCATGCTTTGCAAGACTGTCCCGAGATTTTTGTGTCTTCTCCTTTAAGAAAAAATTAAAAATTAAAAAAATCTTAAAGGAAAAAGGGGTGTGTGTGGGCGTGTGTGTGCTCGGGGGTTGAGAGAGAGTTGAGTTCAGCGATCATGAATGGATTGTGTGCGTCAGTGAGGAGGGGAGGGGGAAAGGTTGGGGGGAAGAGAGAGAGAGAGAGAGAGAGAGAGGAGAGAGAGAGAGAGAGAGAGAGAGAGAGAGAGAGAGAGAGAGAGCAAAGGGAAGTAAGTAGAAACATTCTTAAAAACATTATGATGTCGAGAGGTACGTGGGAGGAGACATAAAATGCGGGTTGCCTGCCCGTTGGCATCCCCACCGCGCTCAGGTTTCTCCAACTCCAAGGGGTCAAGATTTCGGAGGAATAAAAGAAGGGAAAAGAAAAGGAATTACTGGCCCGCGAGTGCATCTGTAACGCGTTGCACGTTGCCAAAGACAGGCTACTCCCACTTTGCTGGGCAAGCTGAAGCCTACAACTTTGCTATCGTTGGCGATTGCCGTCACAATTCGACAATTGGTGCCTCAGAGTTTTGTTGCTTCAGAGTGCACGTTTGCAGCTGTTAAAAAAACGTCTGTAGCTGCAGAGCCCGGGGGGCGGGGGGGGGGGGGGGGGGGGGGGAGGGGGGGGGAGAGAAGAAAAAAAGCAAGGCAGTTGTTTGGTTTATTTTAAATTTTGTAGCTACAAGTACCATTACTTTGTACTACAAGTACTTTGTCGCTTCAAAAATGAAATGCCGCTACAATGTGCACTGCAAACGTAAGACACCAAAAGTGTATTGCTTTACATCATTGATATAGACCCCCCCCCCCCCCTTTATTTTTTTTTCTTTCTTTCTTGACTGCATACAACAATTTAAATAAAATATAAATCAACAAGTCCAGCAAAAAGGCCACTTACTAGTGCGAGCTGTATACTTTCAATAGCACACAGCAACATTGTTTTGCCGCCTCAACTCTCGAATTCTGGCAACAACCGCTAGTGATACTTCACAACCAGTGCCTCTTCAAAGGCTTGCCAGATACAGGCCACCCCAACCGTGTTAGATAAGTGGAAACCTCTTAACTCCAAAGCGTAGTGGTGTACCTGTGAAGGCCGACAATTTCGACAGAGCTACCACAGTCCATGTGTTGCGTAACTGCATTGTTCACGTATCCACTCGGCAATTGCTTCATCATCTCCCACGCTCGACACTTTGACACTGGGTCCAGAAGCTCCTGGTGCCACAAAACAGGAAGTCGTGACATTTCTGCTCTTAGAACAAATTCCATTGTCAACACTGAAACACCACAGGCGCTGGAAACAAATGTCTCAAAAACAGCCAGTCTTTAATTGAGATCAGTGCACTCCGGACAAAAACTGGATATAGTTAAAGGGGAACCGAAGCGAGGACACACGCTGGCCTGCAAGCACACAGGTTTCCAGGTGTGCAAGCTTCATCTTGGTTGTTCTATCAACAGTGATACATATCCGAAAGAAGCAATTTTTCGCTTCGAATTTGAGCTGCTCGTGGCGCAGCCATGCTGGTTCGCTGGGTGTGTGTGTATGTGTGTGTGTGTGTGTGTGTGTGTGTTGTGTGTGTGTGTGTGTGTGTGTGTTGTGTGTGTGTGTGTGTGTGTGTGTGTGTGTGTGTCTGGTTCCCTATCGATTGGATCCGTGATACGTATTCGCTTCAGCTCCTCTTTAAATGGAATAGCTCAAGCACTCAACTCCGTCAGTAAACAGAGATAAATGCGCAAGATTAAACAGTTTGGTACTTGAAGCACACGTCAGTGTGATGGTCAATACAGCAGGTCTTGACCCTTCCGCACTCAGGGACAATGTCGGGGTAAACATTGGTACACATCGGAGCGCGCTGTGCTGAAATACCCAAAGGTCAGAATCGTCAATCATTCTGTCTCAGTTTGTGATGTTTTCATTACCAGCGTTATAACTTATAGTATGGATGAATCCGTTGAGGATACAACCACAGAGGGGAAAAATGAAACGGACTGGGCGTCTCCATAGAGTTGCTGAAACAATGGTGATTACAGGGAGTCTCTTATACAGCTGCTCCGGGAATACAAGTTACAGGGAGTCTCTATACAGCTGCTGAAACAATGGAAATTACAGGGAGTCTCTATACAGCTGCTGAAACAATGAAAGTTACAGGGAGTCTCGATACAGCTGCTGAAACAATAAAATAAAATGAAAGAGAGAGAGAGAGGGGGGGGGGTGGGGGGGGGGGGGAGAAGAGAGAGAGAAGTGGATCTATACAGCTGTCGAAACAATGGAAGTTACAGGGAGTCTCTACACAGCTGCCGAAACAATGGAAGTTGCAGGGAATCTCTATACAGCTGCTCAAACAATGGAAGTGACAGCGAGTCGCTATACAGCTGCCAAAACAATGGAAATGACAGGTAGGCGCCTCTATAGGGTGACGAAACAATGGAACTGACTGGGAAAGGAGGAACTGTCCGGGAATGTCAACAGAGTAAGTACCTTGGAGTGTCAACAGTTGCCGCAACAATGGGCCTAACTGGGAGTGTCAACAGAGGGACTGTCTGGGATTGTCAGCAGAGTTGCCGCAGTAATGGGACTGACCGGGAGTGTCAATGCAGTTATCTTCAGCGTTCGACGGTTGTGCCTGATGTCAGAGTTTGAGGCCTGTTGATGTCGTGAGCATGAAGACCTGTACGTCCTGCGCAGGTCCACGGTGGTTTCCCACAGCTTCTTCTACAATGTGCTGCAGTCTCAGGTCTTCAGCGGTTCATCACAGCTTCTTCTGCAGTGTATTGCCGTCTGAGGTCCTCAGTGGTTCATCACAGCTTCTTTTGCAGTGTGCTGCCCTCGGAAGTCCTCACAGCTTCTTCCGCAGTGTGTTGCCCTCTGAGGTCCTCAGTGGTTCATCATTGCTTCTTCTGCAGTGTGCTGCCCTCTGGCTATGTTTGGTCGCGCAGTGGAGCGACGAGAAGAATTTTATAAAAATTATTACTATAGGAAAACGTGACATCACAGCTACCATAGGGGAAAGGGTGTAGCGTCGGGTCCGGTGCGCTGCTAACGTGGTTCGACTCCCCGGTGCGGCAAAGTATTTTTCTTCCTTAGTCAACTTTCAGTGCAGACTCTCTTCGGGTGTCTGTACAGATCCTGTGTGCAATCACATACATTAACAGCTGTGTGCACGTTAAAAAACCCAAGCACTGCCAGCCATACCATTGTCAAAACTGCCAGCCACACACATAAATACAGCACACTAGGTCAACCATCAAAGACGGAATGTGGTTGCCGAAGTGGCAGGGACACTGAAAATGGTCATATATATATATAACGCAATTCATCTCCCGAAAAACGGGTGTACTACCGCCATAAAAAGATGAACCCAGACGAAGAAAACGACGTCCTACAATTTTCCCCCTACACACGACAACACTGTCATCATCTGCCACCGCTACGAAAGCAGCGATCTATACCACGCATCATGGGAGCGGTGCATCCCGGGAATTGGTAGTTCCACAAAACCAATGGCCACACGAGGCAAATGAATCAGAAGCAATAAATTGAGATAACTATTCATCTGCATTCACCGACAGTGTGACAATGATGAAACGGAGAACAACACCATCTGACACACAGGCGCGAACCCGATCAATTGCTGTATAAGCACAGATTGAGTGAGGGGTGGATCCCCCCCCCCCCCCCTTCTTTCAGGAGCGCGGGAAAGGGAGGGGATACTGCGGGTGCAAAAATGAAGGTCCCCTCTGCTGTAAACCCAGAGTCAGCAAAGGTTCTCTCTTAGTTTTAAGCCTGGAGATAAGAGTCAGAACATAACCATGCGTGTTTTGCCAGGTGTCAGGAATTCTTCGCTCCTAATTTCAACCTTCCCCCTTCATTTTCGCTATATACACTCTCCAGATTTCTTTGCTTTAGGTGTGGCTAACGCTGCTAACCTTGTGGGCAAGAGAAATTTAGGAAAGAAAAATTATGAAAAGGACACACTGCTCGTCACCACATGCGACCGATGCAGGTTTTCCTACAACAGACTGGACGCTTATAACTGAGCGTGAGACAAAGCTTTATTTATTTAACGTGTGTGTGTGTGTGTGTGTGTGTGTGTGTGTGTGTGTGTGTGTGTGTGTGTGTGTGTGTGTGTGTGTGTGTGTGTGTGTATTGGAAGTGATGAGAAATATGTTAGTGCTGTGATATACTTGAATTACATAATTATATATAATTAATCGTGTTTCGCTGTTTAGTAATTCTGTACACTTTTGTCGACTCCATCGTGATGTGTTACGCGCTTCAAGCTCACTTTAAATTCTAAACAATTTATAAATATTCTTCTACATTACATTATTCAATGCGAGATGGCCAGTATCTTCACCAAACCGTCGGCAGACCAGGTGATACGATGGTCAAAACTGTTATTAATTTACCCGCTGCAGGAAAACGCGAACGTTGAAATTAAGGCCCTTCGCTCGAGAACCCAGAACTATTAAAGATTCAATCTGACATGCCTCGAGCAGGTTGTATGTGGTTAGCCTGCTGCCTTTCTCGTATATTCTGCCCTCCCGCTTCATTCAACTTCACTGTTCCCCCATTCCTCCAACATATACTATGATATAGTGACGTGTACCATTAGCTGTGAATCCGACATTCACTTGTGGCCTGATAAATATTGCTTCATCCTGATAAAAACTCTCGAGGTCCATCAGCCGTTCAATATCACGTTAGCTAACGGTCCTTAATTTGTGTGTGTGTACATTTCTACTTGTAATTATTTTCTGCATGTACTTTGTTGTAAAATTAAATTTCTATATGTGCAATTCTCTTGCACACTTGTACTTGATTATTATTATTATTATTTTATTTTTTTGCATTATCCACACGGAGAAGTAGGACCGCCTGTTCAGGGGGAAACGAACAGCTTACCAACAGCTCTTCTTATGAGTGAATCGCTGAGGAATGTTCGCGGAACTGACCGAAGGCCAGCCCGACCCTGAGGTGAGCCAAGTGGCAGTGCTGGCCAAAACAGGACCTGACTGTTTACAGGTAGATAGCGAAGGCCCAAGCACCATCGTACGAGTGTGCCGACGGGCTAAGGCTCTCGGCAGAAATTAAGAGCCCCTAAGAAATGCTATCAGAGCTTACATCGTCTAAGGCCGGAGTAGGTTAGAACATAATATTTTACATAGAGGTTAGAATATACTACAGTAAAAAATTAACTAGTGTATTACTTTAGTGTACTTCCTGTTACTGTGTTAGCGCAGTGAGCATGTGTAGATCAGAGAATAGAAGCTATATAAACGTTATCTATCACTATCATTATTTGTTGGTTGAAAAAAGGTGTTTTCACTGGAATTGTGCGCCTGTTTTGGATCGTCTAATTAAACTAAACGTTCTTTTTAACCTTTAGTATGTTTTACTCTGATTTCAAAACGCTTCAAGACAATTTTGTTTCAGATTGTCTTTTACACACACACACACACACACACACACACACACACACACACACACACACACTATTATATATACTTTGCGTAGTCCGATCATTACCAGATAATTCTACTTTCTGATTTCCCAATTTCCCAGTATTGCGCGCGCGCGCACACACACACACACAAGGAGGGAAGGGGGTGGGGGGTCACAAAGTGTGTCATTCAATCCGGAAGAACTTGAAGCAAAGAGACTATAGTTCATATAAAACAGTCTCGCGTTCTTATATCTGATTTCACCACTACACAAGGTGTGTAAAATCACGGAACACGGCGTTCCTCCTGCAAAGCTGTCAGGGACGCACACTAAACAAATCGTGGCGTGGGGTCTTCTTTCCATCCGTCATTTAAAGCGGAAATTCCATTGTTGGTTACGCAGATTAAGCACCCGTCACTCTCAGTCGAACAATTTCACATTGCGAAAGTCAAGACGGCCGGCCGAGAAGTCCCTTCGTTCGCCAGTTTAAGACAACAAGATAATATCAACGCCTCATCAGTCGGACGAGGAATAATTCCACAGCCACGGTTACGCTAATGATTTTTATCCAAACTTCTCTCAATGCCGCTTAACACACACAACAACGACAAGAGAGAGAGAGAGAGAGAGAGAGAGAGAGAGAGAGAGAGAGAGAGAGAGAGAGAGAGAGAGAGAGAACAGAAGCAGAAGAAAGAAACTGCCACAATCGACTGATCGCTTGTTTCTCGAGCGTTCTGTCCAACTCCCCCCATCCTTCCAAGCCTCTCTGTGACAAAGGCGTGTGCAAGTGTCGTTCCATTTAATAAAGGTCAGCCAAGAATGGAATACCAGGATGAAACTGTCTCTTCCGGATTCGCAAACTGTCATTTCCCGTTTAATGGGCCAGACCAGGCTACAAACGCAGCCGCCGCTCCAAACTGTGTGGGTAGGGAAATGACGGAAGAGGAAGATAGGAAATCTGATCTAAGGAGATGTCGAACAGGATGACGTTTCGGATGCAACCTACTTTTTATATATATATATTTATTTTTTTAAACACGAAGTGACATCGGCTGCCTGTCCGAATGGACCACTGAGCTCTTTCTAGCTCAGTGGGATGGGCAGACAACTGGTGTTTAACGCGAAGTCAGCCGCATAGGTCATAAACTGCTGAATGGGACGGGGGGAAGATATACAGGCAACAGGGTGTACACTGAGATGGAGGAGGGGGGAAGCAGAAAGGATTGGGGTGCGTGATACTCATATAAATTATAAAAGCTGTCAGAAAGAAGGAAAGACTGAGAAGAAAGGACAGAAAAAAAGCATGGCTGCAATGCCAATCAAAGCAAAATTGAAGCAAGAAACACAAAGAAATAAAAATTGAGCGTTTTTAAGATGATTAATTTATGCGTGTCGGATGTGTCAAACAACGACGCTTCAACACATGCTGAAGAAAATTTAACGAGGGCATAATACAAAGCTGTCAGCCAGAACCCGCTTATCTCTGATGCACGCAAGACACACAGCAGGCAGACCTTTTTCATGGTGACGAGATAAACTGTATTGCTTCCACTTCTATAACCCTCCCCCCCCCCCCCCCACCCCATCTCCTTCCTTCAGTCCATCTCCCCGACTCTCTCTCTCCCTCTCTCTCTCCCTCTTTGGGTGATGGTGGTGGTACTGGTTCAGCCCCGTTGGAGGCACAGTCATACATAATACAAAAATATACATATCTAAACGTTGATGGGTGGGTGGGGGTGGGGGGCTGTTTTCCGCCGACTTAAGGTCGAATCTCCTCCTCACGCTGGCACTGACCGCCACGGTAAAAGGTACGAGGGGGTGGCTTACGGCTGGGAGGGATGAAGCAGTGATCAAAGTGGCCATTTTCTGCCGTCTGGCGTCCATCACCCGCTCTGTTTACAGAGCTTATAGCCCCGCAGAAGGCCATTTGGCAGGTACAGGGTAGGCAAAATGTAGCTTACAAGCGAGCTGCCAAGTCAGGGTGGATCCGAACAATAATATACACAGCCAGAATAGTCAACATATGACGCAGCCAAGCCATGGCCGTTTAGAATGGTCACTGTTCGGAGCCATGGCCGCTCAGAATGGGCCTTGCTCGGAGCCATGGCCGCTCAGAATGGGCCTTGCTCGAAGACACGACCGTTAAGAATGGGCCTTGCTCGAAGCCACGACCATTAAGAATGGGCCTTGGTCGAAGCCACGACCGTTAAGAATGGGCCTTGCTCGAAGCCACGACCGTTAAGAATGGACCCTGCTCGAAGCCACGACCGTTAAGAATGGGCCTTGCTCGAAGCCACGACCGTTAAGAATGAGCGATCGATGGTAGTTCAGAACTGGCCTCGTTCAGAACCGTGGCCGTTCAGAATGGGCCTCGTTCAGTGTCACGGCCTTTCAGAATGATCACTGCTCAGAGCCAAGGCCGTTCAGAACGGGCCTCGTTCGGAGCCACGACCGTTCAGAATGATCGCTGCTCGGCGCCCATTCTGAACGGTATAGGGTCCAGGTGATCGAAAAACCTAAGGTGCCTTATTTTGAAACTACACATGAAGAGCCACTTCCAGGTCGGTTGACACGCGCGTTTTCACGGGTGAATGCTGCATTTTCAACATGCAGCGACTTTGTTGTGGGAGTGTTTCCAACGAGAGAAAAAAGAAGAAGAAAGGTTCGTGAACCGAAAGCTACTGTGTTGTCCATGTTTGTTATACATCAGGATTCATTTCAGAATCAAGCTGTTGACACTGACTGACTTGTGTTGCGAAACATTAACTTTACTTGAAAACAGGGTCACTGACTACAGATTTTGTGTTTATTTCTACTACTGTACTAGGGAGAGAATGTGTGTGTGTGTGTGTGTGTGTGTGTGTGTGTGTGTGTGTGTGTGTGTGTGTGTGTGTGTGTGTGTGTGTGTGTGTGTGTGTGTGTGTGTGTGAGTGTGTGTGTGAGTGTGTGTGTGTGCGTGAGTGCGGGCTTGCGTGTGTGTGCGTGAATGCGGGCTTGCGTGCGTGTACGTGTGTGTGCGTGTGTGTGTGTGTGTGTGTGTGTGTGTGTGTGTGTGTGTGTGGTGTGTGTGTGTGTGTGTGTGTGTGTGTGTGTGTGTGGAGAGAGAGAGAGAGGAGAGAGAGAGAGAGGAGAGAGAGAGAGAGAGAGAGAGAGAGAGAGAGAGAGAGAGAGAGAGCGCCGCTTGGGAAAAACGGGTACTAATACAGGGTCCGTGCTAAACGAGGCACACATCCATAAAAACCTACCCCCAAAATAGCTGCACGCAACTGGCAGCGACTGAAACCAGGGGCCAGTGGAAACAGTTTACACAGGTAAGATAAGTCCGACCGGCAGAGCTCTGGCTAAGGGTGGGCAACAGCAGGACCTGTCAGTGGTATCTCCTCCCCTGCCAACCACGACCCCGGGCCGGCCGCGGTGCTCAAATTCCTCCCTAAATTGAATCAAAGAGCTTGGACATTGCCATTGCTGGGCAAAGCGCCGTCCGCGAATGCCCGGCTCGGCGGAGAAGACCCCTTGAGGGTGCAGGTACACGTGCTTCGCGATAATTGGTCATGCCTTCGTGTAATCAACGGCGTGTGGTCAAAGACGATTTGCTACCGCTACTACCGCTAGACCCCGGCGGGACCTGTGCAACCAAGCCGTGATTTGTGTGTATGATGTTATCTTCATAAACCTCCTGACTTTCCGAGGGCCGGCCGGCCTGTCTGCCCCCAGACAACCCATCTCCTTTAGTTCTGGTCCCCTCTGCCCGTCGATCTGCCCGCTCCCCCAACTCCTCCCGAGACCCATCCACTCACTCCTGTCATTTTATTTCCTCACTTCTTAATGTATTTATTTTGGAAGCGTTGTATTTGCGTTACTGGGTGAAATGAATACAAGGGCAGTCTCTCTCTCTCTCTCTCTTCTCTCTCTCTCTCACTCACACACATCACACACACACACACACACACACACACACACACACACACACACACTCGAGCCACTTGATAGGCCTAAGGAATAACCCTACTCCCTCCCTCCTTCCCACTCTCTCTCTAACACACACACACACACACACACACACACACACACACACACACACAGAGTCTAAAGACTATTCACTAATTGAATCTCCCCCCCCCCCCCCCCCACACACACACACTCTCTCTCTCCTCCCGCCTGGGCTGGATACAAAAAGCCCCCGAGCCTTGTCTTGGACTACCTTCGCGAAATAAAGTTTCATTCATTCTCCCAAATACATTTCAGTCATCCATCCGTTATTCATTCCGTACTTATCTAAGGCGATAACTAAGTATACACCACACACACACACACACACACACACACACACACACACACACACACACACACACACACGCACACACACAAGTACAACAGCGTTTAAACAAATTTAGTGCCAAGCGTTAAGTAGAACAGCATGGGCAAACTATTATTACTATATAAACAACTAACAATAACATAGTACAAGCCCCGCTCTCAGCGCCGACTGCTTGCATATATCGAGCTTCGTGCAAACATAAAAGTACGTCAATCCTACCTTATCAGTCTTGTTACGGGTGCCGGGCTCTCAACTAGGTATCCAAATGAAGGCGAAGGCAGAGAATAGCGTGGAGGAAGTAGTGAGCAATGACGCAGGCGAAGGGAGTGAACAAGAACTTGACTCGGGTTATCATGTCACAAACGAAAAGACGGCAGCAAGGCGGCGCGGGCGACCTACGAACATGCCGCATCGGATATTTGCTCACCCCGCAGCTAAACCAGCAAGAACTTGAACGCCTTCTATTTTCGGGACATCATTGCAAAATAAAGCCACGGCAGAAGAGTTGACCTAACCTTTCTCTCACAATACCCCAAGGACCTCCTGCTGTTACGGCCAGGCAAGTTTTGTATATTTTAGAAGCGTAAAGTACACTGCAGCTGACTATGCCTCTTTAGAGCGTCATGCACCCCGCACGCTGTGTCATCGTCTTACCTTGGGCAGATATAATCTCGTCCAAAACAGGATCGTTAATACACGCGTAGATTGTATGCAGCACGTTTCGTTAACGAGCTGATGTGGGTAATTCGGACAAATTAAGTGCATGTGGTGTTCATTAATTACTGTTCGGTGCGCGTGCAAACTGCGATTGCAACAGGAGGGCTAAGGTTATCATGTTAATTCATATACTGGAGCTTTAAATTGTGAACACGACCGAGCCTGTTGTGTCCACGTCTCTGAACCAGTTTCTACAATTTGTAAAACTGTATCATGCACTTTGTATTATGGGGAAGGGGGGGGGAGGGGGTAGTTGGTGTTTGGGATGCAAGATGTGAGCAGGTTAAACGTGTCTTTGCTAGTTTTTAGCTTACGTACGTGTGTGTGTGTGTGTGTGTGTGTGTGTGTGTGTGTGTGTGTGTGTGTGTGTGTGTGTGTGTGTGTGTGTGTGTGTGTGTGTGCGTGTGTGTGTGTTCTCTTTTAATTTTCTTCGATTTTTTCTTCTTCTTTTTTTCGTTTGTTGGGAAGAGGCGGGAGCAATAATTTAATCTTGAATTGAACTGAACCGACGTCGTCCGCTTACCAGCTTAACGCCAAAAATGGCGGCGCATCGTTTCGAGACACGGCACGTGAAGAAGCCAAGAGCTTATATTTCACCTTAACCACCACCAGTATACGATGTACGGCACACAAAACCCAGTAACAGCTGAAACAGTTACGTCCCCAAGCTGGTGCATTTACTATCATAAAATGTACCGCTTAATCAAACCTATCATCCCCTACTGCAGCTGCTGCCGCTAGAGTGTGAGGGGGCTGAGCGGTGCTCACTCAGACATTCACCGGCTACTGTTTCGCAGTTTTCGGTGCGAAAACAGCGCTCCATCTGCGAAGTTTGGCAGAACAATAATAAATAAAGGACTGAAAGCCTAATCCTATGGGTATGGAGGAGAGTTCTGTTTGGAACAACTAAACAACATACGACGACGCCTAAGTTCCTTCACGATCAACGAACATTTCGTCCAGAAATTTCGGATCTGTCCACGCGCACCAAATGTCAGTAAAGTCTACAGTGACTTGTAGAAATTATGTTGGTTACCTACTTTAAACTCGGTTTGGGCCCTTCTGTATGACACCCGAAGGGCTAAAACATGTGTATGACAACCGGAAGGGCCTAAACAGTAAGGGCAGCGAGTGGGCGCGTGCAGCTTTAACTGGATGGATCGGCAGTGTACCCGAGACCCGGAAGACTGACAAGAATCGTGACTACCGGATTGAACCTGAGGAAAAGGACTGATAACGGACGGATCAGCTTGAGCTGTCAGTAATAATTTACGACCCTCGAGCTCTCGCTAACAATGGTCATTGCAACCTTCTTCTTCCTTTTTTTTTTCTTTTTTTTTTTTTACAAATGGCACATTGCGCTCTGTACACCCATTTTTCAACCTTAAAAAACAACAACAACAACAAAACTGAACGACATGAACTGGCAATAATAATGTATGGAAATGTCACCCATTTTCGTTACCATGCCAAACTCCAAACACAAAGACAGCGATTAACAATTATGAATCTGTTTGCTCCCAAGAAATACAGTTGTCTTTTTTTCTTTTCTTTTTTTCTACATTAACAAAGTTTGCAAGTGCCCAACAACCCTTTTTCGTAATTTCACATATATACCCGTTTTCAATGATCTGTGTATTTTTAATTTTAACCGTTGTTTATGTTTTAATGTGACATTGATGCGCTATGACTATGACCTCATTAAAGATCCGTGTTACCAACTTATCCACAATAATCTGCTATCTTGTGCCATAACTCTAGCAATTCTGCTGACTAATTATTTAACTCACCCCTAATGCTGACCAACCCGGCCATCTCATGAAAGAAGCCTGCACTTTTCTCTTGTGAGTCTTGGGCGATGCAGCACAATGTACGGTAACCTGTCTGACAAAATCACTGCGTGCGTGGTCTGACTGTACTGCCACAATAATCTGCCTTCTTGTGACATAACTCTAGCAAGTCTGCAGACTAATTATTCAACTTAGATCTAATGCGCCTAATGTAACTTGCTCAGCGACTGCACGTTGAATGGAGCTAGACAGCAAACAGGCCACGGTTTGGATGAACGGAGCTAGACCAGCAATATGCCTTCAACAGTGTGAACAGAGCTAGACCAGCAATAGGCCTTCAACAGTCTGAATGGAAGTAGACCAGCAACAGGCCTTTATCAGTCTGAACGGAGCTGAAACAGTAAATACGCCCTCAACAGTCTGAACGGAGCTAGACCAGCACATATGCCTTCAACAGTCTGCGAACTGAGCTAGACCAGCAATTATAGCCTTCGACAATCTGAACGGAGCTAGACACGCACATACGCCTTCAACAGTCTGTGAACAGAACTAGACTGGCAATTATGGCCTTCAACAGTCTGAACGGAGCTAGACAAGCACACATGTGCCTTCATCAGTTTGTGAACAGAACTAGACCAGCGATTATGGCCTTCGGCAGTCTGAACGGAGCTAGACAAGCACACATGTGCCTTCATCAGTTTGTGAACAGAACTAGACCAGCGATTATGGCCTTCGGCAGTCTGAACGGAGCTAGACAAGCACACATGTGCCTTCATCAGTTTGTGAACAGAACTAGACCAGCGATTATGGCCTTCGGCATTCTGAACGGAGCTAGACAAGCACATACGCCCTTCAACAGTCTATGAACTGAGCTTGACCAGCAATTATGGCCTTCAACAGTTTCAACGCAGTTAAGACCAGAACGTACGCCTTAATTCACTCTATAATGGGGCTGTCTGGTTTATTTAGTAATAAAATATGGACCTATTTCAAACCGCTGCTTAAATATTTCAGTTCGAGAATGAAGTTGGGGTACCCTTTTCAGATGACAGTAAAATGGTGCATGACAACTTACATGTAAGTGGAAACGTCACAGTAAGTACCTTGGTAAAGATATAGTCTAACACAATTGAACTGAATCCGACCATGCACAAAGAGCAACTCAAGAATCCCGTCTCTCTAACTGAAACCAATTATTTGGCGGAATATCCAAAGCGGACGAATGCGCTGTGACCACAGACACGAGATGAGACCCAGACACTCAACTTGCTATGTCTCGGACAGGACCAACCACGGAAAGCCTTGCTGGAACTGACTTGGCAAACACCGGCGATGTTCACATTTGACTGGGTTCTCACAAAGCGGAAATTGGCGGGTCACGCAGTGGAACCCGTAACAGTCATTCAGCCATTCACTAAACCCGCTTTCACCTGTCTTAGGTTCGGGACTCTCGTCTTTTACTGCCTGCACTTGTGCAGTAGGCGTTTGGCGGGTTTTGTTTGTTGCTTTTGTTTGCCTTCTGTTTTAAATTAATCTGCTGTGGTTAGGTGTTTTTGTTTTTAATTATTTATATTTCTGGTTGATTGTGAGTGTGTGTGTGTGTGTGTGTGTGTGTGTGTGTGTGTGTGTGTGTGTGTGTGTGTGTGTGTGCGTGCGTGCAAACAAGCCTGTACTCTTGGCACCAGCAGCTTACGGGCTCAAAGAGAGAAACAGACTGAAGAGAGAGGAAGGGGGGGGGGGGGGGGGGGGGGGGGGGGAGGGGGGGGGAAAGAGAAGACCTACATGACCTTTCGAAACAGAAAAAGGGGATGGTGGAAAAAACAAAACTCCATTCAAACAACACCTACAAAAGACAAAATAGGCGTGTGCGGTGGAGAAAGGGGGGGAGGGGGGCAAACAAACTCTCCAAACAGACAGTATAAGTTTCAAATATTTAACACAGACACACGCACAGACACACACGAACATGCATGCACACACACACACATACGCAACATGCACGCACGCACGCAAGCATGCACACACACACACACACACACACACACACACACACACACACACACACACACACACACACACACACACAAAGCGAACACGCAACCAGGTAATTAAGCAGCGCTAAATACGGATGGCACCGGCTGCGCCCTATTCACCTACTGTCTGCTTTTGCGTCTTGCTGGGTGAATACAGTTCTTCGCGAGCCACACCCGCTCACAGACTTGCGTCATAAATAGAACAGATATCTCGGTACAGAAAAACCAATACAGACATACGCACACATACGCACTGTGTACGGATCAATAGTATAAAATAGCTCGACAGAGCAGGTCTCTCGCGCACGACGGTGCCGGTGGCGAAGTGGTGAGACACCGGGAAACGTCCGCGTGCTTTGGGTTCAAATGCACGTCAGGTAGTAAAGCCCCATTCACCATCCACCCTTCCCTACCCCATCCCCAGTCCCATACACGAAGAAGCAAATGAAAGCATGATGGGGTGTGGAGGTGAGGAGTTTGTCTGGCACCGCTCCTGCATCATTAACCCACCGAACTATGCTTCGAAGGAGTATTGTGGTGGCTGCGTGTGTGTGTTCATTACGCGCGCGCGTCGGTGTGTGTGTGTGTGTGTGTGTGTGTGTGTGTGTGTGTGTGTGTGTGTGTGTGTGTGTGTGTGTGTGTGTGTGTGTGTGTGTGCGTGCGTGTACGTTCGATGGACGGCGTACCATCGCAATGCTCACCACAGCCAACCAGACCATGCATGCATCAGTGGAGGGGGTGTCGTGGTTGGCTGCTGTGCGTGCGTGCGTGTGTGTGATAGCTATGAGACTGGTGCATGAGATACGGGGATATGTGTGTGTGTGTGTGTGTGTGTGTGTGTGTGTGTGTGTGTGTGTGAGAGAGAGAGAGAGAGAGAGAGAGAGAGAGAGAGAGAGAGAGAGAGAGAGAGAGAGAGAGAGAGAGAGAGAGAGAGAGAGACAGACAGACAGACAGACAGACAGATAGACAGACAGACAGACAGAGAGAGACAGACATCAGACATAATGAAACTGAGACCCACAGATAGACATAATGAAACTGAGACCGGGCAAGTACACAAACTGGAAACTGACCTGGCCATTGCAGTGTAAACCTTTTTGCATGTCGCGGACCACTTGTCTACCAGTACAAGAATTTGGACGTCCCGAACAAGATTTGTTCGGGTTTTGGACAGCAACGGGAAATGTGTTGTTGTTTTCTCTCTCTCTCTCTCTCTCTCTCTCTCTCTCTCTCCTCTCTCTCTCTCTCTCTCTCTCTCTCTCTCACACACACACACACACACACACACACACACACACACACACACACCTCTTTCTGACCCACATGCGCGTTACCGCTCTTTCATCTCGATCCTAATGCCAGAATACCTGTGTAATGACGGGTGTGATTCAAGACCAGTGATTGAAACACCAATCCATTTGCTGGGGTATGCAGCAGAGCATGTCAATATTGATGACTGCCTCCCCGGGCGGCTCTGTTCGCCAGTCACTACAGCCGTACCAACTGTCCGGGAAACCATCAGCAGCCCCAAGTCCATTACAACCCTCGCCACGTCTCCAAATAAACTCGGCGGTGATTTCAGGCTGGGAGCCACGGAGCGCGCGGTCAAGTGGTTAGAAACCCAGCAACAAGCCGTCACAGAGCTAGTAACGATTTTTTTCGTCTTTCTCCGTCGCTCACAATCTCCGCAGAGACCACTGACAGCGACACTAACACTAACTAACAGCTGCCACAACAAACCAGTACTGATAGTTTCACTGGCAGTAATTACAATCGATTAACTACAATCTATACAAAAACAAAACCACAACAACAATAATTACAATCTATTAACTACAATCTATACAAAAACACAACAAAACAACTACAGCAACAACCACACACACACACACGCAAAGACATCGGAACTAAGGTCAACTAAGGACATCGCAAACGCATACATAAATAATTATGAAGGGAAAGCATTGTACGCAAATTCTAACCCGGCTCTGGGCGAACCCTTGAGCGTTAGCGGAGAAAGAAAAGGAATAAGCAACAGCAACAACGACCCCTGAATACAAACCAACCAAAAACTCATCAAGGGATGATCATGCTTCACCGTCTCCCTCTGGAGTTCTTCCACAGTTCCTGGACTCCTGCCATGCCACGGCGGTGTTACCATGGCGTAATACCAGCCAAAAGATAGATACTTGGTTTTTCACGCCCACTCAACCATGACGGTTACATCAAGGCGATGCAACTAACAAAAAATTAAAAAAATTACACCATACAGAAACAGACACCGACTGCCTCTTCAGTTCGGGCATGTGTGTCAAAGATTTCGTCGTGACAGAGCTCATTCTTCCACTCCAACGATGACTTTGTCTGTAACTGATATTCGTCGAATGTGCTACTGCGGAGAGGCATACTGCTCAGTACACGGGCGTACTGTGTGACGGGCGGAGACAGCGCGCGGGGAGGAGTTGGGGGGGTGGGGGGGGGGGGGGGGTGAAGAAAAAGTAAAAAATCTCGCCCTATCCTACCTCGTGGAAGACTAAAGATGACGCCAGAAAACGTCGCCATATCTATATCTTCGTCCAATCACCAGTCTTCCATTTGTCATGTTCACTTTGCTGAACTAGAATGTCCATTTCAGCCCATGGCTATTAATTAGGCATGACAGGTCCGGCCGCAGACCACACTCACTGTCATAACAAACTACGGCCTCTTCCATGCAGAAGAACTGCGGCGCCTGCTGTGTTGGTCATGAGATTAGGTTCAGCGACACCCTCAAACATGCCCTGGTGTAGTGGATAAAACTCGGCCCTATAGGTGTCCAAGATACCACGCAGTCCCAGTCTCAATGTAAACAGCACAACCGCAAGATCAAAATTATTCTGAATTCTTCCCAAGTAGAGGGTAACAGGATTACAAGAATTAAGTGTATACAAATTACTCTGGGCGACATGCCGTGTCGTTGTTCCCAGACCGCTGTAAATATGGCGTCCTTACCGTAATTCCCAACACCGCCCCCCTCCCCACTCTCTCTGGCTTATGATGATGCACCACCATACCCAGTTTTGTTATAAAGGTTCAGCCATTCTGAAGATATCGTCCCGGCAAAACCAGACGCATCGACAGACAGGCATACGGACAGGGTCAATCAAACTCCTCTTGCTGCTCCCAGGTTTGCTACTTCAAAAATACATCCACTGGGGAAACGGCTAGCTGGTACCTATCCATACACTACAGCCTGGCCGTAAATCAAAATATTCAGATACGATTTCAGGACATTAGTCACACCCTCGAGCAAATGGGCCCGCAAGTGGCAGAACCGTCAACATGTTTTGAACAACAGGCTGCGTCCGCTGTAAAGTATAATAATGCATTAATGCATGCATGCAATCGACAATTCTCTGACTCATGCATTCCTAAACGACCCTGTCTCTACAGGGGCTGAACTCGATAAAGCTGGCAACCTCGATTCTGCGTTTGCGGCAACATGTGTCAAACTGTATCATCACGTACTTGCAGATTTTCCCCCATTCTGAATCGTAGTCATCAAATCGCACTTGCTCGATGTTTTGCACACCACCTGGTGCCACAGTTGTGAAAGCAGACAGGTACGGCAGCAACTTTCTGGGTTAATGGACCGGGGACAACACCGGCTGGTGTCAAAGCACAGCTACCTGATATCGGTTGATAGTCATTTACCTTACACCTGGAAGCTCTTCACCCAGCAGCTAAGAGTACCCGGTGCGGCACACACAAAGCGGTGGATTATGGAAACACCAAAATAACCCAGCATGCAGTAAAAGTGTCAGTCTTCAGAATGTTGAAGCTGGACAATATACGGATGAAGAAGATGAAGCGGGTCTTGTCGGGTGCCTGTGGCCGTCTGCTGATCATGCTAGATTTAGACCATCGCGTACACCGACGGCAAACGAAACGGATAAAAGCGTCAAGCTTGGTAATTAACACGTTCTCCACGACAACGACCACTTTGTTAGATTCTACAACCTCATCACCGTGATTTACAAAGTAGCTTGGTAACTAAGAGATATACAGATCAAAACACAGAACACGTTAAATCGTATCATAACGTTTTCGTCTCCTCCTCCTCCTCCCCCCTCTCTCTCTCTCCCCTGTTACGGGGAGGCACAGTTTACACCTTTTTTTATCCTCACCGTTGGATGGTGATTAAAAATAAATTTAACGAACTATATGCCAACCCACCACCCGCCATTTTACATTTAGCAACAAACGGACAAAAACACGAACAGCTAGTATTTAATACGAAAACGACCAAAAACGCAGCTGAGATCACAATTTGGGCCGGCCAAAGCTAGCATTTTTCAACTTCTTATCTAACAGATTTGGGATAAATATAGCACTGTTTTTGTTTGAGTGTTTCTCTAAACAAATTGGGCAAACAGTTACTGCCAACGCTAATTAACCTGACTTGCGCAAATACATCATTATGTTCAACGTTTTGTCCCTTGTCATCTACAACACAATCCAGTATGGTTGAACAAGAAAATAACACATAATTTACTTTATTAAATATATGATTAATGTCGAAATATACATTATATAATTCGTTCAAAATGCTCACCTGAATTTATTTCCTCCAGCCTGATTTAATATATTCTTACTCACAGAGTCATACCTCAATTCCACCATCCTGGCCACACAGCCCCTGAGCGTAGCTGAGATCACAAAAATGTGGCCAGTACCACATGTGCCCACAAGTCCGGCCACCAGTGTTGTCTAATGCAAACCAGCGAACCGAACTCCTACAAGCCTTCGAAGTACGTCCCGCCAAAGGCCGTGCTACCTCGGCCACATCTGAAGATAATTTTGGTACTCGGACGCACTGAGCTCTGAAATGACAGCATATCTGAGGTCCTGGACCCTGGTTATTCCGTCCTGCCAGCGGCTCCTTCAATGGGGGTGGGGGTGGGGGAGTGGGGGCATGGGGGGGGGGGGGGGCAAAGTCACAGGGGGCAAGGACTGTAGGGTGGATGGTCCATGACTTCAGTGGATGAAGACGTGTCCAGCTCCTGTAGTTATGCCATTCCCTGACCTTGGCTTTGCGGAGACTAGCACTGTCGTGCAGGAAGAGGCTTCTGCTGCTTCTGATCATTGGCCACTGGTCATGAACAAACTGGATGACTTTAGGAAGAAGCGATTACGTGTGGTAACTAGTATGTGGCAGTCAGAGTAGTTTTCTCAGGAACAAATGTTGAGTTTGACTACGAGACCATTTGAACTGAATTTTTTGTTGTTACGGTGTCGCTTTACTTTGAAATCCTGGACTACCGGTCTCGGTTCACTTTTGTCTATCCACATCTGATTGGACTGCACGTCTGGAATGCCAAAGAAGTACATATATCCAAGTCTCGTACCGGTCACTTACTATGTTACAGTCACTTGGCTCCGCTGGCCCAGTCGAGCAGTTTCTTCGACATGCCACTCTCCGTTTCTTCTCTTCTTCGGTCAGCAAATGGGGTATCCACCCCACAGATCGTTTCTTATGCAAGATGTTCATGGATTACCATTCCAATGGTTCCGTGTGAAAGACCACACTGTACATTTTATTTTATTTTTTCGTTTGTAACTGTAACAGATCGTCTGCCCTATGGTCATCAGATGTTTTCTTCTCAAGACTAAGTGTTCTATCCACCTGTACACCGTATGCGATAAAACAAAAGACTTGCCATATATATATACTTTGGTCAGCATCGTCCCCAAGTTCGAATCGAGTGAAAATGTAAAACCGATTTCAGACTGGCTCTGGTTCCATTTTTTCAGGCACAAATAGTGACACTGTGTCATAATTCGTATGGATATCATATGAAATTATATCTCTAGAATGACCTAAGATTTTGATCAAAACCTATGCGAGAGAAGAGGTTTACTTTAGTATAGTTGTTGACCATTATAATATTCGTTAAAAGCAACTGCCAGCACTTATGACGAAACTTCTGGGTTCGCCCTCGTATTCATGTGTACAAGAACACTTTCTAGTCAGCATTTGATATGTAAATTGGAATTCGAAATTCAATAATTGTGCTAATGTTACTTTTCTTTGACTGCATCACTGTATGGCGGGCAGCTTGTAACTGGTATGAATATGCGCTTAACAAGGTTTCATTCTTATCATTATTATGAAACTCAATATTTTTACTAATTTTAGGCATCTCCCCCCCCCCCCCCCCCTTTCTCTTTTTAACAATTTCAGCACTTTATAACTATTATCATCATCTTTATCATTATCCACATGTAACACCATCATGTAGCATCATCATCCTCGTCCTTAAAAGAATTAAAAAAAGACGTCTGAAAATATACGTATGGCAATGTGACAGAAAGCCAAAGATCATGGGGGTGGGGGTGGGGTTGGGGGGGGGGGGGGGGGGGGGGGGGGTAAGACGGAGACATGACTACCCAGAGACACAGAAAGGCGAGATAACAAAGGCAAGATGCCCCGACCATACATTTCAAAAATCAATACCTCACCAACAATGGACGGGCTGAGCAGACAGGATTGGAGGCAGCAGCGCTAGCACTGACACCGCCACCGCCACGCACCGCACTCACACCACCGCCAACCACGGCTACCACACCGCCTCCATCACTGCGGCAAACAGCAATGATTGCTCGTCAAGCCTTGTGTCAATGTATCACACGAGTAGGAAGTTGTCAAGGGAAGCAATCATGCCCCTCCGTCACTAACGCACGCTCAATATGGTGGGGAACGTGCAGGCGAACACAACCGAGCTAGTACTGAGGCCAAGGCACTGCCACATCCGCCGCCTCTCGCCCTCCCTTCCGCCGATAACGCTTCTAGCGACTCGTTGCTCCTACTCTACTCCCGGATCGGTACCAGCGACAGCGGCGTACTCGCCTCCTCCTGCTCACACCCCCATCTCGACCATCATCGTCCAGCCAGTGGACGGTTGTTCAATTGTGTTTTGTACATTATATATGTACTCTCTCTCTCGTTTACATGGGGTAGGACATCGTCGCAGTTTTGAAGCAAGGCTGAATATGCCTAGCAACATCCTCCCAAAGACAGCGAGAGCGCAACCGCCTGAACAATGAAGAATATAAAAACCCACAAACAAGGGAGTTAATTAGCGCTCGACAGACGTCACACAAACACAACAAAGACCTGCTACGCATACAAACACAACAAAGACGTCACACAAACACAACAAAGATTTGAGTCACCTATAGTGAGACTTACCGTAGGCGACTGGGGGTCCTTTGTTGTGTTTGTGTGACGTCTTTCGAGCGCTAATTCACTCCCTTCTTTGTTGATTTTGCACAGGCACTCGGAGCCTCATTCTGTTTCAGAGTGTGAAGAATATATCATAATGCGCTTGTTATAAGTATGCAAAGTTGCATGTACATTATAATACACAAATCTCACCATGCTCTCGGTTAAGCAAAACTTTCTCGGTGTGTACTTTTAAAATACATAGTGACTCAACCTGTGGAAGAAAGTTCAGCTACTTGGTACCTCAGTGAAACGTAAACATGGTGCTTAACGTCCTCAGTGATCACTAGTGACGGTCATATAGGAATGAAACAGACTTCGTTCAGCCACAAGTAACACTAACAGGCTGATTCACTGTTGGTGACACACATCATAGTGTTGTGTGTATGTGTGTGTGTTGGGGGCGGGGAACCATCCAGGAAAGCAGAATTTGGGAAGGGGCAGTCACAAGGCAGTGTTCATAAACTACAACTGTTGAAGAAAGAGTCAGAGCGAAACACAAGGTACAAAATCACCAATACCTGGCCAGTAAGACCCCCCACTGTATGAGGACAATGAAGTGTGTGTTACAGGCTGAGCAGTTAGGACAATGAAAATCTGTGGGAAATGGCTGCATCTCCATGGAAATGTCTTTAGGTACTGGTTCTGTAGAATCTCTAGCCTTCATTGACAAAAAGCATTTTCTTCACTGGCGCAAATCATTTCTATTATTGTATTAATTAATAAAACTAGCAACTCCACCAGAATTTCACACTGGCACCAGCACCAACAGTTTCAGTCAATCATTGCTTGAATGTAATGTCAAGAGTTGCTTGAGTATGTTACAAACAGGCGCACTGCTGCCGCCCTGATTGTGACACGTATGCCAGCCACAAGAATGGACTTGCAACAGATCCCATCCAAAAAACAAAACAAACGAAAAAAGTGCCGAGAGTGATATATTAATAAGCTCGAGTCTGCAAAGCATGTGCCACACACAGACACTGACATGGATGGCGTAAGCTGGCAGACTACATCTTTTTATGCTAACATCAATGAAAACCAGGAGAGATCATCGATTCTAAGAGGGGCGAGAGCAGTGCGAGGGATGCTTTATGCTTCATTGTGCTTTTCCCGCTTCAGCTTGGAAGGCCACCAGGTAGAATTTACTGGGCAGGTCATCATTTTGCCGCAGCTAACAGCCCTGCCCTGTATTATTCATGCGAACACCCGCTGTTTAGGCGCCTGGTGTCCATCTTCCCACAGAGCTTAATCTAACGACCAAATGTACATAACCAGTTCGGAGGTAGTGGAGCTGGGTAAACTTCGGCCACCGAGACGTATACATTTATAATACAAAATGACTTCCCCTGCTATCATATAAGCCATGATCACAACTAAGCCAGATTCCTTTCCAAACATCGGAATTCATGACAACAATCATGATTATTATACAGCTACGTTGTGATGTATTAAAAACAGTAACACACACACACACACACACACGAGACCCCCCCCCCCCCCCAAAAAAAAAAAACAAAAAAAAACACAAAAAAACCACGCCTATAACACCAATGGTTTGTTTATCCTCACGAGCGCCCTAGCTGGCACCTCCAGTTGGCCCAGTAACAGCATTTTATCTCTGACCCACTGACACCTCGGTCGTGGATTCGAACTCATCTGGATTTTTTTCGAGATTGTGCCAGTGTCTTGTGCCATCACATCCCCTCGAAGAAGCGTCCTGACCACTGCACCAAGTCCAGCCTGGGAGCAAAGCAGGAGTAATGACGCCACTGCGTATAAGTGGGGGATTAGAGCGGCAGATCAATACACTTCTTGTTCCTCCAACATTCATCTTCCTTCCACGGCCTTAGTGACGTCACTAGGGGACCCGCGCCGGCCGCACCGGCCCGAAAGCACTGCCAGTGGAAGGGATTAAACTGAGAGGTTCTTTTTCTTTTTCTCTCCTCCCTCCCCCCACTCCCCCTCTAGGACTGGCTTAGACTTGTGTAAGTTATGTGGGCTGGATTCATAAATAACAGCTCTTATTCTTCCCGGGCTTGCACGGCAGAGAGAATGGGGTTCTCCACATCTTTTGTCTTTCTGGCCTGAGCGTCACGTGGGCTGGACATCCAACGCGCCTTTGCAAATCGCTGGCAACAAGAACCAAGCCCCTACAAATTGGGATGGTTTGATTCCTCTGCTGCTGGTTAAAATTACTCTGCTGCAAACGGCTTGGCAAAGACTGGACTACTGAGATTGATTAGCACAGAACGGACCGATGAAACATCCTCGGCTGAACTGGTAAAATTCCCTCCCCTGCAGGCAAATGAATTACAGCAGCTAACTGGAGAGAGAAAAAAGTCCTCTGGTGTAAAACTGCTGACGGCAGCACTTCACTGGTAAAGAATTGACCCGTACAATTTCTCTGCTAAGCGGGTAGTAAAAGAAAATTTAGTTTTTTGCTTGTTTGTTGTTGTTTGTTTGTTTGTGTGTGTGTGTGTGTGTTTTGTTTTTGTTGTTGTTGACAGCTTTTATCTCCGCTCTCGGGCAGACTCGCTGCGCTTTTTTGAATATCCACCGAGGTGACATCGCTGGTGCCACATGAAACCGCTGCCATCTCGGCGCGTTCTGTGTACACCATACAACCATGCACAATATCACTTCATGTCAAGCAACATATATATAATTTTATATATATATATATATATATATATATATATATATATATATATATATATATATATATATAATATGTAAGGTGCATGGCATGCGTGCTTAGCTGTAACCTGCCACCTGCACTTTGGCTGAATGACCGGGATCTTTTCCGAGCTACTGCGGCAACACGGGGGTGGTACGGATACCGAAATAAGAATGTATTGTGCGTGCGTGCGTGCGTGTGTGTGTGTTGCAAACCAATGGCAACACCAATTAATTAGCACAGAATAGGATTTTCAAATTCCCTCTGCTGTAAGGTTCTTAGCAACAACAACAACAACAAAAAAGCTTTAATTAAGCGGTACAATGAAAGGACGGTAAGCTTTATTGTGCTGAGGGGTAAAATGGCATCTGCTGCACAGCGCACATCAATGACAATGGCAGCTAACTGGCACAACGCTGACCATTCAAATTTCCAGTGCTTGCGAAGTTCTGTCACAAAATGAGTTAATAAACTGTAAATGACAGCTGTATTATGGCACCACTGTAAATGGCCTGCTGCCGAGCACCTCACTAAAGACAGAATACATTACTTTAGCACAGAATGGACTGGTAAATTTCCCCTACTGACACTGAGTAGATCAAATTTCACCTCCTGCACAAAATTAATTTCAACAGCTAGCCTTAATGGCACAGAATGGACCACCCCAAATCCCCCTACCCATTCATATTCCTGCAGTAAACTGATGCCAACAAAAGCTTGTTAGTACAGAAAGAACCATTTCAGATTTTAACTCTCCTGCAAACTGGTGACAAAATAGACAAGTACTGTGCTTCACTTTACGTATTAACCAAATTATTGCAAACTTACAAAAAGTCACATGAAGTGGAAATGCCCCAAACCAAGAGCTGTTCAGCAGAAAAACTGAGATAGTACCAGCTGGAAGAGGTCCAAATTTCTCTTTTGACATAAAGTATGTTATGCTGGCAACAGTTGGTCGGTACCTATGCATTAGTAGACCACAAAAAACATTCTCCTGCTTCAAATGCTGGTGACAGAGTTGTGACAACACAGACACTGAGTTAATTAAAAAGAAACAGGCTTGGTTGCAGATTTATTTTTTTTAAACAAAACAACAACAACAACAAACTGTCAATAGACTAGGGACCACATGAAACTGGCAGCTTGGTAGATTCCATGGTAGCACTAGCAGGTCACTGCATGCAATATAACAGTATCATAATTCACATCAAACAAACCTCTTTGATTTTGTGCTTGTTATGCAATGAACATAAAATATACTATATTTAGGGTAACATCCTTCCTATTTGCCAATAAAAAGAATCCCTGAACATTTAGTGTTCCTAGTTCAAGATTTTAGAAATGATCACAATATTGAAATTTAGAATAGCCGTTTAGAATAAGCACAATTTAATATTAAATTGCATGATAAAGACTGAACAAACCTAGTTCTACCACACACCAGACTGTTTAATCTCCACTCCCACAATGCGCAGGTGATCAGCATAGGCTAGACCTGACTGAAAGGATATTTATAAATAAATAAATAGCTATGTGCAAATGGTGGGCTTAAGTCCACCCACACAAAAAAGACCCATTAAAAACATCTGCTGCACACTGCTCACTATTCTTGCTAATCAGCACAGACTACCTGGGAGTGGGAATCATCAAATTTGCACTGAAGCGTAGGTGTACATGCAGCATGGGTATGCATTGGTGTGTATGTGTGGGTGGGTACTGCTGATTGGATACTGGCAATAATCCAAAGCCTTTTGCAGCCTTTGTTGCCCAGTCAATCAAGTAAACACTACAACTCTGCACAACTGTACTGAATTAGTAAAATGATCATCTTTAGAACTAAGTACAGGGGTGGGGGTGGTGTGGGCGGGTGGGGGGGAGGGGGGGGGGGCCAGAGTGAGGCAGAACTGACAAACCTTATCAAGCTGATGGAGTGAAGGTGTAGAATGCACAAAAGACTGAAAATCCAACCATTTCTGAGCACTAAATTAACAGACCACACGAAAAACAGGGCAAAAGTGGTTTCATAAAAGAACAGTCCTTGGTTACATGGAAATATGAAGGTAACACAACAGTTTCAGAAAATGTGGTCTTAAATGAGGGGTGGTCTCTCAGTCTCACCAGGGTGTTTTTTCATCACAAGTTCTACTAAGTACTGTACAAGTAGTACTGGACTATCATGTTCTGCACAAGGTTAGTTAGTTAGTTTTGGGATATTTTACGTCCAACCACAGAATCACCTCAAGACGAACCACACTTCACTTACTACCTGGTTGAAACACAAGTAATCAAAACATAAGTAGAAAGCTGGCTGACAGTTCTACATACAATTTAAAACAATCAGCAGCAAACACAATGAAGCCAAAACAGTCAACAAACAGAATAATAAGCAATATCTCATTTATTCTCAACATTTACATTTCACTTATTAACTTATTAAGTTATTTACATTAGAGAAAGATACTTCCAGGCTGATTCCCTTAGAGTGAGATGCATTCAGTACAAATTAAAAGACCAACTGATCAATCACAAGTGTGTTATGATTATAACACTGCACGATAACACATTTTGGTGCCAATTTACATTCCGAAGGCGTACACCACAGAATCCTGTTCAAATCACTTGTTACAAGACTTATTTTATTCAGTGGGCCCATACAGGAAAATGGGTTAGCCAAAACTAGCGCAGCTGAAAGAGAGGATTATATGGTGGACCATAAAGGCAGAAATTATGACAAGAAGGAAATTCATGGCAGTGGAGAAGTATGTATCACTGGATGGCTATGCTCTATCTACTCCAGCTTTAAAGGGAGAACATCTGTCAGCCCTGGGTTCTCAACAGAAGGGACCAGTCACCATACTTTTTGCAGCTGCAGTACCCCACTGTGGGTTTTGCACAGTTTGTAGGGTTATGTATTTAAGTCTGAGAAAATGCTAACAGAACACTAAAAATGACAGAGCTCTAAGATTTTTTTTAAAACCCATCTACGTTAGATTGTTAGTTGTTACTTTCCATGGTTTACCCAAATGCGCAAGCACATCACCATGATGCCTGAAACTGGTGTCATTTCTGTCCTGATCTATTGGGCAGTTCAGCAAAGCTGGTTTCCATGAATGAATGCCCTTCATTAGTTCATAATCGTTCGCGCAAGAAGTCATGAAAGGTCATAGCTGCCATTTCCTGCCGATTTCTGAGTATTTCATGCTGGGTATAACAATGAAAGCTGAACCTAGAATTGTGAAGCAGCACAAATGCCTCTACTGCTGCATTTGCAAGAATTAAGGGGAAATGTGATAGAGGACAGTAAAAAGTGCCTTTGCATCATTTTTTGGCCGACCAGAAGATCACGAGTTCATGGAGAAAAAGGTGGGTTTTGGGGGTTGTTGTTTTTGTGTGCACTCTGCACGTGTAACAAGTTCTTGCCAGACACACTATGACAATGGGCCTTCAAAAATGCCTTTATTTTTGGCACTGTAAATTTGATGAATTCAGTTTTCACCACCTTCCACTGTAAGGAAAGTAGGCAGTGGAGGTAAAAACAGCCAAGGGACTTAAAGCAATGCTGGGTAAAATTCAAGGGGGTTAACAGTCCCACCTGAACCACCCAATCGATTATATATTATATATCACTAGTCTAGCAGCCTTCCACCAAAGCACACATTATGCTGATTTTCCAATTAAGTATTAAGCTTCTTTTTTCCCCCTCAAATTTGACCCCTATGGTAATGCCTTATGATGCTTATCTGTGAATAAAATTCAGCAGGCACACATTTCTGATGAACTACTTTAGATGAAAATGGATTAGCCAACATGTTATTTGCTGCACTCTTTGCTTTCAGAAAATGATGCTGTGTAAGATGTTCTGATCAATTCAAACTTTTTGTGAAAGGCAAATTCATTTTGATAATTTCCATTTTAATGAATCATGGACAATATAGCTATTTTGTATACATATATATATATATATATATATATATAAAATAAATAAATAAATATATATATATATAGAGAGAGAGAGAGAGAGAGAGAGAGAGAGAGAGAGAGAGAGAGAGAGAGAGAGAGAGAGAGATTTCTATAAAAGGAAGATTTCTGAAACAGTGGTCCTAAAAAAAGGGGGTGGTCTCTCCAGTCCAAGTCCAGTCATCATGGCAATTCACCAGGGGGGTCCTCACTGCATTACCAAGGCCACACTACAACAGTTTCTGTCTGCCTGAAAGGGTTCTGTAAAAGGTGAAAATAATGAAGGAAGATTGGATGGCTGACTAAAGGAGAAAAAGGAGGCTGGCATTTGGTTAGATCCTTTGCTGAAGCAAAGGGAAGGTGACAGCTAGAGCAGGGGCATGATGAGAAGCAGTGATCAGAAATAAAGCTGAATAGGAAACTGGATACTCAGACTCTGAGTCAGACTCAGAACCTGGCAACTCTGGCTGTTGGTAGGAACAGGACAAGGAATTATCATAACTGTCAGAATTATTTTTGTAATAAATTTATTTGATGCCATGAAATGGTGGCCATGTTTTCACTTTATGCAGTTAGCATTTCAGCGCTAGTGATGGAATACAACTCAGATCCTTGAGAATGAGAGGAAATTCAAACAGTGATTACTCCAAATCCATGTCCACTGATTCTCCAGGTTTCTGAATAATTTATTACTGAGATCTGAATTCTGAAGGGACTGACTGCTCAAAACTTGTTAAGTTGTTTTGTCTGAATAAGATCAAAATAAGGATTTTGTTACAATCTTGTGTGCATTCACTAATTCAGACATTCTCAGCACTATAATTATGCGAAGTCTGTGAAGAGGAAAAAGCAGAAGTATAAAACTTTTTGAAGGGAACTCTTAACTGTTCAACTGATCTCTCAATTGCTTGCACAGTTGCTGTCTGAGGTTTTGGTTGACTTGTGATGAAAGTTTTATGGTTTGACTCATTTAGTCATTACCTGCAGAATGATAATGCTATCTGAATTAGAGGTTCTTGTAGTTGTACCGACAGGTATCAGATGTCCCTCGTATTGATCATAGACACTTAAACTGAAAGTCTGCAAAGCCTGGTCAAGTATGGACCAGAGACATGGAATTTAGCAAATCAATAAAATTTACATTTTGCACTGCTAGTTTCCAAATTTGCTGATGGTGTGCACACATCATATTACTGCTGATGTCAAACAGACGTTCTTACAATATTCATAACAGCTTTACAGTTACACTGCTAATCAGCAGTCCTTGGTAGCTCTTTGGAACTCCAAGCAAAACCAAAGATGTGTTATGACTTCCTTCACATCATAATTAATCATAGTTTCCTTGAAATTAATGAAAACATCACTTTCCTTCTTTTCTTTTTCTGCAATGTTTGCATCAGAACACAATGAGCTTTCTCTTGTAAATAATTGTACAAATGGTGATCAAAGTCTAATTATGTCTGTTGTATTTTATCCTATAAGATGTAAGCTTAAATCCTGCCAAAGACTTCAATGATCTGAGCCGATGACTGATTTCACTTGAATCAACAGTTCTTGAGCTCTGAACTATTTAGCCAAAACAGTAGGTCAACTTGAGAACACAACTTGACCCATGGATGCTTCAGTCAGTCACCTATTAACAAAGCGGTATCCAACTGAGTTTCAACCTATCGCTTGTCACTAAAATGTGTTAAACATGCTGTTTTGGACAAAAATGCAAACAAGCCAAACACAGTTTCCAGTTTCTGTTTTTTTTTCTTCTTCTTTAACTGCAACACTTTGTGTGGATTGTTTGTTCTGTGAAGCTAGTAATACCAATAGAGAAGCTATAGAGAATGAGACTGTGACTTCAACTGTCAACTGCTGCAAGATTATATATACTTTTAGTTTTACTGTTTTAGTGGCTGACAACTAAATGAATGTATGTGATTTTCTTTTGTTGGGGGTGGGGATGGGATGGAGGGGGGGGGGGGGGGGGTAGGTGATTAAAAGGCTAGCTCAGCTGCAAACTTCAGCAAGCTTACATATAATATATATATTATATAATATAATATAAATAATAAGACTCATAGCTCACAGGGGAGTACATGACTACAACAAGCACAGCCAGACAATGAATTACCATGTTTGCACAGAAGCGATCCAGTCATGATCCAACAATTAAGCTGACGAAAGAAAGAAAGAAAGAAATATTGGGTCCAGTGAACTTTCAGCATTCAGTGCTGACAAGACAACAACAAAAAGACAAAAAAGAGAAAAACAAAAACAAAAACAACAACAGGATGCTGCACTGCCAAAGCAATGCACAAATCATGTGCAGAAATCTCAGGAGATGCCTGTGCACAATCTGATTCCAAATTTGATGCTTTCATCAATGAATGTTTAAAGTACTTACACAAAAATGGGCAGCCCTTAATTTAAACACAAACATGCAAAATTTAAACACACACACACACACACACACACACACACACACACACACACACATCTCCTTTAGAAAAAAATTCCAGAGAATAAAAATACCCTTTTAAATTGCAAGACAGTGGTGAGTCTACCCCCAACAGTCGTAAAAATAATAATGGGGGGCCCTGAATTTCAAAGAGAATGGACATGAAAATAGTGAACGCTTGCTAACATGCTTTGCACAGCAAGCCGCAAGGCAGTAGACGTAAGTAACTACACTGGTGCACGGTACACTGCGAATGTGTAGGGGGCGTGAGGCTAAAGGGGTGGGGGTCAAACAATCGGTCACTGTGGCCACTGGGGGAGACCCCACTGGTTTCTCATTTTCTGACTTTTGGACTCAGGGAAACCATCGTTGATATAAAATGCCAACAACTTACAACAAAAGCTGTGCACAATAAGTGATTTAATTTATTATTTCATTCTTTATTTTTCTATTTTTCTTCTTTTTTTCACAGACAGAGGCATGAAAAACGGTAAGTTTACGGAACAGCACAGCCGGACAGACTAGTCTGCAAGCATGCATCTTTCTTGATCTCATTGACATTCGTCTGCACACTGCAATACACAATCCGACGGTCTTTGCACATATGGTACTCTCCTGCTACTCGACAAATCATTTAAACGCTTAATTCCTCGTAAAAGTCAGTCAACACTTAATCAAGCACGCATAAACAAGCCTCGCTCACCTCTAAGACCGCCACGATTGTAGGTAAGTCCACCACAGAGCTAGAAATCTCGTCTGCCTGGTCCTCATCTTTTCAACTTCCTTACCTCCACGATAAGAGAGCTCCTCCGCCCACGCATTCAGCATTGATTTCTATAGTCTGTTTCACGGCGCAACACTGGCTGCATTTCGCGCGAGCTGTTTCTGTTTGTTCGAGTGCCAGTGCCGCGAATACATGGGTTTGTGGTTTAAATCCTACTCAGCGGTCCATGTGTAATGTCGCATGTTCTTCCTCGCGTCTAATTTGGTCAGTCGAGTTGCTTAGCGCTGTTCTGACATCCCTGCACGACCGCGACTTCGGTCGGAGTACCGCCATATCTGACTTCTCGCGGTGGGTTTCGGATAGCGCATCAGTCTACAGAGCGTAGAACATAATTATAGACGGGCAGTTGTAACTAGGGGTCCAAGATGCGCTGGCGTTACTGACGACGGGATAAAGGCATCAAATCAGTCTGGAGAGTCTGCACAAGGTAATCTGGTCTTGTCAGTCAATTGTTACCGACCGGCGATCCGGCCCGAGATCAGTTAATGCTATCTTGATACGGAAGCCCCCCACCCCCCCACCCCCGGCCCCGCGGCCGCCGGACAATATATATACCGTGTAGGCCTACTCATGATATGATTATGATATATTCAGTCACGGAGTTAGTGAACGCCGCCAACACCGGCTGATGTAACTGACAGGCGGCGAAGTTTTAGTCACTAAAGCGGTCACTGAGTCAATGTAAGTGATGTCTGACCGTGGTCACAGACTGAGTCGGTTAAAGCAAATCAGCTGACTGGGGCCTACCTCCTCCTTCTGCTCGGTCGTTGATCAGTCACAGCGGAACGCGGCTCCCCTCCCATCCCGCACCCACACACACTGTGACACACACTCCGAGCATCGCTTTCCGGCACCTTCCTCCAAAGGAAGGATGTCGTAAACCAGTGCTTGGAGTTTCAGTGACTGTGACACACACCGGCCGGCCGCGACGGCCCGCAGGAGGTGAGAGGGGGTAATGCTGTGTATGTTCACCCGTCAGTTTCATAATGACGATAGCCTACTCCTGCGGCAACTCCGAACTCCGGCCTGAGCCATCATTCATGGTCACTATTTAACGGCTTTGACCGTATAACATACATACTCACAGGGGTGAAACCAAAGTAGTTAGGTCAGTCCGGCATCCAGCCGATCAGTCAGTCTACGGTAGTAGCCTACTGAGCGGGCAACACCGGCTTTTCCGTTGGGACCGAACTTGGGACCCCGCGGCCTAAACAACCCCAGTGCCGACTGTCACGATGTGATCAGTTTCAGCAGCGGCCAACTCGTGCAACTCAGTAACGCCGCAGTTCGGCATGGTCGAGGACCTTTGACATTCAAAACCGTGAGGCTGTTGTAACTTCATGCGGACTGGATGTCAGTGATTCCCGTAACTACCAGAGCCCGGCCTTGGTGCTTTTGTACGCGTTTGCTGAGCCTGGTCCCGCGACAAGTCACTTAATGACAGACTCGGATGCTTTGGTGGCGGTTTACGTGGACCAAACCCCGGCTGGCAGCCTCTGCAGCAACTGAAAGTCAGAGTACTCAGATTTCACTCGCAGTATCATCGTTCGGGCGTTAGTGTAGAATATTATTATCACGAGTGTCTGCCGTTTGTAGCCGCTCAGACATTGGTGCTTTCCGGCACTGACTGAGCAGTGCTATCAGCGTTCTTTTTAACCAGTTCGTTGTGTGTTTTGGTCTTCCCAGTCACTGAAACGAGCCAGTTTTGTCCCGCAACAGGTTGTGAAGCCGAGTCAATGAAATCATAGCTTCAAGAATTTTGTTCAGCTCGCGTTTCTAGCATACCAGCCCTTGGCCATCCCTTCTCCCGGTTATCACACACTGCACTTAACATTGTCATTATTGATTGCTTTTATATTGCGCTATTCTCTGGTCTCGAGCATACACTGCGCTCATGTCGCAGGTGATTCTGAATGAGTGACTGTATCCACTTTTTTCTTTTCTTTTTTATAGCGTGTTTTTGTTTTTGTTTTTTTAATCCACCTATGTGGTGTACTGGCAGCGCTATAATTTGGTTGTTGCATGGCTGGTGCTACGTGAAACTGCCGGCTGTCTCGGTGCAAGTTCTGTGTACACCATACAACAGTGCACCAGTTTATGGTGTCACTTCATTCAATGCCATAAAGGTAGGGTTCATGTGTGTTTAGCTGTAACCTGCCACCTGTACCTTTGGCAGAATTACCGGGATCGTTTACGTGCGACTGCGATAACACGGGGATGGAACGATTAATACAGTACAGTGTGTATTATACCCGTGACCTTTCGATCGTGGGTCCGGCGCCCTAACCACTGACCTATCCCCGCTCCGCTAACATTAGATGGAGCGAATCCGCCCATCGGCCTCAGTATGAGCAAGCAATGTTTGTTTTAATTCTCGCAGATTTTTTTTTGCTTTGCTTCTCTCTCTGTGTCTGTCTCTGTCTGTGTCTGTCTATCTGTCTCTGTCTGTCTGTCTCTGTCTGTCTGTCTGTCTGTCTGTCTGTCTGTCTATCTGTCTGTCTGTCTGTCTGTCTGTCTGTCTGTCTCTCTCTCTCTCTCTCTCTCTCTCTCTCTCTCTCTCTCTCTCTCTCTCTCTCTCTCTCTCTCTCTCTCTCTCTCTCTCTCTCTCTCTCTCTCTCTCTCTCTCTCTCTCTCCAACGATACTGTAGCAACGGCAGATATGTGAGTCGGCCTTTGTGCTAATCTTTCACCGTTGAGAAATAAAGTTCAGTCTCTCTCTCTCTCTCTCTCTCTCTCTCTCTCTCTCTCTCTCTCTCTCTCTCTCTCTCTCTCTCTCTCTCTCTCTCTCTCTCCATTATTTGTTTTGTTCCACGGAGGAAGTGTGTGCAGACACACATACGGACGGAGGTGATCTCCGATTAATCCAATAGAGTGTATACAAAAGATACCAGCTAATACAATTATAGCTCCAGAAACACATACACACTCACACACACACGCACACGCACACTCACGGACGGACGGATGGAGGTGATCTCCGATTAATACAGTACACTGTGTATTATACCAAATCACATGTGGCACTAGAGAACACACACACGTGAGCTTCGTGCAACGTGCGCGCTATCAGAAAACAAGGGGAAAGCGCTCTAATAACTCACACAAGAGTCAAAAGCGCTCTACCACGGCCAGAGGTCAAAACTGCCGAAAACGTGCGTCACAGATGCCCTAATGCATTATCGACAACGTAGCTTTTGCACAGGAAAACACGAACGAAACTTTTGAAGCCACCAAAAATTGAAGCTTGACTGTTCCAACGATTGCGTCACGAGCAATTGATAAAGAAAAAGAAAAACAAAACACAGTACCGTAAACTGGAAAGAAAGAAAAAAATCCACGACTCTATAATATAATAATAAAAAATATAGAAAACTTCAAAAAAATGTTTTCTTACATGCTTCATAGTGGCATCATTGTGTGTAAGTTTCTTTATTTTTTAAATTAATTTCATTATTGTTATTATGTGTGTGTGGGGGGGGGGGGGGGGGGTCTCTTGCATGCCCCATGCTGGCGTCTTTCTGTTGGGAGTTTCTTTTCCTGCTGGAAAACAACAACAACAACAACAAGAAAAACCGGGGGTGGATTGAGAAAACTAATAGTAAAAAACGACAACAACAACAACAACAAAAACACACACACCATACATTGAGTGATGTTGCTGTCCAAAGTAGAGGCGAACGTCCCATCACAGGCTCCACAAGGTCACAGCAGGGCCTCCATGAATAGGTCCTAAAATCAGTACAAACATGGAAGGCTTCCCGTTAAACCATCTTTGCAGTTAACTAAGGAACTTAGAGACAAAAACAGTGAATCAATTAATACCTTAATCACTGCATCACTCTCTGATCTAGAAAGTGCTTAAGGCAGTGCAAAGGTAAAATGGGTGGGCACCCACCACAGGTTCCAGAGGATACAACACTGTCTGCAACTAGTGACATTGTGGCCCTGAAAGTGTGCGCGTGCGTGTGTGGGAAGGGGCAGGATGAAGACAGTGATAATTATAGTGGTGCCTGTTGTACATCAATCATACTCAGCGATACTCTTTAATTTACAGCGCGTTTCCATAGTAATATACTTTATATATTCTGTTTAATAGGGCTGCTGGTATTAATCTTGCCTGTCTGTTGTTGCGCTCCCATGAATCTGTGAATCTCATTTTATACATGTGCATTTTTCATTTGTTATTCATGTGCTGCTCCCACGTTTTTCTTTAAATGGAATAGAGACATAATAATCATAATAACGAAAAAATTAAGAAGCGCGAACCTCTAACGTTAAACTAGAGCTCAGCGCGCTGTACTGAATTCAAATGTAAACTATACTGAGAGACCCGATGCGGAAGACGACAATAATAATGACTTGACCTGACGGCTTTAATCAATGCAAACGCATGTAGACAACTCTTTCTTACATTTCTCGCTTCCCCAAGAGAAAAAGAAAGAAAAAATATCAATAAGAAAAAATGTTAAAAGTCAATCAATAAAATATTAATAAGAACAAAACCAACAAAAAAAGAAAGAAAAAGAAAGAAAAAAATGGGGGGGGGGGGGGGGGGGGGGGAGAGAGAAGATCAGCATCGCAAGTAAAAACAGTAATGACTTGACCTGACTTTAATCAATGCAAACGCATGTAGACAACTCTTTCTTACATTCCTCGCTTCCCCAAGAAAAAAAGAAAGAAAAAATATCAATAAGAAAAAAATGTTTATTACCTAAATTACGACCTATTAAACAGACACTTAACAACAAATAGCTCTTGTGATTGTGGAGAAAGAAAAGAAACATCCGAACACTACATTCTACACTGCCCACGTTTTACACACGTACGTCAAAACACCATATTCAGACTCCCTGCAAATTTGCTAAACATTACTACCCTCCTGCAAGGGGATCCAAATATATCAAACAATATGAACTCATTAATATTTAAAGCTGTCCAAGACTTCATTACCCAGTCCGGCCGTTTTTCCATGGAATGTCAAACTCAATTAAATAGTTACTGGCAGCACATAAGAGCATTCTCCCCTCTCTCTCTTCTCTCTCTCTCTCTCTCTCTCTCTCTCTCTCTCTCTCTCTCTCTCTCTCTCTCTCTCTCTCTCTCTCTCTCTCTCTCTCTCTCTCTCTCTCTCTTGATTTTTGTCGTTGTTTTCATGTTGTTTTAATATAAAATACATACCCTTTGTTGCAAAATGAATTAATTAGTAAATTATGTTTGTGAGCCTAGCTTGTTTAATGCTCATACAATGATTTTGATTGTCCATATTTTCATGAATGTAAATAAACTTTGTTTAAACCAAAAAATGTTAACAGTCAATCAATAAAATATTAATAAGAACAAAAAAGAAAAAAGAAAAAAAAAGAAGAAGGAAAAAGAAGAAGAGAAAAAAGAAGAAGAAAAAAAAGGGGGGGGGGGGGGGAGAGAAGATCAGCATCGCAGGTAAAAACAGTAATGACTTGACCTGACTTTAATCAATGCAAACGCATGTAGACAACTCTTTCTTACATTCCTCTCTTCCCCAAGAAAAAAAGAAAGAAAAAATATCAATGAGAATTTTTTTTAAAGTCAATCAATAAAATATTAATAAGAAAAAAAGAAGAAAAAAGGGGGGGGGGGGGGGGGAGAAGCTCAGCATCGCAAGTAAAAACATCAAATATGTTAGACTGCATGTGCCAGTACAACAGACGTTGGCAATATTGACTTTTATTACACTCAGAGTATACTCTGCAATGCTTTTTTTTCAGGTTGATTAATCGATGGTAAGTAAGTAACTTGGTGTTTTACGCCCAGTCAAATGGTGTCTTACTGGTCAGAAAGTAGTGATGAAAAAACAAGTGATATCACTACATGTTAGACACGTGTTTGGGTGACCAGCGACTGGCTGAATCGCACTTAGATACCACTTTGTTTGCCCGAGGCGTGGGTCAAGCTGAGTTCACAACGCATAATTAGGACAGGCGAGCAGTGTGAGAATACAGTGACTACTGCATTGGCAGCGAAAGGCGTCGATGCCCGACTGATGGTTCGAACACTTGGCTTGTTCTGGAATTACTGAGTAGAAGCAGCCGAGGAAGACCTACTGGAGACAAGGCCAAGAAGTATAAAACGTTCGTTTTGATGACGTATAAAACGTTCGTTTTGATGACGTATAAAACGACGGCGCAAACGTTCTGTGAAAGACGAAGAAAACTAGAGCAGACTCAGGATGCTGGAATATTTCGTTAATGAAACGACAAGAACGCACTCCTATAACTCGTGTAAAAAGTCGTGTAAAAATTCCGGTGTCGACAACATCAGTTGTACCAACCCACATATGGTGCTTTTTAAAGACAGCGCAGCATTCAGTTCGTCCGTATCTAAGTCATGCCGTTTTTAATAGCTAAAGACACGTTCAAAAACACACAGACACAACTTCGACTGCCACCCCGACTGCCTACTGCTCAATCTCATGCGCCTTGTCGCCTGCTGGGATCGTCACGTGACAAGCTTTGCTCGCTCGGCTTGAGTTTTCTGTTCAATTTCACATTCCACTCAACCGTACTGTTAAAACTGAATAGATACGATAACCAAAGCAGCGTAAGTCGTTTGGAGATTAATGAATAATACTGACACAGACTGTGTTAGAAGACTGCGGTTTCAGATGTTTTTCGCTGTTCGTTTACATGTGTTGTTGTCGGCCTCTCGGGCCTACGGACACACCGAACACAACACTGAATGATAGGAAATTCTTTCTCCTTCGCTTTCAATAAACGCTCTTAGCTAAATGTATTCTTTGTCTCTTGTTTCTCTGTGTCAGAAAAAAGACAGGACACGTAGATACATCTGATGGTGAAAGCACTGAATATGGGACTAATTCTTTATCGGGGGCATTCAGCTGCACAGCGTAAAAAGGCTGTCACCGAAGACTGGAGGTTTTGTTGTCACTTCACGCTCCAAACTGAATCCATACCAGGACGTACGTACGTGTAATAAATAAATCACATCAAGACTCTCGGCTGGCTACGACAAAACTTTTACATCTCGTGTTTCCTATTTCGTCATAACCCACTCAGACCCATTGTGTGAGCTCTCTCTGTATACAGTCCCGTCAGGTTTACCTCTTCAAATGTTATACATTGGCATAGTACGGAATGTACTGATAAATATGTGTATATGCCAAAGTAGTGCACACTTGAAATTCATTCGGTCACACACACACACACACACACACACACACACACACACACACACACACACACACACACACACACACACACACACACACACACATTCAACACACATTCAACACACACACGCACGCACGCACCGTAGCACACACGCACGCACGCACGCACACGAACTGACATCGCAGTCTGACTCCATGCGAAGAGACGTGAGAGGAAGAGAGAATGAATGAATGAATGAATAAATAAACTTTATTTTACGAGGGTAGTGGAGACTTTTTACATCCAGCTCTCGCCCACACGTGATTAATGGTGGCTTTTATTTGTGTCGCCGATTTCGTTTAAAGATCAGTCGGCTGTACATACGCAATAGTGTTTATCCCTGTCGAGTACGATTTACAGAAAAAAGTAACCAAAGCCCGAACAAAAACAACAAAATCCTACCAAAAATCGTTGCTGTGTGTGTGTGTGTGTGTGTGTGTGTGTGTGTGTGTGTGTGTGTGTGTGTGTGTGTGTGTGTGTGTGTGTGTGTGTGTGTGTGTGTGTGTGTGTGTGTGTGTGTGTGTGTGTGTGTGTGTGTGTGTGTGTGTGTGTGTGTGTGTGTGTGTGTGTGTGTGTGTGTCTCTCTCTCTCTCTCTCTCTCTCTCTCTCTCTCTCTCTCTCTCTCTGTGCTAGAATTGAGAGGGCTAATATAATATACAGTTCCTTTAAACAGGTCCAGCACTGACAATACATCCCAAATGCTATTCGTGTACTCCGTGGGTTGTAATTGCAGATCCAGAAGTACAATTCATGCCAGTTGCAACGGCGTGTACGTGCTTCTGTCCCGTCGCTGGTTTTATTGCATCCCAGGCCAATCCATTTTTTTATATTTTTTTTTATCCCCAGCCACTAAACGCATCATGAATCGACTAGTTTGCTGCTTGGCTACGCTCGTTGTATCGTCAGCTTGGGAGGTGGGACGCAGCAATCAGTTTTGTCTGCAGGAGATTGACACGAGGGGACTTTCACGTCCCGCATCGTCACTGATGGATTCCAGTCAAGGATGTTTAGTTCTGTAATCCCTTGGGTGTACCACGGAGGCCCCAAAACAGTCAAAATCAAAATCGTCAGTGCAGTAAATATATTATGCAACAGGGATGACATACAGAAAGGTGGGTATAATTAACTTAAGCAATAAACACGCGCGCGCGCACGCATTCAGACGCACACAAGCACACACACACACACACACACACACACACACGCACGCACGCACGCACGCACGCACGCACGCACGCACGCACGCACGCACGCACGCACGCACGCACGCACGCACGCACGCACATATGCACACATGCACACACACACACACACACACACACACACACACACACACACACACACACACACACACACACACACACACACACACACACACACACACACACACACGTTTTCTTTTTCTTTTTCCAAGCGCATCATAGGGGGGCGTTTATTCAAATAACTTACATCGGCCCATCATTACAATGCATACATTCACCCATTAACGCTTCTTTGCATTACAGGCCTTTATTATCATGTCAGTCGCTCATAAATAACAATTTCATTTTAATACAAAGCATACATCCATCCGTTACAGATTCAAATGTTCCCTACATGCATCCGTTCAATAAACTACACCCCCCCACACACACACTCACTCACTCCCCCCCCCCACCACCATACACACAACACATACACACACACACACACACACACACACACACACACACACACACACACACACACACACACACACACACACACACACACACACACACACACATACACACTGTGGTCATATTTTCCATTGTGACAAAGCTGTAAGATCTTTGACAGAAGTGAGAAGTGGGCCTGAAAACGCAGAAAATGTGCACGCACATAATTTATTTTCTGTTGTTCTGTCAATATTTGACGTACATTGTGTTGTTGTTGCTTCGAATAAGGGGAGATCTTCGAGGCGCAGCCATTATTGGTATGCTCTTTACCAATGAAGAGCAATTGGTTGGGGGTGGGTTGGGAGGCAGCGTGGCATATTTGAATATTTGATACTTTTGCCACAATGTCAACTTTGTTCATGATGTCATTGATGAAGACTGCTGGGCACAAAACAGTAGTACCCACGGTCGTGTTTTCGCGCCTTACAAACGTCAGTTTGTTGCAAGCAGGACGAACAGTCGCATGCACGACTGCGGCCCCCCCCCCCTCTCTCCCTGTGCGTGCGCGTGTGTGTGCGTGTGCGCGCGCGTGCATGTGCGTGCGTGCGTGCGTGCGTGCGTGTGTGTGTGTGTGTGTGTGCCATTCTTATCGATAGGGCCCCTGATGCTTCTTCGGTTCGGTTGGTACTTTAACCTTTTGTCGACGGCGCCCCGCTGTGCTGCAAGCGTTGCCGCGCAATGCCGTGTTACAGAGTAATAAGGGCAATAGACGGGCATTCCGATCACGCAAACATTACACCTAGCTATGTTTCTAATGTGCAGTAAAGTCGAACTGAATGGTTTGTTAGTTACTGCTTCAATTGTAACGTCCCATCAGCCTCATAGGGTCCCCAGATTGACTGATACATCTGCAGGCAGATTGCCTTCATGCATAGCTTGCGACTGATGGTAGTGAAACCAAATGTGGCAAGGAGTTAATCTGTTTGGGCGAAACAGACGCGGAAAATAGACCTACTGCTATATATTCAACTGTATTATATAGATAAGGCCTATATCATAATGAATAAAATACTTCAACAGCTTTATGCAGCAACATCAAGTTCAGTGATTCTGCTGCTATGCACTAAAGTTTTGCTATATCAGTAGTCGTCCGTCAGGTAAAAAGAAAACAACAACAATAACCAAACAACAACAAAAACAACAAACAAAAACAACAAAACAAACAAAACATCCCACCTCAAAAACAACAACAAATAAACAAAACAAAAAAATTACATAACAACAACAACAGCAACACACAATAGCAAGATACGCAACAAAAAGGTCAGTGTCCAGACATAAGCCTATTCCCTGTTTAGAGACGTCCTTGTGTCCTTGCGAAAGGTTTTCATTTGCCTACACCGTATAGTATGATGACCTACTTGAGTTCTGTCCTTGTCTTGCATTGTCATGCCCATCTACGTTCTCAAAATAGACGTTTCTGGATGGTTTACCCTTAACCTCTTTTCGAGACTGTTATTGGAAGAAAATTGCATCGGTGGTAGTACAGCCGCTTTGGCAAAAACCACGTACACACACACACACACACACACACACACTAACAACATACCCCGTCTTTTTTACGCATAGCAGGATACACATTAATTTTATCTCGCGGCTTCATTTGAATGTCACAATGTGCGTCAGTCCATGACGATACTTTGACTTCTGAATATCTCGACCGCAGCAAAGCCTGTTCGTGCTAGACGAACTTTTAAACTCTGCGTGTAGTATAGACCATAAATATCTCCAAATGGCTATGTTGTGTATGAAGCTGGCTTCGTATCAAGGCCACAGTACCGACTAATCGATGACTGGCACAAACGTGAATGAGTAATTCCTCACAACATGCTATTGATAGCCTACCCGGCGGAACTTCCATAATGCTGTTCACGAAGTAGTAGTAGTAGCAGTGGAAACAAAATGCTTCGACTTTTCGCCACTACTACTACTACTACTACTACTACTACTGCTGCTGCTGCTGCTGCTGCTGCTGCTGCTACTACTACTACTACTACTACTAACTACTACTACCACTACTACTCCTGTTACTGTTACTACTACTGTCAGACTACCACTACTACTGCTGCTGCTACCAGGCTACTACTACTACTGCTGCTGCTACCATTACTACTAATATCACTACTGCTGCTGCTGTTTCTGCTACCATTACTACCAATATCACTACTACTTCTGCTGCTACTGTCACTATTACCATTGCTACTGGTGCTGCTGCTTCTGCTGCTGCTACTACTACTACTACTACCAGGCTACCACAGCTACTGCTGCTGCTACTATTACTACTATCAAGTTACCACTACTACTGTTGCTGCTACTATTACTACTACTACTACCATACTACTGCTGTTGCTGCTATTACTACTAATACCACTACTACTGCTGATGCTATTACTGCTACTACCACTACTACTCAGTGCTGCTGCTACTATTACTACTACTACTACTACCATACTATTGCTGTTGCTGCTACTATTACTACTAATACCACTACTACTGCTGATGCTATTACTGCTACTACCACTACTACTGCTGCTGCTACTGTTACTACTACTGCTGCTACTATTACTACGACCACTACTACTGCTGTTGCTACTGCTGCTACTACTACTATTGCTGCTATTAATAATCATAATAATCGCTCGGTGACACGGGGCTCACTGCGCTTTGAAACACTTATCAATATCAAATAAAATATGGACATTGACTTACTATTAACAAGATTATATTAACACAACAAACACGAAAAACAAAAATGAACAACAACAAAGAAACAAAGAAAAAAATGTACACACACACACACACACACACACACACACACACACACACACACACACACACACACACACACACACACACACACACACACACACACACGACAGCGTTTGATACACCAGGTACCTAAAACATCAGAGCACACGCAAATGCGACGCACGTTGTCAAAACATACTGGTTACTGACAATACTGAATTAACAGCCAAATTACCCATCAAATACAAAATGAACTACTCATCTCAGCCGCATACACATAGACAAAACACTGCTGCCGCTGCTGCTACTACTGACTGTACAACTACGACGACGACTACTACTACTGTAATACTATTAATGGGCGTATTTATCGCATTCCTTTTGTCACACACTTCAAAGCTACCTGGAGGTGCAAGCTGTGATGCCCGGGGTCCGTTGAGTGCTAGTGGGCGTTTATCCTTCTGTAGACCGTATAAATTATGACTGAGATTTTTTAAAGTACAGGTGAATGCCCCCCCCCCCCCCCCCCGCCCCCTTTCCTCCCCAACACACACACACTTTACTGGCGGCTGTTGCTACTACCACTGCTACTGGACTGAGACTGAAACCTATAGTCTCTTCGGTGCTGGTTGCTGCAACTCGCTCATCAGTCGCGATCTTTGCTGGCGCAGCTGTTCAGTGTTTGCTGTTAGTGTCTGCTAGTTTACTCACCTGTTTTCTCGTGCAGTAATGCACCTTAGTGTTTGCACTAATTGCTGGTGGTGCGCCGTATAATTATACACGCACCGTGTCCGTTGCCAGACTATGTAATTTGTGAAACTGTGAAGGCGCGGACTGCGAGAGCTACATCTCGGGCATGCAGCTGGCATTTAGAACTGATGCGGCTCTGTGCTTGACATTAGCGTAGAGAACATTGATAACGTTTCACAGTCTGATCAATGAACCACACCCACTGAGCCACCGTCCCCCTGACAACATGCACTTACCGATAATGTTTGTGGGCTATTTGTTTTTTAGCTTGTGCTCTGAATAGGAAGACTCGAAACGTTTCCTCTCTCTCTCTCTCTCGCTCTTTGTGCTAGGATCTATTTCTGTCTGTCTTTGTCTTCCGTCTGTTTTGGCCGGTTATTTCAGTTTTTTAGTTTTTTTACTTCTTATTTTTACTTACTTTTATTCTTTTCATTTCAAGTTATCTTTACTTACTTTTGTTCCTTTTTTTTCTTTTTCTTTTTCTTCCTGTTCTAGCAGTTTCTCTCTCTGCCCAGCAACCCCCAGCCCTGCCCCCAACAGTCTCCGTGTCAGTCCGCCATTTTGTTGGCGCAGTTTTGTACATTTCCCTCTCTCTCTCTCTTTCTCTCTCTCCTCCTCTCCCCCCCCCCCCCCCTTCTCAAGTTAGACGGCTTTTTTCTCTCTCCCAAGATGTATTCCTGTTTGGTCTGTTCTTTGGGAGATTTGCAAAAGATAAATGCACGTTGTTATCCGGAAACAAATTTGACGGAGAGACGCTAATGCCGTATTGTGAGCAAACATATGCCTACGAATATGGCAGCTCCACGAATGGAATCATTTAATCAATATAATTCATCAGAGTTTATGCAGCGAAATAAGGAATTGTGGAGAGCTTAGTCACGGCATTAATGGTCGATCCCTCTCCCGGCTGTCAGCAGTTTCCTCTCACCCCCCCCCTCACCCCCCCCCCCCCATAGTCTCTCTCTGTACCCCCCTCTCCTGCCCCCTCCCCCCCCCCCCCCCAGCCCACGTCTTCTGACAGCGTGCAATAATTACTATCATCCATATGTGAAAATGATGTTAATGCAAGTTCAGTCATTGGTCTCTATTTTTCTCTTTTTTGTTGTAAAATGTAAATCAACGGAGGCGGAGGGGGTGGGGAGAGGGGGGGGGAACACCATAAAAAATAAATTTAAAAAATGAAGTGGCCTTATTGCTCTCTCTCTCTCTGTGGATGGGGATGGAGTGCGTCAGTTACTGACGTGTTTATGTGGAGGATATTATAGCCAGGTTCAGCACGATGGTACGTGGTCGCCGCATAGTGATAGGTCATCATGACTGACGTGCCGATAGGCGGCTTTCCTGCGTAGCCGTCGACTTCACTGGGTCTCAGCCATAGTCAAATTCTCAGTGTGAGGACTCTCCGACGAGACTGCTCAGTAACCCGCGAGGTCCCCACGCATGCAAAAAGACCATAAGCCCAGCGGTTTAGTCCATGTCAGAATTCGGTGGATCATTTTGATCACTGAGTGGCCAGCGCCAGAATGACCCAGGCATGCACTAAAAAGTGTCGAGCTGTGTAATCAGAGTGTGAAGTTGGACACTCGGCACGGGAGACGGATCCACAATGCGGGCCCATCAGGCGTCCCGACTACAAGAAGAACAATAGTGATGGAGATGACGACGGCGGTGGACTGGAAACGTACTGTCAGACTCCTCAGCGTGGATGCACCAAAACCTCATTGTCGTACTTCTGGGTGTACCGCGGTCAGTCCAGGACATGCTTAGAGTCAAGGGAAATAACCGAGCACTAGCTAGACAGGCGGGCAACTATCATTTGTCGCGACAAAATGATACTTACGGCAGCTCCCACCTTTGATAGGCAACTGCGGCCACAACAGTCTCATGTGGTTGATTCCGTCTCGGCGGAACATGTGAACTGTCGAAGACTACTCCAAAAAAGCAAACAACAACAAACAAAAACCAACAAACAAAAAACACCACCAACAACAAACAAAACAAAAAACAAACAATCCCCCCTAAACAACAGCAAACAAAAAACAACAACCTGAAACAAGAATGACTAGCGTTCTAAAACAAGATCCAAACATGACTGAAGGTTCAAAAGAAGTCTGTTTATTAGGACAAAACAAACATGCTAATTTTTTGGGCAATTCCATTTATGAAGCTACAAAACGATATCTAAACAACAGTTAAACGGTGAACAATGAGATGCAGAACTAAGACACTTATCTGATTTTGGTTGTACTGTGTTGTTTTCAGTCGTGTCCAGTACTTGGAGCAATGTTGGCATTTTCATGTGTTTTGTCTTAATAAATAGCGGCGTTCCTTTGAACCTTTATGTGTTTGGATCATGTTGAGGACTCAGACATATGACTCATGGACCTATATATATATATATATAGGACCTATATATATATATATAGAGAGAGCAATGTTGGCATTTTGTGTTTTGTCTTAATAAATAGCGGCGTTCCTTTGAACCTTTATGTGTTTGGATCATGTTGAGGACTCAGACATATGACTCATGGACTATATATATATATATAAGGACCTATATATATATATATATATATATATTATATATAGTAATATATATTATATTATAGTTGATAGTGAGACAGAGAGAGAGAGAGAGAGAAGAGAAGAGAAGAGAGAGAGAGAGAGAGAGAGAGCAATGTTGGCATTTTGTGTTTTGTCTTAATAAATAGCGGCGTTCCTTTGAACCTTTATGTGTTTGGATCACGTTGAGGACTCAGACATATGACTCATGGACCTATATATATATATATATATATAGGACCTATATATAGGACCTATATATAGGACCTATATATATATATATATATATATATATATATATATATATATATAAGTCCATGATATGACTAGCATACACCTGCAGGAAAAGAAAAAAAGCCCAAGGGACATCACTGACACAATCCGGCGATCGCCTGGAGAAGAGACCGACACGTAGAACTGAAGAGGAATCGCTCAAGACGATCTTCTCTTTGAAAGGACGAGACTGACTGAAAGGAAGGGCCATCCGTTAGTCAGACGGCCAAGACTGGAACTGGGTTTCACCGACAGGCGGCATTGGGGACACTTCTGAGACTGAGACGGAGTGGACCACAAAAGTATATGGGCTTTTAGGCCGAACATATAGATATCACTCTTGAACCGACGGGGTAAGAAGACCATCTCACAATGCAAATGAACATGTACAGTGTTTGTGTGTGTGTGTGTGTGTGTGTGTGTGTGTGTGTGTGTGTGTGTGTGTGTGTGTGTGTGTGTGAAGTTGTTAATACACGTTATACCGTCAACTTTGAAAATAATCAAGTTTGGACAAAAACCGAGGGTGCGACGTTATCGTAATAACTGATGAATCGATGCCACTACCGATTCAGTGATGCGTGTGTGCGTCAGTGTGTGTGTGCGCGCGCGTATGTGATGTGCATGAGTGTTTTTTGAAGCCGGCCCAAGAACGACTGCACTTAGTGTA